>VXBL01004964.1:763223-816353 GCA_013400195.1 Aramus guarauna
CGGCGGGACCCCGGCCGCCCGCGGCCTCCCCGCCCGCGGCGCAGGCCGTGCCTAACCACCGCGGCCCCGCTCCCCACCGCGCCCCCCACGCCTCCGCAGCGCAAGGGCATCACTCACGTCAGCCCCGTCCGCTTCCGTGGCAGCGCCGCGGTGAGTCGGTGGCTGTGGCTGCCCTGCCTCCCCCTGCAGTGGTCTCCCCCTGCCTCCGTGCTCCCTCTCCCCCCCCGCAGCTCCGCGCAGGTGGTTTTGCCGAAAACAATCACGGCTGCCAAGGAAACAGCACGCGTGGCGCATGCGCGCAGGAGAGCGGGGCGAGGAGGGGCAGGAACGAAGAACCCGCAAAGCCTGCGTTTCACGCCGGGACGCTTTAGACAGAGCGCCCTCGGGTATTTTCCCGCCGGAAAGTCGCGGCGGCAGTGATGCGCATGCGTGATATGGCCGAGCGGCGTGAGGGACCGCGCCCGCGCAATAGGGGCAGTCTCGTAGAGACGAGGAAGGCGTGCGGGAGCGGCGGCTGCCGACCGTCCTTGTGCGCATGCGCGGCGCTGGCTCGCCTCAGGCCCTTGGGGACGGGCGGCGGCTCTGTCCAGCCTTGGCGCCCTGAGGCGGCGGGAGCGGGGCTGGGCCCGGGCCTGGCGGTGAAGGGCAGGAAGCCGGCTGCGAGCGTCCCGGGCTGCCTGCGCGGGCCCTCCTGCCGCGCGTCTGCCGGCCTGCTGGCGCCGCTTCCTGGCCGTGCCGCCCTTCCTTCGCGGCGGCCTGTCAGGAGGGCCCGGAGACGCAGCGGTGCTGGCCGCTGCCAGGCCCGCCGCAGGTGTCTGGCGGAGCTAGAGGGGGACGTGATCCAAGAAAAAGCTCCCCGGCGTAACCCTCCCCGCAGAAGGGATTTGGTGGGCCGGGTGCGCCCGCCTTCTCCCGCTGCCCGTACGTGACTGCACGGAGGAAACGGGAGAGGCCTACTGATCGAAGTGATGAGTGTTGCAAAGGTGGTGGTAGACCTGGGCAACATGTTTTACAAAACGTAAGAATCTCAGTAGCTCAGCAATGCCTCCTCCCATGTTCCAGGTCTGTTTAAGGTGTCGGTTTTCTCTCAGGGATGATGAGCTGATTACAAAAACCTTAAAACAGGACGTTGGATTTCAGTAAAAAGGGACTCTGAAAAGCTTTAGAAACGGGAGCCCTCCAGGGATACTTTATCATCCATTTTAAAAAACCATCAAAAGTACAGAATAGCTCTCTAGTGTTCAGACTAACAGTTGCTTGCAGAAGAATAAAGTCTCTGGGTAATGGCCTCGGTTGGAGTCAGGAGGGTGTCTATCAAATGTTTGGAACGAACAGCAGCAAATGGCAGCACAAATGGATGTCCTGAAGCTGGGCACATACTGCAGAAACTTGTGATTTCTGATTTGGTAGCTAATTTAAGCAGTGTTTTTTTCTGTAGGGATAATTCATCATCATTACAGTGATGGAAGAACTATTCATTTCTTCTCTGTAAAAATATATAAATAAAAATTACAGGTACCAAAATTCTTTCAAACACGAAGACAATACAGGTTTTGGATGAACATGGATGTATCTTTTCAGAAGCAAAGTTGCGTAAAATTAGCCTTCAGCTGACCATGTGCTACATGTACAACCTACCGGTGAGCTAGTGCTTGCGATACTGTGATCATGACATTCACATTCCCAAGCATAGCATCCCTCAAATTCTGTCAAGAGTTACACTGGCTGCCAGAAGAATAAACGTTCTGAAACCTTGTTTTTCAAGTATTAGTGACAGATGCTAGTACCTCTTTCCGGTACTTAGCTGTCCTCTGCTTTCTCAAATGCTTACGTGCACTCAACTGACAGGTAGGGGTATTTCTTTTTTCGTAAGGCAGGTATCCTGCATTGCCTTGGCATAGCACAATTAAACAAAAAAAGATAGTTCTGCAGCATTTCTTTTGCTGCTTTCTATCCTTAGTATAGCTGCATTCTTGCATATATCTGGCCTTGGTAGTACCCAAAACTCAATTAAATAATAGCCTAGAGCAACCTGTTCTCACTTTGAAATTGGCCTTGCATTGAACAGGTAATTGGACCAGATAACCGGAAATCCACGTCCCTTACTAAGTTGTATGATTATGACATTATTTGTTATGTTTATAATTAAATAATATGACAGTTCTAGTGCTAGCTTTTGCAGTAGCCAATACACTTAAAATGGTCTCAGGGCTAGTCATAAGGTAAACACGCTAGTAAAGGCCACCTTTATTTTAGTGGCGTGGTCCCAGCAAGTTGCAGCAAAGGGTTGAAGCTTTATCCAAATTTTCAGTATAGGTAGGATAACTATAATGGATTCTGAGCTAATCACTAATAGGGACGCTATTCCTGATTATAGCACACTCTATGTCTGTAGCCTAGCAGTAGTCAGAAAAAAACCCCAGATCTATTTGTACACTGTAACTCTAATACAAGTCCGAGCCTCAACTTTCAATGCAGAGAAAATGACAAAATGGTTCCCCAAGAGAATATTGGTTAATGATCATTGTGATATGTTGTCTCTGACTAGCCTTATGTTACCTCCATGAGTTGTTTAGCATGCAACTTCTTCAATAGCTTCCCTTGTAAATGTAGCGTATCTACCATACAATAGAATCACTTGCTTACAGATGAGGGAATAGGATTAGACAGGCTTTTCAAGAGTAAGGGCTGAAGAGGTAATCCTGCGTCCTTGGGGGCTAGTGCAGATAACTGAAGCAAGGGTAATTTGAGGCAGGGTTTTTAGAACCTGAGAGTTGCTTGGTTTTGTTCGTGTTGTGGTTAGCGTATGTTTGAGATGGAAGGGACTGTAAAGTTAATGGTATTGCTGGACCCTGTACGCCAGTAATTTAGGAAGAAAGCTTTCTGGGGCAGACTCATAGCTACTTAAATGGGAGATGGAGTTTTCTTCGCTGTAGTGAAGCTTTTAGGTTATGATTAAAGTTCTTACAATAGTTGGGACAGCAGGAACTGTAGAATATATTGCTGGATATGGCAAACCAACAGGTTTGTGGAAAGGGAGGCAGATTGAAATGAAAATTGATTAATCTTTTGTAGTACATTCTGAAGAGTGCTACCAGTCTTGAAATTATGCCTCCTGTGAGGATTAGGATTGGGGTTAAATGAGAATCTTTCATGGCTCACAGGATTAAGATGGGGGTTGGTGCCCCCCATGTAAAATCCCAGTGTACACAGGGTTGTAATTCTTAGCAGGGTAAGTGTTGGGTCTATTATCAGATAGCTTTTCTGACAGCAACACTGAAAAAAAGATCTTACTTTTCAAATCTGTTCAAAGGTAAGATCATGTAAGTCCCCCAGGGCTTGGATGAAAGCTGAACCTGGCAGAGTGAGTGGCATATGGCAGCTGGGAGGCTCAGTCATGGTTAATTCAAACCCAGTCCTTTTTAATCATTGACACAGAAAGCAGGTTTGATATTCTCTTAAGATTTGACCTGTCAGCAGCAGTAACGGGCTCCAAGGCATTCTAAATAAACCTGGCACTAGCCATCAGCAAGTTTTCCTGTTACTAGTACAAACTTGTGTCAAATTTCTAGGAATCCTTGTTTCATGAGAACGTCTTAAAGAGTTCTGTGGCCATTACACCTATGAAAGACACGTGGTATTTTTACTGTCTGTGTCTTAAAGAGTTCTGTGGCCATTACACCTATGAAAGACACGTGGTATTTTTGCTGTCTGAGTTCTATAAGCAAGTAGTGGTCAGACCCATTTTCCACGTCGGAGGAGAATTCCATCTCACCTCTTCAGCTCACTTGTTTAGTTGGATTTTTTGAGGGAAGAGGCAGAAGAAGAACACTGCAGCTCTCAGTCATAAAGTGTCTACATTTTGTGTTAAAGCCAAGAATATGAATCTATGTTAAATTGGGTACCTTCAGCCTGGCATAGTTAAAAATCACTATTCTGGAATTAAGAATATTCCAGATACAAAGCTACTGTAAGCCAAGGTTTGACATGCTGATCTAAAGATTTTTTCCCCTCCATGTTTCTTCCTATGAGGTCCTATGTCTTATAGGTCTTCCTATGTACTTTGCATAGTGCATAACGTGATCTGCTGATATTAAGCAGTGCTTAAGGTTACTGATCACTCTTTCACTACAGCTAAAAATGTTGCAGTATGTATTCCGACATCAATGTCACAAATGTTCCATTTCCTGGCAGTGATTTTTTTTTTGATTTTTTTTTTAATATTTATACTTTGCTCATTATTGCAAAAGCAATGGAAGTCAGGAGCAGCATCTAAGAAATCTGGCCTGGGAACTTGGACTGCTCCAAAAAATAATAGAATGAGTTTTGTCTGTACTTTCCTGGCCCGTGGAACAAACCAAAGAAAAGAAAGCATATTCTAAACACAACGCATCCTGCCCACAAGCATATACAAGTGTGCAAATCCTGTTCTGCTGGAAAGAGAAAACCAAGACTTTTGAAAAAGAACAGTTACATGTATGCATGGAGTTTTTCAGTGGATTGAAAAGCATGTGCTCACTGTGTACACCTGATTTCTCAGTTGCAGAGGCTTGTATACAGAAGGCTTCCCATTACTTATCTTACATTTGCTGTGGGTGGGAAGTAGAAAGGGACATGCACCATGATGACATATTGTAGTGTATAAGTTGTAGATATCAGATGTATTCTGAAAATCTCGCAGGAATTCCACAGTGATGAAGAATGGATCAAGGTTCGTGTAAGAGCCTAATACTCAACAGGAGGGTAATATCTATCACATGCAGGGGACAACCTCTAGGTGTCACTTGAGTGTACAAAATAGAAACAAGATTTGGGGTTGGGCAACTCAGCTGTAGAGATGCAGTGATACTCTAGCAGAAGATAATTGTTTAACTCATCAGTGGGCCATTTTCTCTTGATAAATATAATTCAGTTTCTGTTACTGGATATTCTGTGCAAACGATCTGACGTAAGTTGAAGCTTGTGTAATGTGTGGGGAACTCATAGAAGAATTATAAGAAAAAGAGACATCACAGAAGTGACTTCAAAGTCAATTTGCAACTTCTTTAAGAAACTTAGAGACCAATTGTGCAAGATGCTCTGCCTCTTGGGATTATTGTATATTCATGCCAAATTTCTAGTGCTTTGGAAGCAAGTCGTAAGGTCTATTTTGGAAAGCTGGTGTTCCCTATGTGTGTAGATATTGGCAGTATTAATATCTGTAAATGCTTATTTGGCAGTGTACATTTGTGGCCTTTTCTCAGAGAGCTTCAACTCTCTGAGATTAAAAGATTTCCATGTTAGTTCAGTCCTTGACTCACCCCCTATTCCTAAAGTTAGTGCTTTTAGTTCAGAGGGACACATATGCATATAATGTACTCAGTCTGTTCTCAGAAGAGAACTTTTACATGTGTTTAAGAATGTCCTGGATCCTCATTGACTTTGTTGAGCCATAGTTTTTGTCTTGAATTGAAGTGTTTTCTTGAATAGAGAAACAATTATTGCCATGGAATTTTTTTCTTCTATTTACCTTCTGCTTACCTTATTGTGGGTGACAGTTTTCTGAAAGCTAAATTTCTGTAATGAAGAAGATTTTTTTCACAGTTTACTGCAGCTTTTACTTTTAGGCCAAGAGCAAAAAAAGTTCTTGTATTAAAATTCAGCAAAACATCTAAAGAAATATACTTTTTTTTTCTATTTGAAGATGTTTCTAGCATAGGACTTTGAAATGTTTTGAGAAACTCAAGCCTTAGTTGTCCTATTAATGCAGAGACTTGGAGCAAGGCTAGATCTATGAAGTAGCACAATCCTAGGGTCTAGTATTAATAGGAAATGTAAGATTCCTAAATTTTTAATGAATATTTTTCATTTTTGCATGGACTGACGTTTATAGGACTCAACCCTCCCTCATCTCTCAGATTATGTACCAGTATGTTCATCAGGCTAGATTATCCATTTATAACAATGTGATAAATTTTTATAACATAGAGAAAAGCATGAGATAAACTCGTTTTGTTTAACTGCCAGAAAAATAGGTTTCAGAAGCCATAGGTTCAAATTGTCTTTCCAGACAACGAGGTCATGAGCCCTCTAAGCAAAATTTTGATTGCAATTTCAGTAGAGTTAATGTTTTTTCAGCAACATTTCCTGACGTATAGCTAAATCCCTGCTGATGTTTTCATGTCTTCAGAACAAGAATCCTCTCATGTCTTTTTGAAAAGCAAGTTATCGTCAGGAAAACTGTATTGTGTTCACAGAAAGCTGCAAGTACCGTGCCACAAGATGGCAGTGTAACAGCACATCTTATTAGGTCTAATTTTTCTGAAATATTCTGGAAACATTGCATATTGGAGCTAGAATTTGCCTGCAACTAAGTGCAGCTTTATTGTTTTTTTAATTTTTCAAAATACTATTGTTTACCTTGTACAGTTAGTACATCTTTGGATTCATTTTTATTAAATTGTTTTCCTTTTCTGCTGTTTATTAGCTATACAATAGGCTTTAAGTATCTTTTCTTTCTTTTAAAGGATTTTATTTTTTTAGCAGGTCAGCTCAGAGATTTTAGTTCATTGTCCTTTGGTAGGTTTTTCATAACTTTATTTTCAAAGCTTTCGAGCCTTTTTTTTTAATCATTATTGTTTACCTCACTGGGATATTTTGTCCTTCAGTATTTTATTAGGGCTTATCTTTTTCCATGCTTCCAGTGGTTTCTTGAGTAAAAATCACTATTCTTGTCAGCAAAAAAATTGCATTTTTTAACCTGGGAAATATTTTAGTAGTTCCATTGCAAATATGCTGTTGTGCATCCTTGTTATTTGTTTCTAATCAATCTGTGGAGTCTTGCTAGAGCTTCACTGAAGGTATCTGAGAGGTAGGTAAAACAATGTGAATTTGTTTGCCTTCATGGCGATTGTGCAAGCCATATTTATCAAAAGCATTACTGTTTGCTGCACTTTATATCAAAGCCACTAAATTTTTTCACCGTTTTGTGATTAGCAAAGGGATAACGAAACTTTGGTCTTGTACTGAAGTGCAAGAGTCTGCCTTTCTAGCTGGACTCTAGGCGATCCAGTTGACTGCGTTGCACTTGGCCAATGCATATGAAGGAGCTGGTTTTTGTAGAGAGCAGCTTGGGCTTGAGCATGTCTAAATAGCGGTCAAACGTGAGATATCTTGCAGTGACTTTTAAGATTTACTCAGCTCCAAGAAAGATGGGATAAGTTTTGACAGGGTTTCCTTTTGTTGTGAAACAATCTGGGACCAAATAACATGAGAAGTCTGAGCTTAGTTTTGTACTGAACTTCTGCATTCAACCTAATGTGCAGTTTATTTTGACAGTGATGGGCACTGACTTAGTAGGCAATTCTGCCTTTATTAGGGTGATGTGCTGGTGCTGTAGTGTAGTCAGATTTTGGTATCTGCCCAGCAAAAATAAAACCTTCAGCTTTAATTTGTCTTACTTAAACACACCTTCTGTCAAAGTTACATACGAGGTTTATAAAGATGCTTTAGATGTCAGTGTAAGTTGACATTTCAGATTCATTGCTGAGTAAAATGAACTCAGAATGAAACTTAGTGAAGAAAATGACTAATTAAACATCCAAATAGTTTGATGATTGAGAGAAAAATGAACAGAACACATTTTTTCATAAAATATTCCTCCTTAAGTAACGTGCAAAGCAAGAACACAAATTACTTGTAAAGATACTTGTGGTTTAAAAAAAATCCTGCAGTTGAAATGCTCAACAGAGACAAGATCTAAGTCTCTGTTCTCCCATTTCTGCCTGTTCTGTTGAGCAAGAAACCAGGAATTGACTGAAGATACTTTCCTACCTGTTCAATTTTCGGTGTTGGCTAGCTCTACAACCTTCTCTCCACATCTCTAGAGATCTTTAAGAATCCCTTCTTGGCAGTTTTTTTAATATATTTTTACCCTGTCACAATGCATAATGAGTATCTATTTTAACCATTGTTTCTATGTACATTTTATCAATTCTAAATTTTCTAACTCCTACTTACATGCCTGTCTTGATTCTGTTACCTCCTGAGTACAGACTTGACTTCATTTAGAAAGAAGTTAGTGGCAAACAGTTTTTCTTTTCCCAGTTTCTGGTTTCAATAGACAGTTATTAACTCGGTTCTTAAGTTTTGTTTCTGAGACCAGAAATCTAGGAATTGCCCTTGATCCTCTCTCTTTTCTTTCTACACTCTGGCTTTCTCTCAGGCTTTCTCTGTCTGGTCTTGGAATGCAGTCAGAATTTGTACTTAATATGGTATTGCCTCCTTTTTCTGTGTTTGTTCCATTTTTTTTCTTGCCTGATACACCTTCTTCTTAGGGTCTTTCTGTATCCTCTCTCTGTTAAGCTAGGTAATCTAAAGACAGCTACACTTTCTTGTTGCTGCAAGAGAACAGAGCTAAATCTTTTGCTTCAGGACATAGAACTTAATACCCATGTGTTTTACCACTGGTTTCCTGTCACTGCAAAAAAGCCTTGTAAAACAAGGACATAGCAACCTGACCATATCGGGGCAAAGATACCAGGTGCATGTACATAAATCAGTCAAATGGAAAACCTATTTTGCTTAATACCAAAGTATTGGAAAATAACAGTATCAATGTCACGGATTTACTCCTGAAATACTTACTAGATACTTTTACTACTCTCATCTCTTTGGTATTTTGATGGGCAAGGTTTATTGCTAGGTGTTTTTATGATTTTGCAAACTGTTTCTTGCCTACGGTCATTATATTTTAGCAGTCTTTTCCTAAAATCATATGTAGTCAGGTTCTACCTGTCAGACACAGTAATTTTCCATCATTCTGCACTTCAGCATTATACCTGTTTGGTTCAGTTAGTCTACTTTTACATGTCTCTGGTCACTTGATCATTTCTCTGATTCTGTCCTGCAGATCCTTGCAGGATTAAGATTTTTTATATTACCCCAACTCTCTGAAGCTTTCTTATACTGCTTATTGTATCACCTTCTCTTGTCTAAATGGTTGGTTTTCCATGTCTACACTGCAGCCCACTTCTCTGTGTTATTGGGTAAAGCTGGAGAACACTTGAATCCTCGCTCCTGTATACAATATATGTCCAGTTACTAGTGAATGGATATGAACTTACTTTCATTTCTCACTATGTTTTTCAGTGTACTTTGCATTACTATGTAATTTTGATGTTTCATAGCTGTCACCTTTTGTTTGCACTGCATGCACTTAAATTCTTCTATGACCCAATAGAACCTGCCTATCTCAGGCTAGCTCATTGAATTAATTCTGCTTATCCCTTTTAGTAGTCACAACAACTGTTACTAATCAGATGAGCTGAGCAGAGAAAAGTCTATTTTACATACTTGCCCTAGAATCATAGAATACAGGACTCTCAGGTGACTTGCAGCATATTTGTCCTTTTTAAGGCAAGGTAAACTCTACTCGTATCATTGCAGACTTCTTAAAAATCTTCCAGAGCTGGAGTTTCTACAGCCTCTTCACCATTGTGCCCTTATGTGTTGTTACCCTTGCTCTTAGAAAGGTCATATAAACATAGAACAACCCATGTTTGAAAAGACCACAGAAGATCATTTGGTCCAACTTTTCAGCTGAAAGGGAGCCTAGATAAGTATGTCTAGCACCCTGTCCAGTCCTGTCTTGAAAACCTCCAGCGATGGGGACTCTGCCATATCCCTGGGGAGGCTGCGCCAGTGATTGATTGATTGTTTTCACAATTATTTCTTTCACATATTGAGGTGAAACCTCTCCCAGTGCAACCTGTACCTATTGCCCCTTGTCTTCTCCATGTGGCTTCTTGTGAAGAGAGAGCCTCTGTCCTCTGAGTAGCCACCCTTTAAGTACTGGAATACTGTAAGGAGGTCCCCCCAAGCCTTCTTTTCTCCAGGGAGAAAAGACCCAACTCCTTCAGTCTTTTCTCATGGGGCAGGCTCTCCTGCCATTTGATCATCTTTGTGGCCCTTCTTTGGACCCTCTCCAGGCTCTCCATGTCTTTCTTGAATTGTGGGGACCAGAACTGTACATAATACTGCAGGTGCGGCCTGACAAGCGCTAAGTAGAGCAGGACAGTCACATCTCTATCTCTGCTAATAATGCCCCTTTTGCTGCCATTTAGGCCTATTACTCCTGTTCCCTGCAAAGAGAGTAGCGTATTGCCTTCCTCTTTGCATCAGTCAAACATTCTTCAGAATCTGAGCAGTTATTTGTTCCCCTCAGTCTTTTCTCCAGCCTGAACAATCTCAGTGCTTTCAGTCTTTCCTCATAGATGGTGTATTAGAGAACTTCAGCCATGCCTGTTGCTCTTTGTTAAACTCAGGAACTGGTCCAAATCTCTTTCAAAATGTGCTTGAATTAAACACAGTATTGCAGGTAAGGCCTCAGTGTGGAAAAAGGTAAAATAACAGCTTTACCAGTCTTCTGGATGGTAGTCCTGCATGCTTTTTCTCTAAGCATCGATATGGTTGACTCACATACAGCTTGTGAACCCTATAGTTTCAGATCCTGCTCAGCAGAGCTGCCAGCTAAGCATTCCCCGACCTGTATGCATGCTATCGCTCTGCGTGTAAGTCTTGCACATGCCCTTACTGAATTGCAGTCTCCTTTTTCAGATTTATTTCCTGTTTGTCAAGATCACTTTGAATTATGGCCCTCCTGTCCAAAACGCTTGCAGTTCCTCACAGACTGATGTAACTGACAGTTTAAAAACCTTCCTATTTATTGTACAACCCAGCCCAATAACTAGTGCATCAAATAGTATCAGACCCAGGGCAGACTCCTGCAAATGCCACATTGATACAGCCTTCCGTATTGATAGCAAATTAATGATAGCTATTTATAAATAGGTTTTTCTCCAGTTCTGTACTGTCTATGTGCTTATTTCCTCTAGATTAGGTAACATTTGCATAAGCAAGCTAGAGATACCTGAGACTGTACCAAAACTCTACAAAAGATGGATATATGGCATCTGTTTTCTCTTCCTTATGCACAAAGCTTGCTACTCTCTCACAGGAAGAAACTATGATCTGACACAATTTATTTTCAAGAGAACTGTGATGAGTGTTATTCAGTCATGTAGTGGTTTGATTATTCATTCCATGATTTATTTATTTTTTTTCTTTTTTAAGAGGAACTGCTGCTAAATTGATTGTTAGGTAATTTCCAAGAAAAACTTTTAATCTTTCCCTTACCCTTTTATATTTGCCCTTGCCCAGCCTTGGAAGTTCCTAGAGATGGTCCAAAGAAGGATCATAATAACAAAACTGCAGAAGAGTTACAATGTAGAACTAATTGCGTTCATTAGAAAGAAAGTTGAGGTGACATAACTGCTGAGGTACTTTCAAGGTTGAGGTGGTTACTAGGCTCATACTAATCCTTACCTTTGGAACTGGGAAGCAGTTTTTTCCTCTGGCTTAGCTTGACAAGACCTTTTGATTCCTTCAGCAGTTACTGACATGGTTTGCCTGCTGATACCATTCATCTTGGCTTAGCCAGCATCTGTCACTACTGAGAGCCAAACCCTTGTCTTTGCTTGGGACAGACAGCTTAATCTTCTGAGGATGGCAACATTTTACTGAAGTCTTTAAGATTTATGTACAGGTACCTGGATAAAATCTCTTACCTCCATAGGTTGATTAGATGATTTAATGGTCCTTTCAACTCTTAAATATCATGAAAATTGAGAGTAATCTATCAAAGAAAAATTCTTCATATGTTCTGTTTTGTTTTGTTTTCTGGCACTAACAAGTATGCTCCTTTTGATTATTTTACTCCAGGTTTGTATTAATGTGCAATCCTTTGTTTGGTGGGAGAAGTCCATATTTCACAGAATAGAAACAACCACTTCACTGCAGCCTCTGATATGAAGCCACATTGGCAAATGATAGTTGTGGGTTGCTGATTTGGAATTTTTTTTCATACACTTCAGCAACACAAGATCCCTGTTAGAGGCAAATAATAATTTAGATCAATTTCTGCTGGTTCAAGTAAACTGAGAGACTTTCTTGCTTGTTTTGCAAAATCAGTCTTTTATATGTTCACTTCTTAAAAACCATCAAGTTTTACAAATAACTGAATCACAATTATAGACTTAATTGTAATATTAAACTCAGAAAATATGCGTTTCACTTACAGAAAAAAAAGTCTGAATGCTGCAATATTTTCAAGGTAGCTGAATACTATTCTCATTTTTACTATGCGATAGACAGTCTGGTAAGAATTGCTGGAAAATGAAGTCCAAAGGCATACTTTGCCTTCTTGTAACCACTGCACTGCAACTACACAAAGCCCTGTTTGTAGAGTAAGAGAGTTGGCCTCATCTCTTTTAGAGGCATCCTGAAAAGGAAAATTTGTCACATCACTTACATAAAAATAGAAAAATGTATTGGATTTTGTATCTTCCTCGTGAATTAGCTGTCAACCCTAAATAACTAAAGATAAGGCACTTCCATTTCACAGTCCTCTTTGCACTTTAAGGAAAATGATCAGTGCATACTCAAAATATCACTGTGTTTCTCAGCCATAGAGGACTAAATTGTCCCTCAGTATGTGCCATTGTTCCAGTGACCCACACGTGCTGTGGAACGTAATTATTTCTCAAGTGGTTTGCAGCTGACAGTATTTGCTTGCTTCTGACTTAAGTTTCTCTCTCCGATTAAAAAAAAAAAAGTCAGAGCTTTTATTTTTGAATAAATGCACTGCTTATATTTTAGTAACAGAGATGTAAAAATATATTAGAAATAAGGGGGGGATTGTTCACTGAAAAACACCTTGTGCTTTTAAACTTTGCTTTAGTTGTATCTTTACTTATTAACCTCTTCTCAATTAGAAGACTTTAAAGAATTTCTATTTTTCTTACACATTTTGTTCCTGGTTTTACTCAGCTATGATATAAGGCAACTTGGATGACAGAGGTGTTGATGTCTTGTGCCCTTGTGTCAGACTAATTTCACTGGCAATATTCTCACATTTAGTCAGGCGTTTCATAGGCTTTGTGGTTGAGCATACAAAACTCCTGCTGGTCCAAGGCCAGAGAGGGATCACAGGTTAACCGGCTGTTATCTGCACCACTGACTGCCACAATGTTTTCATGAGTCGGTGGCTTTCAGCTAAAACTGTGGTTCCCGTTCCACCATCTTCCCACGCTGCTTGAAAGAGCACCTTCCGGCCCCCCGCCAGGCTTCTCCTGCACGTCCCCGTGGTGGCAGTGCTGCCTCGGGAGACAAACCTTGCTCTCTCCTTGCCACTTCAGGAGTCTGGGTTGGTCTCAAAGCCAGAAAGGAAGAAGAAAGTCCAGCTGCTTGAGGGAGTTCTTTTTTTCTTAATCTGTGACTGATACAATAATTTTCTTCATCTTTCTTTTTCCTCTTGGTGTAGGAGTTGGAAATGCTCTCACTTGATAGGTTAGAGACAGCAGAGGCGAGACAGAGAAGAACAGAATGAATTTAGGGGTAAGTTCAAGTTTGGTTTGGGGCCCAGTGGTGTGACATTTACAGAATCATGAACTCTTGTAGCAGAAGCTGAAATTTTCTTCTTTGCTGTAGTGTCATGTTTCAAGTAAGACTAGCTGTGATGTAGGTGCTCCTAATACAAGCAAACTGTTACCTCCATTGTTTTTCTCATTCATGATCACATCCAGAGCCAATAGCAAAGTGCAATGTTAATTATCATGCAAATATTTTACAATAGCTAGTCCTCAAATGTATGTATTATAGAAAAATTGTGTAGTGAAATAAGATTGTGTGCACGAGTCCAAAAAAATTACCTGTCATGCTCAATTTACACTGAAAAGCCAGTATAAGAATGTTTCTTTGCTGATAAATGAAGTATTAAATCTCTCTAGCACTATCCAGCAACAGGCTGCTTTTTAGACAACAAACTCTATTTCATTAGCAGAGAAGTTGAAATTTGTTATGTCTATTAAAATAACTACCAAGATTAAAGATTTACAGGAAATATGCAAGGGTATATTTATACTCAGGGGGGGTTTCCTTACTCCTACTCCAAATAGTAGTTCTTACTCAGGAAGGCCATGCCTGGGGGGTGAAGTTCTTCCAAGAACTGGGTCACACTTTTAACCACTGCAAAAATTTTCCACTAGTTTCAAGTCTTGGTTTTGCCAACTAGGCAGAGCAGAAACATTCCAGACAGAGCAGCCAAAGGATGCTCAGTGTATTTTTGTCATTTCTCTTTGTATTTTTCTCTAAATGTAGTAAAGTAGTCTTCATAACATATTGAAATAAACTTATTTTTACTTTTCTCCTACAGCTTTTCTGGTCCTGATTTCCTGGTGGCAAATAGATGTTCCATTCCCCTCATGGCTGGAAACATCATTAGCATGTCTTGACTCCTCTTGGAGCATCATGCCATTCTAGAGATTGGGAAGTCCTGAAGAATCTGGTGGGAACATCTCAAGTGAACTGATATGGCTGCTCTGGCTGGCAACTTGGGTGCCAGAATTGGGGAAAGAAGCCTTGTTTAATGAGTATGAGTAAAAGTCTATCTTAGGGAGAGAGGGTCTGATGCCCAGGGATTGCCTTAGACTGTCCTGTTCATACTCTGGGCAAAGCTGGCAAGTTAATGAGCTATTACGTACATTCTTCAGGGACAAGAGAACTGAGGAGAAAAAAACCCAAACACCTTCATCAAAAGACAGATCCCCCAAAATCAGAATACAGTAAATGTTCTTTAAAAAAAAAATAATTTTTTTCTCTTGTAATATTGGACCACTTCTGCTGCCCATAAGCTTTGAAAAATGTTCTTGGTGAAAAGAATGATTATGGTGAAATCATCAAGTTAAGGACCATTTATGGATCTGGATAACATATACAAAAGAGCTTGAGATGGCTTGCTTGATGGAAAGAATCTGCTCACTTTTCCTTGGGAAGGATGGCATTTTAGGGCCTGGAGAACAGAAACTTTGGCAAACAGGGAAGGAGTGATTGCTTTCTGAAAGCAAAAGTCTCAGGGTATTCATGTAGGTTCTCTGAGGCTAAGAATGGTCTAGAAATCAGCTACATGGGTGTTGTTACCATCTGAAAATTGTTTGTGATAACTTCAGGACCTCCCTGAGGAATGGAAAGATACAAGAACAGACTAGCGGGAGGAAGAATAATTTTCATTTTATCCTAATTTCAGTGTCCACCTAGTACTGGGGAGATGAGGGGAGTTTTTCACCTGAACGTTTTGTGAGTAGTTCACTGTCCCTCCGCATGTGAGGATCCTACAAAGGGTTTTAACTTCAGCTCTTCTGGTTGCTTTACAGGAGCCTCAGCTTTCAGATTTGGCATGTTATGCAAACATGGGGATGTAAACTGAGCTACATGTTCACAAAAATATTAAACCATAAAGATACCAAGTTTCCTTTTGGGTGAGAAGAATGCAAAGCCAGTATTTCTTATGTGGTTTTTGTTTAAAACTGCTGCAGTTTTGAACAGAAACTGAATAAGATATGCTCAAATTTACTGTTTGTAGAGCTTTGTTCTCATCTATACTTTGGATCTTCTGCATGTTCCTTTTCTCAAGGGAATGAGGCCAAGAGTTTTATTTTGACTTTATGACAACTTTGTACAGCTCTGTCCAGTACTGAAATGCATGAGGCACCTATCGCTATTTTAAAACAAACAGATTCTATCTGAATGTTATACTCTGAATGGAAGCTAACAAATCTTAAAAAGTGCTACTTTTCAAAGGAGCAGGCAATAGTCTAAGTTAAGAAAACAACATTGCTTCTTTTGTGCACCTAGAGTTCTGTATGAGAAATAACCAAAAATACAATGCCTTTTTTGTATTAAATAATTATTGCCAACTTCCATGTATGGCAATCAAACTAAAAGGATTACCACGTTTATAAATTTAAAACATTGCTTCATATGTATCCAGCTTTTTTTTTAATGCCAGTCCTTCTCATAAAGTGCTACATTATTCTTTTCTAAACAAAAGTTTAATACGTTCCTGAATAAATTCGTGTCCTGTTTTCTCATGATTATCATATTAATTTCCACTTACTACTTTCCAAATGCACTAAATAGAAAAATTGAATAAGTGTTTAAGTGAAACTTTGTTCTTACTGCTAAAGTGTCTTATGATGGACTTCTACACTGTACTGTAGAGAAAGAGAGAAAATAGAGAAAATACTGTAGAGAGAAGCTAGCAGAGATTTTACAAAGTAGTGAAAGTTGGCTGATTTTCTGTGTTTTTTCTGGGGTTTGGGTTGTTTGGGGTTTTTTTCCTCCGTTTTTCTGGGGCAACCTAAGGAAACCTAGCAACTTGGGGAAAGCATTGCACATTTAACACTCATATCAAATACTTTCAGCTGAAAAATAGTCATAATGACTTTGTTTCTGCACACTTTGAAAATGAAATGGGACTGTGTCTTAATTGATACTGAAGACTAATGAGCAGTGATAAATCAATCCAATACTATCCTGCCTATCCTGCAATTACTTGTTAAATTTATATTGGCTTTGTCACCTTGCACTTTTCTTTTTTTTTTTTTTAAGAGGTTAGGTGCAAGGTCATAACTTATGAGAAACTCCTGAGGATTTTTAATTTTTTGTAGACCTAATTATTTCACACTAAAGTAGTTGACTATAATACAACCAATATTTGAAGTTTGCATTCCCTGTTGGGTACTTTGTATAGTTTTATTCAAGAAAGTTGCAATTTCATGCTGAAATTCTCATTTTACATTGTGACTCTTGGCACACTTCAATAAATTCATTATTAGTAGTCTTGCTATATAACTAGATATTCAAGTTAAATATGTGGTGAATCATTAAAGAGAAAATAATATTCCATATTTGAGGCCTTTGTTACTTAACCAGGGCAAAAAAATAATTAATTTTCTGGGTTTTTAGTTTTGTTTTGTTTTTAGTAAAAATCCTTTCTGAGCTACCATTTTGCAACAAATTGAAACACAAAGGACTTTATCACACTTGTGTAATGAAATAATGTACCTGTTTAAATGTTAAGAAATCACCTCTTTGTAAGTATTTTAATAGACTTCCTTGCCAGCCACACTTGTGGGCATAGTACTTATTAGTTGACATAAATATTACTGTCTAATTACCTATCATAAAACTGTTCAGCTGCTTACATCTTTGAGTTCCACTTTACATCCTGAATAGTAAATCAAGTAGGTGCAAGTTCATCTATTGTTTGATTTTGCAAAAACTTCATAAATAGGTTTTCTGTCTCCCAAGATGCACTAGAGATTTATTTGCTCCCATGGTCTTCAAATTTGGACAACTTTGTAGTCCTACTGACTGAAACACAAAGACCAACTCTCAGGGGTTTTTTCTTAAAAGAAAATGGGAAAACTGCTAGAGAGACTTAAAAACCACTAAAAATATTTAGCATTTGCACAGATGCATGTGACAGATGTAGTATTATCTATCCTCTGCATTATCCTCATGCCATGAGCACAGTCAGATGTTCTGAAATTACAAAAATGGGGAGAATCCAGTTGTCTGGGTTCATTAAGCACCTTTTTTTAAGGCGGTGCTAGATACTAGAACAACAAAGACATTACTAAAGAGATGGGGACGTTAATGTCTGGACACACTGAGTCGCGAAATTAAACAATCTACATACAAGTAACACATATCATACCATTTTGCCTCTCAAAGTTCCCCGGCATAGAAAAGTGCAAAAAAAAAAGTGATTTCATGAAGCAAATCTTTTTTTCTAGGATGATGGTAGGAAGAAGATGATTATGACAGTGATGGCAAAGCTACTGAGTGTTTTGTAACAATTTAAGTTAAAAGATTTGTAAGTCATTGGCACTGCCAGTCCAAGTATTTGTGTCAATCATGACTCCTATGCAAATCATTTAAGATTTTTTTCCCTAGATGTAATAATAGCTAAGCAGTCCATAATTGTCCTGTCATAAGCCATTGTTTCTCCCAGCATTAGCCATTTTCTACTGCTGTAGGGCTTGCAGAATTAAGCACTGCTTGTACTGTAAGACCCACCAGTACTTCCCAACCCGAATGCAGGCAAATGCCGTCTCCCAACAAGCCAGGGATGAGCCCCCAGTGCACAATGCTGTTTAAACTTAAACTCCAGTATGAGAATCGACCATAACTGCGGGATCCACATTCCCCTGGGAGCTTCCATAAACAACTCAGTGTTTCCAACATTCCCAGCATCAGCTCTCACCCTGGGCCATAAAGGATCCATCATTAAAACCAACTTCCAACCTGTGCTCTACCACACCGTAACCTTAAACCCAATTCAAACCAGGTATAACCGTTGCCAAACGACTCCAGCCGCAGGCTAAGCTGGCCCCACTGACTCTTGCCACTGTTGGCTCTTACACTGCTTCTCTTAACCCGACACAGTGGAGCAGCAAAGCAAGCTCTTACGGCTCTGCTGCCTAAATCCTAAGCATGACACTCAGCTCAGCCAGCTACAGCCCAGTGACCGCCAGATGCCCAATAATCGGCCGTGACTTTCATTGCTGCTGCTTGCGTCAGCACCACAGTCCTTGCAATTTCCAGGATAAACACAGGTCTTCAGTCCCTACTGTCCTTAATTCAAAACCTGGCACAATCAGACCTGAACCCTGGCCTTAACTACAGGCCAACAACCCATACACCATGCCAGATGAACTGTGATCCAAAGCCCACTTGCCAGGCCCAGCCTTCTGCCCAGCCTTGTAGGCCTTACAGGATCTAGCAGTAAACCTAGCTTTTCAACCTGGAGTTTTACTGGGAAGAATGTCTTCAGCTATGTCCTAAATCTGTCTTTCAGAGAAAATTTCATGTAGTTTTTGGGATTTCTTGTTCTCAAGGAACTGTGAGCAAAGTTAGAGTGACTCTTAGCATTTCCAAAATACAATAGAACTCTCATTTCACATACTGCCAATAAAACAAAATTATTTCATACCACCATAGGTTAGCTGGAGTACATTTTTGTTAACTGAGCTATAGTATTGCCCATTTAAACTAAACAGAAGCAGAAAAGGATACATACTGTTAATACTTACTCCGTATTTTATTGTCATGATGAGACGCTAAGTTGCTTTTCTGCAAAATTTCATTTTCAAATTTGACAAGCAGGTGCTAAATTTTAGCTATGTACACATAGAACTGAGCTATATAGCTTACTCTGAGTTGCTAATGGGAAAAATACTGGTGCAGAAGAACAACTGAAGGTCATCTTTTGTGTCAACTGATACTTGCGAGAACCACAAGATTAGTCACGACTTTCTATCCATAGTGATGATACAATTGTAACTTAGGAACTGAAAAGAAACAGTTACACTGATACTTGAATTTGAATTTTTAATTATTAGTACTTCTTATTTCCAATTATTTTGGGAGGGAAATTGACACCATAAAGTATTTTGCCTCATATTTTGTCGCCTGCAGATAAGCTGTTCTGCTACACTTTCAGAATCCCAAATAGATCAAATCACTATAAAACTAGTTACTAAGGTTACTTTTTTTTTTTTTACTAACTTACTGTCATTTTCTAAGTAGTGCTAAATGCAGAAGCAATTTCACTACATGAATGAAAAAGCTGGTCATTAATATTTTGTAATGTGCCTTTAATAACCAGACATGGTAGGAGTATCAAATGACCTCTTCTAGTACTAATGCTAATATGCTGACTTACTAAGAAACTTTACAAGTCACAAACTAGGAAAACTTGGTGGATTACACTGAAATTCCACGATACTGTATTACTCACTTCATGTCTCTGTTAACCCAGTGACCTTTATCAGCACAAATGTGTTATTACGCACGTAACTTGCTTCTCGACAAAATCATCCTAAAAGGCTAATAGAGTGTGATGCATTACAAGGCTGCCATTTTCTAGTTTTACACTGAATTCTTTCAGATTGACTTAATAAGGAACTATAACTCCCTAAACTAAACAAGTAGCTCAGGTTCAATGGAAAACCAAGATTTTTTTACCCATTCACTCAGGTTTCGAGAAACCTCTTGTAAGCTGTGGGGTAAAGGTTTTAGCTTTGCATGATAGCAACTTTGGAGATGTAAGACATCAGGGGCTGTCACAGAGCTCCGCGCACAAGCAGGAGGGATTCCAGGCACTGCATCCTGGTGTGCTTCTGAGCTCAGAACATGCACACAGTGTCCAGGCCTCTCGGGCTGACTCCCTGCAACTACAGAAATATTTGTTTGTTGTTAAAAACAACAGCTTAGGTTTACTTTAGCCCTTTGTGTTCTAAAATATCTGTACTTATATCAAATAGTTGCATTTTCCATTGAAATGGCTTTTGTGCTATGTAGTACAAGCTGGCAAACCTAATTTCAGTCTTGTGAAAATTTTCAAGATTTGGAAATATTTTTCATCCCACATTGGTACAAAATGTCAAGAAAGTACCCATCCGTGAAGAACTAAAGCTCACTAAAATCCTCAAATACTTTGTTTTGGACACAATACGTCATAATGGTGTATTCAGAACTGTTGGATATTTAAATTCATGTTTTCAGTCCTTCAATGGCAAGAAGTAGGTAGTGGATACTCATTACTTCTGTTGTCTGGGACAACCATCCCATTTTAAGGAAGCACTCTTTATGCAAATCCTTCAGTTAATTCTGAAACCTGAGAGGAGGTGGTGGCACTAGTTTTATCTGTGGTGGGAAATTTGTGTCTCCAGACCTCCTGGCAGTATGCAAAGAATACAAGTTCAGTCTCGTCACACAGGTCGTCAGTCCCATGTAAACTGGGTAACGGAATGCCTACCGGCAAAGTCAGAGGGCTGAAGGGATGGTAATGGTAAATCATTGCTCCTTATTTTTGTGGAGCTTTTCTCATTATTTATGAATACTGCTATATACAATGAACCACACTGTGATAGATACAGACAAATTCTATCAATAGCAGTGAGAACTGCACATACCCCTGTCAAAGACTGTTCCTCCTTCACAGTCTTCATAACCTTTCACATGGTATAGTTTAGTCAATCAATCCTTACTCGCTTTATTATTCCAGTTTATTATTCTACTTTATTTTAAAGCACATTCTTCTTGTATTTGAAGTCTTTTTTCCTTATTGTCATCTATAAGAATCTATTTGGCATTCTGGATTAGAAATATTTTTCTTACCAATATTTTCTCCATCTCATAGAAGTTTGTTACAACTTATGAGTTTTGGCATTTATTTTATTTTATTAGCCTATGTAGAGCTTTGAAATGTTGAATTTTATTTTGTTTTGACCCTTCTGCCCAGAGAATTACATGGACACTGGAAAAAGATACAAGAAAAATATTTGGTCACATTTTTACCCTATCGCTTCTGACGATATCTGTCTTAGTCTAAACAGGCTATCAGTCTTTTAACCTAAAGCCTACCCTTCAGTGTGCATGCAACCTTTTCATTTCAGTAGGAGCAGTAGATGCATATTGAAGGACACGGCATGACCTTATATGTGTAATTTATCTGCTTTTATAACATAGTTTCTTCTTTGGGTGGCTGAGATTTTTTTAAGTCCAGAGAAAGGGAAAATGACATTTTAAGGGACTTTCTGTCCACTTTTTATTTAAACAAGATAAAGCATTTGTCAGTGAATTAAGCATCCAAAATAAAGTACTGGAATAAAATAATTACTAATATGAGCAATATCTAGACCCTTATACTCTCCACCCAAGGGATCTGAGGCATTTAAGAATGAAATTCCTGAGATGCTAGCAAAACCACATTAGTCTCTTTAAAACCAACTGCTGCTGGAAAGCAGAAAATATTAATCTGTCTTAAAAATCAAGAGATGACTTCTCCAGGAATCTCATTGGCTTTCAGATGTTACAAGGGCAAAGCCGGTGGCAGCAGTGTGTGGGGCAGCCGCAGTCATGAGCTAAGTGAGCCCTGCTCTGAGGGCATTCAGGCAGTCTTGTGGTCTCAGGAGATGAGGCTTTTGGGGAGGGACCTTAGTGAGGTGCAGGTGATGCCTCTGGTGGGTTTCCAGTTGCTGTGGAGGTGACATGGGTGAGTGGTGATGGTCTCCACCAGCCACCAGTGCTCTCTGGCAGGTTTGTATTCTTGCAAGAAGGGACACAGCTGTTGGGGGTGAGGGGACAGTCTCGTCCTGAAGTGGCCGTTGCCTGCGTCAGGCTCCCGGCTGCTGTGAGGGCATTGCAGGCAGTGGGACTGAGTTCATGAGCCCACTGAACTGGTCAGGAGGTGTTGAAGTGCGCTTCTAGCCTCATGAGAAGGGACCCTGCAGTGGAGCTGGCCTAATCCTGGAGTAGCAGTGTCCCTTAGGGAATGCAGTTACTAGAAGCTGCGAAGAGGAACTTGGCACTCAGACTGGCAATTCATGGGACTGGGCCCATGCCGAGGAGCTGGGGTGCTTCTTGGGCTCTGCCAGTGCTCGTTGCTTGCTGAGCAGCTCCAGGCTTTGCTTCTACATCTTGTGGGAAGTTCTTTTCTGACATCCCCAGATCCAGCCTCTACTGCTGGGAAAGGCTGATCCTGATTAGGAAGGGTCAGGTACCCATTCAGCTAGTGTTAGCAGTCCCAGAGAACAGGTCCCAGGGAACAGCTCTCAGAAGCAGCAGTTTTTCAGACAGGCACATGGAAGGGGGCCAGAAATCTGCTGAAGGCCACATGGGACTCGTCAACAGTAGTGTTGCACCACAGAGCACAGTTCCCTGCACTGAATGGAGCAACTATCCCTGGCACAGCAGAGGCCTCTACTCAAGTCACAGCTCCATTGGGAGGATAAAGCTCTCCAGATCTCAGGCTGCAGGAGTACCTGGTGCCTCTCTCAAAGGCTAGTGCAGGAGAAAACAGGGTCCTTGTCTGCAGAAAGTGTGCACTAGATGAGGAGATATTTTGCCAAGACAAGGAACTGTGGGAGCAAGAGGGCAAACTGCACAGCATCAGGGAACATAAAAAAAACATTGACAGCATCTTCATAGAGATCCTGCAGAGGGGAGAGCCTGGCCCTGCAACTGCACAGAGGGAGGGCAGCCTGAGACCATGGTCTGTTGTGGGGCAAACAGAGAGTCCCAGGCTGGGAAAGGCAGGAAACTTGTGACTCCTGGCAAGAGGAGGATGGCAAATCTGCAGTTGTGGCACTGATTCAGTGTGCTGGTAGCAAGCAAGGGAGAGAAAGCCGTCCCTGGGGAAGCAACAGAGCCACCTGATGAGCTGTGCATGAGCACCAAGAGGAAGTTGTGAGTGATAGTAGTGGGAGACACCCCTCGGGGGGTACAGAAGGCCCAATTTACTGATGTGACTTGCTGTCTATGGAGGTCTATTGCTTGCTGGGAACTTGGATCCAGCATGTTGCAAAGAAACTGCCAAGGCTTGTCTGGCCCTTGTACTATTTCTCTTGCTGCTTAATCATATTGGCAGCATTAATATGTCTGGGGGTGGAGGATGGACCTTGAGCATATCAAGAGTGACTGGATGGCTTTGAGAATGAGGGTCAAAGGCTTGGAGGCCCAGGCTGTGTTCCCTCCAGTCCTGCCAGTGCAGAGGAAAGACTTGGGGAGGAGCAGTCAGATTCTGCAGGTCAATGTCTGGTTGCACAGCTGATGTTGTTGGCAGGAATTTGGCATTTATGTGCATAAGACCCACTTTGGATGTTAGGAACTGCTAGACAGAGATGTTGAAAAGGCTCTGCAAAAAAAGGGAGATCTCTACTCATGAGATGACATCTGGAAGGCTGTGTCCAGTTTCAAGCCCCTTCTTTTTAGGAAAGACATTGATAAACTGGAATGAGTTCAGCAGAGGATAACCAAAACAGTCAGGAGCCTGGAGCACTTGCCTTGCAAAGAGAGGCTGAAGGAACTGGACTTGTTCAGCCTGCAAGAGAGAACGTTTTGGGGAGACCTGACAGCAGCCTTGCCCTAGCCGTGAAGAGGTTATCAAGAAAATGGAGCCAGCCTGTTTCACAGTGCTGCATGGTGGAGGACAAAAGACAGCAGGTATAAGCTAAAGTGAGAGAGGTTCAGACTGGATGTAAGGAAAAATTTTTTACCATGAGGACAATCAAACACTGGAAAAATTTGCCCTGTAGGGCTGTGTGTTCTCCGTAACCTGAATAGACAAAGCCCTGAGAAACCTTGTCTGGCCTCACAGCTGATCCTGCTTTGAGCAGGAGGTTGGAGTAGAAATCTCCTGAGGTCCATTCCAGACTGAGTTATCCTGTGATAACATGAGTGTCCTACGATCCAATAAATGAATGAGCCAGTAAACTCACTGATGAACACCAGAGTATTTACACGTTGTGCCTTAGCTGTCCCTGAACATCTTGTTGCAGAGTTAACAAAAGGCATGAAGGTATTAGCTGTTCAGATTCAGCCTCAAGCCTTGGCTTTAACAACAGGGAGAGAGAATTTGCTCTGAGTTGGTGGATTGTTCCTAGCAATAGTTGAAAAGTGCATGCCTGTTCCAATCTACCAAGTCTGTTAGGCTTCCAGGGGGGATGTGAGAGGGATGAGTGAAAGGGTTAACATCTTCCATGGCCTGTTCTGGATGTACCAGTATTTCTCTGTTAGACTCATTCCCTCTGTGTGAGGAAAACTAGCTTAAATGAAGATTAAATCAAGAAATACAGATTGATCGAAAAACAATGATGGGGAAGAGCAGTCCCAATCTGCGTCATGCAGGAGTTTAAAAAAGTTACCAGGAAGACAACCATGGTAACTTACATTAATGTATTCATTAAATTAAGAAGTTGGGTGAATGCATGTATGTATTTACACAAAAATAATGTGCTTAATAATATTAACATGCCAAGTGGTACATTCAAATTAACATGCATAAGTAATGGCACTTGAACAATTTCTAGAACTTTGATCAGTTGCTTGAATGTACTTTTCTAAGAATCACAAGTATTGTGCTTTATTTAATTTGTAGGGAAATTGTGCCACTGAGGTGATTTGTTGAAGGTCACTTGGCTCTTCTGAGCCCCAAACCTGTGNCACTGAGGTGATTTGTTGAGGGTCACTTGGCAGGCTAAGGAAAATAATTCTGCTCTTCTGAGCCCCAAACCTGTGTTCTGTTAAACTGTAGGGAGAAAGCAGACTGAATCTTTGACCTGAAGTGGTCACCCAGCCAGTAGCTGGATATTGTGATATATTAAACTGTGTTTTCATTCTGTGATACTGGCACCAGTTAAACACCTAACTTGAGCAATAACTGTATTACAGCTTTTGACTCTGTCTTAAAATCAGTTATCCATTCATATGATGAATGTCATACTGACCTGTTTACATATTTCTCACAAAACTCTATTCTCTCTGATTTGCAACAGCTTAAAATCATGAAAATTTGGACAAATATCCCTGGAGAAAGCCAGGCCTTTGGCAGGCCATTTAGCAAAACCACATTTTCCTTCATATTCTCCCTCTCTCATCTACATTCACACTGTCCCTGTACACATGACCAAACATTTGCCATGGGAGAACTTTTTGTTTGATGAGGCATGCCCACAAGCTCTTCCCCACTTCCCAGTCTTTGAGGTGAAGGACTAAATACTCCATATTTTTGACCCTCCGCAATCTTTTAAATCTGACCTTTTAAATCTGTATTATTCATTGTTTGGGGTGAAAGATTTTTTAGTCCGCTGTGAAGTTATCTGATTCTCCTTCTAGTGTCTGGCCTCAGGAGTCTCTCCTGAACAATATCTAATATTCCTTCTCATCCACATGCCTGTAACCACTGAAGTGGCCTTTCAGTTATCATCAGAGCAGCTTTCACTAGTGCCAAGCAGTGACTTTTGCACTGAGAATGACTTTCTCCTACATTGCTGTAACTACCTCTGTCATGGTAGGGCAAAACTCCACAGACACTGTACTTCCTGAGCCCGAATTACTCTTTCTTGAGCATGACTTACATTACAGAAACATCACCAAAGAAGTCAGGATTGGCAATGCACACATTGGCATCAGTCTAATATGCTTGATTCTTCTTGTTGGTGTCCGTGTAGTTACACTTATTGAAAGATTTGGCCATTTTGCCATATCTGGCATGAAGTGCTTTATCATCTGGCATTGTTTATTGGGATGCAGCTGGACAAATGTCACCAAGATGTTATTTTTCTGTAAGCAAAAGCTGTCCCCCTCAACACTTCAAACTTCAATGAACACTGCAGTACACATCCTGCCGTTTGGAGTGGTGTTTGGAAGTGTCTCTTGGGTTCAACCTTTGGGCAGGCTTGATGAGATATCGTGAAGCTTCATTATCAGGGGAAAGACCCGACTGTGACGGCAGTTACTTAATCCTTCTTTCATCTGTTGATGAAGACAGCTTCCCAAGGCCTCAGTAAGAAATGCTGTCCTTCACGCAGATCTCTATTGATACATTTTTCAGGACAAAGGCACAGTTCAGACCCATTCTGAATTTCTTCCTGAGGTCATCTTCAATTTAACTTGAGTCAGAAGATTAATTTGTAATTAATTTCTAAGCTGCCTGTCATGACCAAGCTTTTCCTCTATAACTTTGTTGATGGGCAAGCTTTCAACTTTTTCTGTTGATAGGCCAGGATGTTTAAAAAGTATCTACCCCCCTCACAGTAGTGGCAGAAAGATGGGATAGGTATATCAATGTAAAGAAGTTAATTGTGTTCTATTACGCCTGTAACCATCAAGGCCTTTTCTGTTAGACTTGAAGTGACCATCACTGACCTCTGCAAAGTATCTCCATCTCTAAGGTTTGTCTTCAGAAGACATTCTATTCAGCTTCAAAATCCAGGATCATTCCTGAGGTCAATAAAAATTTGTTTAGGTGTCTTTCAGAATCATACATTTTGAAAATTCTTATAAACAAGTACTCATGGGAGAAAGATGTCCACCTATGATTCTTCTTGAAGGTATTTTCTCTATATGTACACTCATAACCACCTTTCTAGCCCTCTCCCTCAGATTATTTGGAAGTTTTGTAGTTCTGAGGCTGAGAAACACAGTGGGCGTGGGATCTATCTCTTCCTTTTAGACCAGTTGGTGCAGCGTGCTGGGAAGGTCAAGTTGTCTGCACACCTTGTGAACAGCACTGAGGGAAAAAAATGCAACCTTGAGAACAAGATTGTCTATTTATTGGTATATAAACCTGTAACTAAGCATGGCATTTTTAAGAGGAATAGTTGCAATTCGATACCATGTCTATCACGTTATCTAACTGTACTAACTCTGCCTCACCCATGGTGTCATTCTTATCATGTCAGTTACATAAAATGAAGTAGGAGTGTGAAAAACTAAGTGAATATACTTGAACAACATTATGTATACTTTTCAATTCACAGTTGTTTATTTCAGAAGTGGTTACTTGTCTGTTTTTTTAAAGTCATATACACCTTCTTCCTACAATAAAACACTTATCTCCTAATACTGAAATGGCTGAAGAAATAAAATGTAAGTATTACAGCCAAAATTACATATTCTTATGATCTCAGCTAGAGAGGATTGTTGGACTAAAGAACTGACTTAACTTCTTATTTTCTGACTTTGCTACATCAAAGTAAGTGACTAACAATCAGAATTGACAATGAGCAGTTAGTCAAACCTCTGAACTAAATAGAAGTAGTTCAAGCTGTCAGCAAAGCACCAGAGAGTCATCTTCCTGTGTTTCTTATCCAATTAGTACATACTTAAACAAATTGGAAAAAATTGTTGTAAAGCTATAAAGGCAGTGAAGACTTGTGCTTTTGACGTAGCTTTTCAGTTGTCATTTCAGGGCATGTTGATTTTCTATTTAATTGTGGGTTCAGTTAGAAGCTTTGGTTTCAAATTTCCCCGTTGGTCACTTAGTTCAGTTCCTATGAAGACAAGCAGAAGGGAGTTCACATAGTAAATATTTTTGCAAACTCTCCTTTCCAAGTTTCTCTGACTGTCATAATAGCATACTTCATGGCTCTTCTGCAATTTTTAAGGAGGCCTGAAAGGATGGAACTGAGGAAGCATTTTGGGATGGCTGAGTGAGGAGCAAGAGACCTGAGAACATGGGGAAGTCAAAACTCCTGACTTATTGTAGTAGTGGAGAGCAGAGGAGCCCCCAGGGGAAGTGGTTCCCATGTGGATGAGGTGATGGTGCTCTTTGGTGCACAGATCTAGTGAGATTGGCACTGGAGAGCACTGCTCATCCCTTCTGTCTTCTTCCCAGCCTCCCCATGCTGGAGTTGGGCATGCAAGGAGTGCTGGTATCCTCACTACTGTCTTCATGCTCTGAGCTATGGGCACACTGCTCCTCATTGTTCCTTTGTAGCTGGGTCCTTCCCACCTACGCTGGAGCCAGGAAGGCCAGAATACCTTAAAGCCCAAGGTCTGTGCCACAACCCTGAAACCACAGAGCTACTCCAGCTCTGTTTTCTGGCTCACTGGTATGCACCAGATCCTCATTGTTCCTCTTCCAGCTGGTGTGGCAGACTCCACCAGCTGTGTTAACACTTCACAATGTTTTCAGAAGCTCCCAATTCCACTGCTGAGGAGTCCTGATATAGATGGAGATGTGGAAATGTTACAAAAGGTGTTGAGTGAAATCAGAATTCCTTTGCTTCTCTCAACTGTGCTTTAGCAGGGAAGAAAGAAAGAAAGAAAGAAAGAAAGAAAGAAAGAAAGAAAGAAAGAAAGAAAGAAAGAAAGAAAGAAAGAATTGTCTCTAATATTGCTTTTTTATTATACTTCTGAAAGAGTGAATCATAACAACCCTCCACGGAATCTGCTGTTTACTTGAAAATGCAGGTGAAACACAGCAAACCAAGCTGGCAGGCCATACATTTCTCTTTGACACCATATGTTCCAGCTCCTCTTGAAGCTCTCGGTATCCATTGAGAGTTGTAACTGTAGGTGAATAACTTCCAGTGAGGATGCTATATGATGCTTTGTGTTAATATTAGCACATAAGAGAGGGAGGAATAGAGGGAAGATCCTTAGGATGAGAATGAGCATTGTGTGTTTGGACAGATATAGAGGTCAGCTTTTCTACTTCACAGAGCAACACTGCACACACACACATACACACCACCCATAAACCTTTACTCACTACTAAAGGAGTTGCTCCTGCATGTAGAATCTTTTGGTAAGTGTAAATCTGCTATAGCAGCTCTCGTGACCTTCACTTCCATTTTCTGTGCAGGCAACAGCACCATTTTTGTTTCTCCTAGTGAGGACCAAGACAAGAAAAAGAAGATGTAGGTAAGCTGTTACCATGTTCTGCTGGAAGGAACCACATGCTTCCAAAAACCAGCTCTAGACTGTACAGACGTGCTTTTTCCTAGATTATTCCTGGACTCAGTGCTTAAAAATAAGGTTATTGTTCTTTGTAAGATTTTTTGCTTTGGTGAGCCTTCCTGAACTCATTGTTTAATCTCTAGAACTTCAACTCCTCCATCTAAAATATGGTATATTATCAGAACAACCTAGGGGATAATCATTCTACTTTACTCAAGAATTTGAGATTTCAAAATCTGACTTCATTTCAAATTGGGCAACAGCCAAATATTTTGAAATTCTCAGAAAGAAAAAGAGAAGTAAAACAGATTGATCAAAACATTTCAACTGTAATGTTTATCTTAAAAGACACTTAATATCTTAACATAAATTTTATCAAATTTGTAAATTTTAAACAGAAAATCCATATTTTATTTCAGGAACATCTTCATGGACTATTTTGAGGCTCTTGGAATGACTTTCATTGTTTTCTGAAGGAAGCTTGCATAAAGCAAACATGGTTTTGAAAACATTTTATTTTCTCTTATGAAATATCTCTGTTAAGATTATAGACACGTATTCTCTTTGTTTATTCACTAGACCTCCTATGAGCTATCACAAAACTAGAAAGAATTGTAAGGCTTAGTTGTGGAAGCTTGGACAGAAAACGTGAAGCAGAACATTAGCTGAAGTAAAAAGTTGTTAGCTTTATTGAAGTCTGCCCTCAGAATTGTGGTAGTCCCTGCTTGGCATTTTCAGCTATATGGGCACAGTTAGATACGTGCTTTCATTAGGCAGTTTTATATGTGAGAATGTGTGTCATCTAATCATGGGCACAAAGCTTAAAATGTAATTTTGGCTTCTGTATGGCCACCTTGTATACTGTGAATATATTATAAAATACGCGTGTTTTAGGCAGATCATCTAAGTTAAGCTGTGCTCAGTATTCTAAATGATCAGATCAGATGTTCGAGCTTAAATATCCTGGATTTGTTTTTTTAATTTCCAAGGAGCTAATTAAAACCATCGCTAAAATAATGTTTTACATCTCAAAGTAAAAAATTTCCTTGCACAACACAGTGAATATGCAGTGGATCAAGATGTTTGTACTAAAAACTTAGAGGAAGTGAAGAGTTGTTTTGTATCTTGATTCCTAGAAATACAAACACTTTTAAAAATGTATGTACAACTTTTTTGTACCCTTAAAAATATTTGGTGTGCACTTTTTTGGTGCTACATGGACGTTTTCCTCATTATCTGAATTTAAACCTGGTTTGCATCAAACTGATAGTCTGCCTCTCTTAGCTGCCTCCAGTAATTTTTCAGTAGGGTTGTGTGTGGTGTGTGTGCTTAAGAAAACAACATTAGGTTGTGCTATCTGATCTTAACATGCTGTACTGTTGTGGTGAATTTCTTAATGCACCAGGGTGTCCATCAGGCCCCAGATACAACCACAAAGCCAAGCCAGTGACGCAAATCAGCAGCTGATATAAACAAGTTGACACAAACCAGAAACTAAGCTAGCAGTGAACCTCCGGAGATGCTTCTTTTTTTTCTTTTCTTTTCTCTTTTTTTTTTTTTAATAAAGGGAAACATTTCTCAGCAACTGAAAAGCTTTTGCATTTGCCTCCAACTTCACAATTAACCTAAATTTGGCTCTGTAATGTGCAAGTTTATGAGAGAAAATGTGATACAGCCTGCTTGCAGTTAGTTTTATAGACAGACTGTGTGTCCTAGACTTAGCATGTTTGTTCATTTTTAAAAGTACCCCGATGACCTCTTTTCCTATTTATATGCCATTTATTAATCCATAAGAACACTCACAGAAGAGACCATAGTGCTTTATTGAAGTCCTTTAATTTTTTCTTCATCTCCTTACTGTTAGATGATTAAATGCATATAGTCACTTTCTTTAGGGTTAGAAATCTCTCTCTCAGTTTCCTTCTTTCCAAACTGTGTCCTTCTTTTTAGGGTATATGTAGTACTCTATTGTTACTGTTTAGTTCACACTCCTCCTAAGCCCAGGCATCGTCTCACCCGGATTTACACCAGGCATGCTTTGCTGCAGTATTTACTGCAGGTGCATGCTCTGTGAGTCGCGCTAAGTGTGAACGCAGCTCGGAGTAGCAGAACTGCTTTGTTCCACAGGGCGCCCTGTCGTGCTTTCCTCCTCATTCCGGGCAAGGAAGGTCTTCCAGCCCGGGCCCAGGTTTGTCCATGTAACAGCATCTGCAGCGAGACTGTTGCCTGGTGCAGCTGTAGCGTTGCAAACCACCCACTGGAGAGGTACAGCCGGGCTGGCAGGAGTGCAACGGAGACCTGGTCAGAACTATCCACCTCCTTTGTTTTCTCGGAATAGTTACTGTTTATTCTGTTGTGCATTTCTATAAAGTCATTCATGTACCTTATTCTCTATAAATAAATCCTTATTAAATGTGATTATAACACTGTTTCCAACCAGCTTGTGACCTGTATTATGTAAGTTTCCTCCTGGAAAGCTGTGGTTTTTCTTCTACATATTTATGTCTGAAAGCTCAATGCTCTGAACTTACTTTATTTTATTCATCTCCAGATTTTGGTTTCTTTTAAAGAGTATGGCACAAGCAAAACAGCAGACACAACCTGATCCTAAAGACTTAACAGCATTCAAAGTTGCAGCAGCATGAGATATATTAAGGCTCCCCAATCTATTTCTGACTGACACCCTGCTTTCAATGACCTCAGTTTAATTGATTAACCTTTGTTTGCAAACTAGAATAATTGTGTCTACAAAACTTAAAGACTGTACATACATTAATAAACTAACATTCAACTAACAAAAATTCTTTTGAAGAATGAAAGTGTTGGCTCTTACATATGTAGTTGCAGTGGCAAATAATGTTTGTCTCCTGCTAGGGAAATGTGCATATGACCATGCTAATACGTCTCATCATGCTACAAATCTTTTCCTATTAAAGGGATAAAAAATAGGATGCAAAAGCTCTGTTCCTCAGAGCTTTCATATCATGTATCCAGGCCTGCTGGAAAGGACAAGAAAGGCTGTCAGTCAGGCCTCCTGGAAGTGAATGTCTTCTTTTTCTTAGTCCAGATAATACTGTAACAGGAAATTACTTCCATATGTGGCATACACGTGTTATGAAGAACAGGACATTTTTTGTATCTATTAATAGAGAGATGTCATCTACTGGATATTATAATTTACTGAAGAGTCCCCAAGGTTAGTTAGGAAATGCTAGCTGTTGTTGCAATTATGACCTTTTGCAAAATTGCTTTTAGTGCACTTTCCACAAAATTTAGCCTTCTGACAGAAAGTGGGTTGATATACAAAAGATAAGGAAACTGCAGTTTGTATGTCTTTTTTCAGATAATCTTTTATCCACCAAATAAATTACAGATAATATTGCCTGCATTTTTCTAGTCTTCTGTCATTATCATCCCTTCATCTCAATGCAATTTAGAAGATGATAAATAGGTATATTTAGAGGCAAACATGTGGAGTGTTGAGAGGGTCTGTAGGGTGAGACTTGACATTTTTTCTTTGCCACCCAGCTTTTACTGGTTTATTATCAACTTAAAAAAAAAAAAAAAGAACACTAAAACTTAAAACCTGGGGCTGCTGTGCTTAGCTCTGTTCAGTTTTATGAAAAGGTTCTTGGGATTTAAATTCAGATTTAAAGATTATGTATTTAAGTTCCAAACCCTACTTTTTTCTGCCCAGGCACATATTCTGCCTACTGCTCAGTGCATTGCAGTATTAACAATACACAGAACATTACCATGTCTGTACTGTGTAAAATAATAAATAACATCATCCTCACTGTGTTGTTGCTTTTAGCTCTGGATTTTACATTTTATCTGTTGTAAGAAGTGCTGTTGCAATTTGAGGAACTACCGTTTGTGAATCACTGTGTAAGGGAACATTTCCATGTGTGTGGAGTCAGCCAGGCTGTCAGGCTCCTGTGTCAGATGCAGACAGCGCAGGCTTCCATCCCTCAGATGCAGATGGGAGGATATTGAAACTCTGGCTGGGTATAAGCGTGGTCAAACTAAAGTTGGTGTCTGCAGGGATAAACTAAGAGGACTGGCCAAATCATGTCCTGCAATAAAAGATCGAGAGGAATTCTCGTCTTCTTGGGTGGCAGTTGCTATTCAATTCTGAAACCGTGTTACTTTTAAGTGGTAATAGCAGCAGAGCAGTACTCACAGACAAGGTTCTCACTGAGCAGCTTGAGCAAAATCCATATTAATGGGTGCTGCAATGTGCATGCTCAGCCCCATTCTGCATGGTCTCCATCTCCACTCTTGCAGCTGAAAGGAAAGGTTGTGTTGCTAGTGGACTAACAGAATGGTGATGGGGTGAGGTATGGAGCCTAGGGCGGTTGCGCTGCCTCCTCTATGTTCAATTTTTCCTACAGTGATGAAAAAGCTTGAGTTGTCCTGACTTATAACAATGAGACAGCCGCATCCTTCATGAAGTCAGTCTTCTCCAGCAGCTCTGCTGGGGATGATGGTTTGAATGTGGAAATCCCCCAGAAAGGAAGACAAAGAAATGACAGTCTAATGCTGAATCTTAAAAACCGCACTGCTGGCAGGCTCCAGTAGATGGGTGGAGGGGAGGCTACAAGGTTTTATCTACACTGCCTTTTGACAGTTGCCCTCAAGACAGTACGTTTGGTCATTAAGGACAGCAGACCTCCAAATGCCATTCTAAATTCAGTGGAGGTACAGTAGGCTGTTACATACCTCCCTGCATTAACTGGCACAACCAACAGACCACCTGCAAACAGCTGTGTAAGTAGAAGGTGGACGGGCTGCAGAGCGTGTCATGACTGAGGCCATAATTGCAGAAGCCTGTCACACCTTGTGTTGACTTATCCAGTGAAGCTCTCGGGCAGGAAGCTCAGGAAAGGCAGAAAAACAGAGATACTGTTTTTATTGTGATAGGAACTCATTGCAGAGCCTGCCAAGAAAGAGGAAAGCATGCTGCATGGAAGGCAGATCCCCTGACTTGGAGAAGCCCTTGGCAGAATTCAGGATGGATTTGAACTGCATTTCTTGTCTCCTGAGAGTCCTATGACCTCACCTGGAAGAATGCCCAAAATTTATTTAAAAATCATCTACAACAAGGAGATGCATGCAGGTAATGCCTTGACCTCACATGTCCTTAAAGAACGAATCGTAACACCAGAGTCCCCAGAGGGCAAAGGGAGGATGGGTGTAAAGTCAGCCCTCGTCTGGAAGAAGACCTAGGAAAACTGGCCTGGGGGACAGATAGAAAAACTATGCACAGGAAATACTCCCCTGCCTGCAGTTCCACAGCCTACAGGGGCCAGGGGAAAACTGACAGTATGCAGGCCTAGTGTGACTGTGTCTAAATACAGTCTGAATAGTCTCCAGCTGAAAAGGCCTTATCAGGACTGTCTGACAGGATTTGTTACAGGCTGCGATATGCGCTGCTACGGTCTTGCTCCAGGGACATTATTAAGATGACAGATGATGCTGTTAAAATGGCAGTCCATAACAGTGTTATAAAAAAAGTCTTTACATTTGTATTTTTGTCTAGGACTTTTACAAAATGACAGAAGAAAAGTACATTGTAAAAATCTGAATGCGTGCTTGTGGAGTGAAAACAATGTCAAACGTGAACATGAACAAGAGAGAAATGAAGGAAATGGGCCAGGGGGAGAGTACATGGAAATAGAGAGGTGAACATCTGAGAAATCTAACCTGAAAATCATCATCCAGATCCCATATTTTTCTAAATCTGGTCAAAAATATCTGTGGACCCTGAAACCTTGAGGTAGAAGTGTTTAGAGGCTTTCTTGTGATCTGTACTAATCTATACTCATTACTATTTCTGCTGTATTGACATGTCTCTTTCTGACCAGAACTAAAAATATATGAGTGGAGTGAAATTAAAATTATATGAAATATATAATGATTGAGTGGAGTTTAGGGTGCAAACTCATTAGATTTAAGACATTTTAGATAAAAAGTGAGATAGCTATATATGTGTATATCTTCTCTCATGATACAAACCCCAGGATATGCGAATGGCATTTTAAAGTAGTATATTTAAAATACATTAAAAATAATCACAGAGTTGAAATTTAACATGCGGAATGGATTTCCACAGGGCATAAGAGTCTAGAAATAATGAGGATTCAAGTCAGTAGAAAATGAGAATATAAAAAACCTAAACCTATATGAGATTTAGAGAGTTAAGAAAAGATATAATTTTTGCACTTTGCTATAACCTCTAACTCTGAATCTGTAGCAGATCTGCTGAGCACTATTGCAAATAGGACAGTAATCACAGCTCCTAGACCGACCACCTTGTCGGACTGGTATGTGAGTTCCTGTATTCTACGTTCCTACTCCAAAACCTCTTTAAGGCTGAAAAAAACTGTATCAAATTGTTTGAACGTTAGCTACAATGACAAAGCTCTTAAGAATTTTAAGAAACTGCCTTTAAAACGGTATTAATCTGGTGGTGCTGTCTATCCTTAGCAGTTCCTTCACTTTCAGTGGGATGTGGACAGGACAGAAGCTTTTGCCTGTAATTGCCACTTCGCTGCAGTACTCCACAGCCTGTGCTAGCTTCTTTAGTCAGTGTTTCAAGCTCAGCTTAGTCTTTTTCCTAAAGATTCATAGTCCTCTTAAGACCTAGCCTAACTGCTTTTCTGAGAGACTTCATGTTCACATTTTACAGTCTTAGAAAACAACTTTACTAAGCTACCCATACCAAATCCAGTCCCTAGCATGGGTGCCATCAAGAAGCCATGGGAAGATGCAGTTCTATAGGAGCATAGTACAGGTATCTATAGGATTACATAGGAAACCTACAGGATATATTCCTTTTTTATATATATATATATATCAAGCTGTCACTGTATTTTCAAAACAATTGAAATGTTTTGTAGAATCATGGATAAGAATCATCAGATTACCAGAGCTACCCTGGAGTTTTAAAACAGCTCAGCTATGAAAATAGTGAACTAAGAAATGTATGTAACATGCCTCTTGTATAGCAGTTGCTGAGCCTGAGGAAGGAGGTAAAGGTGACTTTAGAAGTCCATGGGTGCTCTGGCAACCTGCAGATTGTAAGTCTGACTCCATTACCAGCCAAATCTTTATAAATGGTAATAATGAATAGAACTAATAGTCAAACACACTGATGAAAATTTAACATGGCTTTTGTAGAGGGAAGCCACTCTCACTCATTTATTGCGGTTCTTAGAAAGAGTCAACAGTGTGTGGACAAGGGTGGTCTAGTGAGTCAACCATACTTGGATTTCCAAAAACTTTTCACAAAGCCCTTCACAATGGTTTGTGAAGAGGCCAAACTTCTGCAGGAGAAAAGAAAAAATATCCTTTCAAGGAAAAATTACTGATTAAAAATTAGTAAGTTTTCACGTTGCTGGGAGGTTTCCACTGGAGTCTCATGAGGGTATGTGCTGGGAAATGTGTTCAGCTACTCATAAAGGGACTGAAAAAAGTGATGGAACAAGGATATGAAGAAATTTTCCAATAATCAAAAATTGTTCAAGATGGCCAAAACTAGGGCTAGTTGCCAAAGGACTTTGTAATCCTTAGTAAGTGGGTAAAAACATGATGTTTGAGTCTTAATATCAAAAATGTACAAGATGGGGGGGAACCTTAATTATGTCTGCAAAGCAATGGACTTTAAATGAGCTGTTATTTTTAAGGAAAGACATCTTGGACTCCTTGGGCAGGCCTCTGAAAACATCAGTTCACATATTACCAGCCAAAACCATGAAAAGAATGAGGAAAGGAACAGAGAGCAAAATAAACAGAGTCATTACACCACTAAATAAACCCAGGATATGCTCACATCTTGAACATTAAGTGCAGTTCTGGTTACCTCATTCCAGAAAGTAAATATTGGGATATAAAGTACAAAAATACTGGTCAGAAGTATGGAACAGAGGCAGTTAATAGATCAGGAGAGACCCCTCTGGGGTGGAAAAGACCAGAGGTGGCTTGAGAGGAATAAAGCAAAATAAAATCATGGAGAAGGCGAGTAAGGAATGATTATACACTTTGTAACCCAGGAACTCTAAAAGCAAAACAAAGGAAGCACTTTTTCACACAATGCATAGTTAAGTTGTTGGATTCATTGCCCCAAGATCCTGAGGACAAAAATATGATTGTTTTCAAAATGAAATTTAAAAATATACATAGGGTGGATTCATAATGCCAGTAAACATAATGGCCCAAATATGGCTTCTGTCTCAGAAGGTCCCTTACCATGTTGGCAAAATCCTTCCTGGAGAAGGGCTCCCTTTGTCTGTTTTATACTCTTTCTCTAAGCATCTGCTGTTGCCTGTTGTCAGCAATACTTCTGGCACCAGTACAGCCACTCTGCTTGTGTATTCTCTTGTTGTTAATCGAAATGGAATACCTTTTGAGTTTTGAAACTTTTAATCAAGGATTTAAAAACTACAGCTCAGAGTGGCTGAGGTTTTGGATACTTAATGATAAAACTTGAAGGCTTCAGCTTCTCAGAAAAGGTGACCATGCAGCATGTAAAAATCCAGTCCCTTTAAGCTATTGCAAAGTAAAGACATAACCCCCCATTTGAAAAAGTTTGCTTTTATTTGTTTGTTAAAGCATGTTTTATATGTAGGGATCTGTGTATAGAGTTGGAAAGGTTTCCATTCAGTGTTTATCAATAGTTAATACCTGTTGTCGCCATGTTGGACAAACAGTATCATTTGACTTCCTCTTCAAGTGATGAAGGTACTGAATTCTGCTAGGATTTTTTGTGTCCCACTTAGGCCAGTTTCAAAAAGTTTCCAGGCTCAGATGGGTTTGTGTAATGATGCCCATTCGAGCTGGAGCCCTTCAGAGAACAGGCACTCTTGTGAGACTCCTGGTATTTCCTGTTTCTCATCAGACCAGAAATACAGTAGCAGAGGAAGAGCTTTTCTCTTAGCACTGTATGCTACTCGAGCTTCTGCCTGAATCTAGGAAGAGCCACAGTGCATAAAACTGAAAGAAAGCAAACAAGCAAATTTGGTGTAACCTTTTCAAAGCCCAGAAGAGGTTCGTATTTGGCTTGTGTTTGGACAGCAGAGGTTCACCCCTCCCTAGTCTTGTGATATATTTTTCTTCAGCATTAAGGACTAATGTGCCATTTTTTGAAGTTAACTACATGCTTTTTGTAAATCTGTCTGCTATAAAGCTCTGACATAAGTATTTTACTTTGTAAAGACAGAGGCATGGTACAGTGGCACTCAACAAACTAATCATAATGTAACACTTCCTTGTAGGACTAAAAATATTTGTCTAAAATTAGCTCTTAATGAGATATGCATTAAATTAAAATAGGGTCACATTGATTTTTCTGAAAGCTGTCTAGCGATTTCTTTCATAAAATGTCCAATTGCAGATATAAATTGACATCTATGTAGATTTTAAACCCAAAAGGTCAAACTCCGATTTCAGGTGGTTCCAAAGTAGGCAAGTTAGAACCAGCACAGAAGATTTGTATTGACATAGAGGATTATAATAGCACAGAGTGACTAAGTGTGCATTTGTGTCCTTCCAGTACATATGCATACACATTTTACATTTTAAAAATTAAAAAATTTCACATTAAAATATTTGTAATTTTTTTTGTATTTTTAGTATTTGTATATTTTGATGGTGTGTTTGTGTGTGTGGATTTTATTAGTATTTAGAATACAATATAACTATTTATATAAAATAATGATGAGGAGTAGGTGGTTTTGTCTTTTATATTTCAAATGTATTCCAGCTGCATCAAGCTTCGGCTGTTATTTTCACCTTGCTGACCACGTGATTTTGCTGTGGTGAATATGTGCGTAAGTGAGGTTTTTCTTGTGGATTTCCTGCAGATACTGCGGACTTGCAGATTGTGCAAAGGTAGCAAGACAGTTTATTATTCCGGATGTTAAGAGATGTAAAAGGCTTTTGAAATGTTTTGTTTAAAATATTCCTCTTTTGGTGTATTAGAGGAAAACCTACTGTGAGTGCCCAAAACACAGTAGCTAATTATCCTATCTGTGGTGTATTGCTATGCTGTGAAACCATTTCCTGTGAATAAATCAGTAACAGAAGCAAACTGTTACCACTACCACTAATTTGAGAAATTTTAGAAACTCCACTCAAGACCTTTTACTAAAGAAAGCCTAAGTGATTTATACATGTCCTTAAATTTCTAAAATTTTCACTAGTTTTACAAGATTGGACTGAAGGTACTTTCAGCATCTGGAGATGGTCCCACCATTGCTTTAAGCTGCTTCTCTCTTGAATACAGGATCTGCACTGGCCTGAGTTAGACCCATCTGTTACCTGATTTTTTTTTCAGTCCCTTTGTCTTGGTGAATTCAAACCACTGAATTAGCTTCAGTGTTCCTTCAGCAGTGCTTCTGGGAATGGAGCATCAAAACGCGATTCAAAACTTGCAGTACTTTGAGAATGCGACTGCCTAAAATCAACAGGCAGCTGCCGAAGACTAACAAAGTGCTAGGAATGCTAGGAAAGGAACGGCTGAGGGTAAACACCCATATTAAATGTTTCCCCTTTCTGGAGCCTAGGGATGATCTGCCCAGGGCTTTAAAAAGGATGTCTTTATTCTGTGGAGGTGCAAAACTCGGAGCACAGCTCTAAGCTCTTGCTTTAAAAAACACCTGGGCAGGGCTCATTCTTTTAAAATATGGCCAGAGGCACAGCTGCTGGTGCCCATTTTTTGTACTATAGGTTACTATTTAGAGCACTTATACAGGAAATACAAGGTTTGGGTCAGTGATTTTCTCTGCTTTCTGGCTTTTATACCAACAACTTTCACCACCTGTAATAAAATCCTAATGAGAGACTAAAGAATAGCAAAGGAGAATATTTTTCATTGCATTTATTAAAAGCATGCTGGAAAAATTCAAGAATCACTCCATCAATCAGGAAGAAGATCTCTGAGGAATCAGGAATCTTGTAGCTTATAACTTACTGCATTTCTTTAGGAGCAAAAACTTGTGGTCTCTAATGCCTGTTCTGAGCATCACTCTTGTGTTTCACACGGAAGATTTATTTAGGAAAATACTAAAGTGGTCTCAGGTGGTAGTAAGGACGGTCCTAAATAGAAGGCAGTATGGAGAGTGTGCTAACTTACAGGGTGTAATGTAGAGAACATGGGCAGGAGCTCCTCTCCTGGTCCCCTCTTTGAATAGAAAGCAGCATTGCTACCACATTTGTAGGGACTCCAGTGCCCCAGATGTGGTTTATGAATGGTTTAAGAATACCTATCAGACTGGTCATCTCACATGTTTTAGCAGAAATATGTGTCGATCCAGGCATTGAATAGTCCAGTTCGCTGAAACTTGGAAAATTCTCATCATCCTTAGAAGAATGCAGAGGACCTTAATGTAAAGCATGAAGAAAGAGTGGAGTATGTCTGGGTTTGAGAATCAGATTTAAATACATAAGCACCATCTAAATCTTAGGTGCATGCTAGGAACCTAAGTTGTCTGTTGCATCTGTCTCACAAAGCCATTTTGACTTGCTGCTTTGCTTTTTTTTCTTCAGTCTGTTCTGTTCCACCTCTGTTCTTTCCATTCAGGATGGAATACTGCAAGGACTTAGGCAAATCCTTAGATCTGTGCACACATGATAAGCCGCTGTTTGAAATCAAAGATGTCTGTATGTTCCTGCAGAACTAGATCTCTACATTGTATTAATTTTACTTCATCGCTTCAAATTTATTAGTAAGAATACATGTGCTATAGGTTAAATTGTTATATCAGCATAATGAGTGCACCACTAAAGAGTACTTTCACTTTTAGTGATTTTAAGATGGTTTCATTTGTTGCAATACTACAGGAATGCAACACTTTTAGAGGGGGAATTCTCAACAGGTTTGAGCCATATGAAGTCATTAGGTATGTCATCAACCTAAAATTTAGACTTCCCTGTAAGCTTTCTCATGTGAATCCAGCTGCTCTAAAACAGATAATACATTTCTGGTTACATGATAATCCTTTGCAGACTCTTAGCTCTAACCTCAATAATCCTGCATTTGATGTCTTCGTTAAACTACATAATATAGAATCACAGAATCATAGAATGGTTTGGGTAGGACCTTAAAGATCATCTAGTTCCAACCACCCCTGCCATGGACAGGGACACCCTCCACTAGACCAGGTTGCCCAAAGCCCCATCCAACCTGGCCTTGAACACTGCCAGGGAGGGGGCAGCCACAGCTTCTCTGGGCAACCTGTTCCAGTGCCTCACCACCCTCACAGTGAAGAATTTCTTCCTTATATCTAACAGAAATCAACCCTCCTTCATCTTAAGGCCATTACCCCTTATCCTGTCATTCTCTGCCGTTGTCAACGGTTCCTCTGCAGCTTTCCTGTAGGCCCCCTTTAGGTACTGGGAGGCTGCTATAAGGTCTCCCCTGAGCCTTCTCTTCTCCAGGCTGAACAACCCCAACTCTCTTAGCCTGTCTTCATAGNACACCACACAGCTTGGTGTTGTTGGCAAACTTGCTGAGGTTGCACTCGATGCCACTGTCCGTGTCACTGACAAAGATGTTAAACAGCACCAGTCCCACTACAACCTGTTCTAGTGAAGTGTCTTAATTGCTGCAGAAAGACAATGCAGCAGGTTGTCCATCTGCAAGGACAACCTGTATTAATCACTACATGACACATGACTTCTTTTTACTAAACTCTCAGATTGCCATTCCTTTATTTAAAGTTTTTCAAAGGAAATTAAACTTGCAAATGTCTGCCTTTGCAGAAAATTCTCTTTGCTTGCTCTCAGTTAAGTGTGATTCTTATTGTTCATAATTCCCCACAAGACATAGCTACATGAAATTTTCAGCAGGATTAAAGATTTTCTATCTGGCAACTATCCAGTCACACAAAGGACATTTAATATTTCTGAATTACAAAAATTTTTGTCAAAGAGAACAGCAACATTTTTTTAAACAGCTGTAAGAGTTATACAGACATAAACCTTGGAAGAGACTTTTAGCCAGTGCAGAGTATGGCAGAAGGTTAGGTAGTTTGTACATACATCTGTGTCAGCAGAACACTACTTACTCTGTACAGAGTCCAAAAAAGGTGTCTGCTTTTTAAATAGAAGTATAACTCCCTGCGCTCCATGTTCCCACCAATCCCATGGTGAATGTTTGTAAATCAGCGATTTCCGTAAGTGGGAGAGAAATGAGGATCCTCTGTGATGAAAAAATATGCCATAAGCTGTGGGAAAATGAAAACTTCCTATTTTGTTTTATTCTTTCTGATCCTATATAGTGCCTTTTTTTCTGTTCCTGGCTAGAGCTGTAGGTGCAGATGAATGAAAAGAAACCACCAAACCAAACACTATAACTTCATTTTTTGGTGTGAAATTTGTAAAACACTGTCCATGTTAAATTCAAGGTGAAAATTTTTGCAAGATGTTATTTTGTCTTAAAGTTTTCTCACTCCTGATCCAGAATTCTAGCCTAAAGAGAGTATGTGATTCAGTATTATATACACTGGGATATATATACAGATAGATTATTCCTTCATTTCTAGTGTTCCTTACCATGAGTTTTATGAGAAGAAATCTCACAATGATCCCTTGGAATTATCCCCTAGTATTCTTCCATCTGAATGTAGGGCTGGCACTGGTGAGAAAGATTGCAACATCTGTCTAGACTGCATCAGCTACCCTTAAAATCTACACAGCGTGGAAGGCTTTGCTTTTCAGAGGGTATAAGAGAGAAAAAGACCAATGCAGAGAGAGAAGCAAGAACATCAAGTCACTGGTGAAACTAAAAAGCACAGGATGAGTGATATTTTTAGTATTCTTATAAGAGTTTTCTCCCAGATCATCAGTTTGCAGCATAAGCAAAACTTTGGTAAGATCAGCAAGCTGTACCCACACCCAGCTCATCCACCTCTGGAGACTGCAATTGAATAGAAGGATTTCCTGGAATGAAATGTGGAGAAATGTTGACCAAAACAATTAATAAATGACTGCCACATAGTTATCAAACATACATCAGTTGTCAAAGTCATCATGAGCCCTGAAAGCCAATTAAAATGGTTAGTATACATTTTCATTCTTTTTTTGGTAAGTGAGGAGATGGTAATACAATAAAAGGAAGGTGTGCCGAAGTAAGGTCTAGAGTTCAAACAAAATATCTCAGTGTAGCCTGTTAGCCTCGGCTTGTTCTGCAATAATGCTGAAGGTATTTCTAAGTCAACAAATCCATCTAAGAGCAGATGAAAAAAGTAGAGAGGAGGAGAGGGTTGGGTCTGGCATGGGGCAAGTTATATAGGAGATCTGGTTTCTGTTCCCATCTCTCTCATTAGCTTTTGGTTGACAATAATAACTAAGAAGTAAAAACATTTTCCCGCTTTCCCTGCTGACATTTTTGTCGCATCTGATTATTGTATCTTGTCTGCAGTTCACACTAATATAAACGATATCCGCGCTGCTGTTATAGCGGTCAGCAAGTATGTGCGCTCGCCCTGACCCTGCTCAGCTGCAGGTATGCCTGTATCCCCAGGAGCAGCCTTGTGTCAGGTTGCCCAATGGGTCCGTTCACGCCCTGCAGCAGACGGCCTTGTGGCCCTTCGAGGAGGGACCCTACGACAACATGGCATCTCTGCAGCACGGCTGAAATCCAGAAAGGCAGCAGGGCATGGCACAGCATGTCTGCCCAATCCACACCTCAAATTGCGTGCCAGCATCCTCAGGAAGGGGTGGCATAAGCCTGATGTCCCTGCTTTGGGGGTGCTTCCTGAAATAACCCAACTTTGCTCAGCAATTCATACTAAAAGATGTGCAAGGCAGGACTGTAAATGACCATGGACCCAACCCTTTACTTGCGGTGCAGTTCAGGTGTAGTCATATGGACTAGCAACGCAGGGGACAAGTAGACAGTATGACTCTGTATCTGCTAAATGATAATACACTGCATAGTAACATTTCTTTCAGTACACACATTTTTAATCTTATAAAGGAGTAATGGAATGCACTCTGGTTTCTACATTGTAATATTGCTTTTCAGATATTTATTTAAAAATATTTTTAAACTTGTAAATTTCCGGGAAATGGTTACTTCATTACTGCAGAGTTACTAGCTGTTATTGCACATCTTGGCCTGTTTCCACAAAAATAGCAAAATAACTTTACCAGATGCTGATGAGTCTTTTGCACGGTGGGAGCAAGTCTATCTGAAATAATGAAACAACATGAAGAATGATGCCATCAAAAAGTGTTTCCTTAAGAAAACACTGAGACTCTTCCTTAGGGCTCAAAACTTAAATACACATTTTTCCACTTCAGTGCTAGGAAAGAAACTTTCTGTTCAAACAAGGTCACTGGAGTGTTTAAAAGTACAGTTACCAAATAGTTAACTATGAACTCAATTATTTTTGCTATTGCTGACTATGAAAGGGAATGTTGCTCCCTTCTTCTCTGCTTTCTTTCCTTTCTGTCCCCAGTTTTTCAAAGTAAAATTAGCTTCTCATGATTTCTTTCTGGAAGAGGTAACATGGCAACAACAGTGCTGCTATTGCTACTGAAAGAATTACAAAACGTGTATGAAAAAATAGTGGATTCAGAGGATTAAAGCTTGAATTATTAATCAAGTGGGATTTTACAATCCTGTTTCAATCAATGGATATAATAATTATGTATCATGAAAGAATTCAACACACTTTGTGCAATTACTGGCTCATTCTGGCTACTCAATTTCTGATAATAAATTTAAATAAGAAGTAATATGTCAGGCCTTGTAACTATCACCTCTAGCAAGGAGATTTTTGTTTTTTATCTCCTGCCTCCATAATTTGAAACTGCTTTTGTTCCCTTGATCTCTTACCAAAGTTCAGTCTGGATTGTAATGGTTATGTCAAAACCTTTTCATGTCATTCTGTAAGATGGTATTTGAAAAACCAAGGACTGTAATGATCCACAGAATTTTGTGGCAGTGAGTCCGAATGGAAACATGTAAGTGAATGTCAAAACTGTATTTGAAAGACTGAAGGACTACTAGGAGCGGTATTAATACTGAGCAGAGCACTGTAGCTATCCTACAGTGGAACAACTAGGAAAAAAGAGAAGACCACAATCATGCTGAATTTACATTGCATATGATCGTGACTTCTCTAGGTTACCTGAACTGGTATCTGAACATCTCTTCTAAAGTTGCTAGTCTCTAGGCAGGGTGGCATTACCATCCCAAGTCTGTCCTAAGTGGATGTGTGAGTGGTATGTTAGTATGCGAGCCAAGCTCCATGAGATAATTGGGGCCAGCTTGGAAAAAAACACCGTCAGTGGAAAAGGAAGTTATTCTAAAGCACATCTTAAGTGCTACTGCTACTTAATACACACATAATTAGAAACACTATAAATAGAGTACACAAGTTAGTCTTCTGGTTGCTTCAGCTGTAGCAGAAACCTTTACAGTGCATGATTGTGTAAGGCCCTTCTTGCACAGCCATATGATGAAGGAGAGGGTTGGATGTGACCTATTCATCAGCATGCTGACATTTGTATCACGGGGTTAGAGTAATGTGAGATAGATGGTAAGTTACGTAATGAACTTTTGAAAACCTTTTTAGAAGCGATTCCAAGAGGTTGGCTTATTTGTTATGGAGAATCAGAGGTTGGGTCCGCTGGGGAATTTGAGCAGGGATCTCAAATATGTTCCTCAATCCTCTTGCAGAAAAGCACCTCAGGAAGAGAGTGGGAAGATGGGAGTGGGAACTCTTTGCAAGAAGAATAACTGAGCCTGGAAAAAGAGGCTTGGAGTGTATCAGTTCTCCCCTCCTCCTGAAAAGCATTTCCCATGACCAGCAAAATTAATTATGAGCTATGGTTCTTCTGTGTTTCATCAGCTGGAGTCTTGGACATTTAGTTGTAGGCTGCACTACTAGAAAATAGATTACTTTGATTGTTCAGCAGATTCCTAGTAAAAGCAGGATAAAAAAATCTAATCAATAAATCTTGGGAGATACAATGAAATAGAACCCCCTTCTGCTTCACTGCACAGGATTTTTTTGGTTTTCTTTTGCTGTCTTGTTTTAACCCATTTTGCTTTCTGTTTTTTTAACCCACAATTTATACTGCATACAGCAGAACATATTTCTAATTACTTTTATCTGTCTCAGTGTAGTCACATACAAAGTCATAAACACTTTATCATCTTCAAACCTGTTTGTTAAAACCTAATTGTTAAATATAGTTGTTAACAAACTAGTTGTTAAGATGCACTACATCAAGTTTCCTTTCTTTTAATGATCAGTAGTTAAATATAGCACAGTAACAACATCAAACATCTGAATAATAAACTGAGATCTATATTAGTAAACTAAATGATACAAAAACATGGAAACATCTGTCTCCCATTGTATAAAGCATATTTACTTTGAAAAAAAAGAGACATCAAATCTTAAAGTTGTAGTTTTGGACACAGTTTGCTTAATTTTCACAGAATAGATAAGTTAATGAAAATAATACGCATATTTTTCTGAATCAGAGTCTTTTTTGCTTTCAATTAAATCTAATTTTTAAAGTAATTTTAAATCTGAAATTACTGATCCTGTAATTATAGTTAGGGTTTATTTACCTTTAAATTCCAGGATTTCCTGCAATGCTAAAGATGGCATTCTTGCAAAACATTGTTGGTTTTGAGCATCGGGTCCAAATTTTTCCAGCACCTATGGGCCTCAGGTTAAATAATACCATACTTGGAAAATAGTGGGAATTGATTGACGGGATATATTAATACAGAAAGAAGGTAAAGAAAATCAACAATGATCCATTTTTCCCTCCATTCCCTAACTGATAGAAAGTTGGGTCTTGAACTGTTCTCAGATGCTTTTAAATTCTTAAAACTCCTGTGCTTGTCCTTGAAAATCACCTTCTTCATAAGTCCTTCTGAAAATTTTTCAATGTTCTGACTATTGAATAGATAAATGGATGTCTTAAGGTGAGATTAAACTCATCTTTACAATAGGATTTAGTTTATTCACTCTTATAATAAGATTTAAAGTGTAATTAGTATGGAGCAGGAATGGGTATAGAGAAAAGTCATGTCTCTGTAACAATGCCATACAAACACTAGGGCAAGGATTAGTCCTTGATCTTGCATCTCCAAAACGGGTTTCTACCACTGCAGGTAAATGCCATGCTTTGGTAAACCGTTGGCTTCAGAAGGACGTATTCTGAAGGCTGAAGTCAACCAATAGTGAGAAACATGAAAAAATCCCCCAGCTGAATTCCCATTAAAGTTAACACCAAAAGAAGAGCACATTAAATTAACAGAATTTGAATTTAAAGGTGGAGGAGTCTTGAGGACAAAAGCTCTGTTTAATTGTTATGTATTTTCTTTAAATATAATGAGACTGTAATTGTTCAAGAAATGAAATTGTGTGGAAAGTTTGAAAGGTTAATAATTGAGTTTCAGCATCTCAAAAGAAGCGAGTGAAGGAGAAAAGAACAGAATCCTAATCTCTGAAGCAACAAACCTTTGTGTTACCCAGGAAGTCTCACTGCCTTCTTGCTAATTGCTTTTAGCATCTATGCTGATGTAAAACCAAGCTGAACATAATCTCTTTCCTAAAAGTACTTTAAGTCATACAACATAAAATAGCTTTTATGTGGAAACAATTAACAAGCACAGGGGTTTTTAGATGTGGTTTTTCTCCTAAACACTCATCAGAGTAACATTTACGCACCAAAACATCATTTTAATGAGTAGTCTCTGTGGAAATGTGTAAATAATTTTGGCCTTGCTTTTTCAGTTTGTTATTTTCTTTAAATGGTTTTGCAAATAAATGCTTTGATTGCATTTTGTAACCTCAGCTTTTTGTAATGAGTAGTCTTTATTAGGAACTAATACCATGTCTGAGCTTAGCATGTTTTAAATTCATTACTACAGACCAAGTTTTAACCCAGAATTTCATTTTAATTTTGAGGATCTCTAACAGAAATATCTGTGATATGTGTTCCTACTGTAAAGAACATAGGGGTTTTTACATCTGGATTGAAAAAAAGTGAAGTGCCTCATTATTTAAGTATTTACATTAGCTGGAATTGACAGTAGCATCTCTTAAAACTATGACAGTGTGATGGAAGGAAGATCTGACATGTATCAGCTATAGAAGCTATATCTCAGTCTTCCCTATATTATAGCAATTTCCACTAGTACAACAAAAGTCAGTGTCCCACGAGCACCATGTGAGTCAGTGAAAGCCTCTTTATGCACAAGTGCTGCGGGTGTCTAATGTCACAAGTGCGTAAAGTTTTGTGATTGTGACATATGTTTTCTTCTAAGTACACCCACATTCCCACAAGATGTCAATCGATAGGAACACCGCTATACCAGGCAGTAACAACAGCTAATGATCCATTTTATTGTTGTCTAACCTCCAGCAATGCTACGTGGTTGAAGATCAGCAGCGATGCTCTGAAAGGAAGGCTCAAAGCCCAAGTGAAAATGAGATTTACAAAGAAATGCTAAATTCTGTGGCAACTAGAGACAAGTCTGGTCCTTTTGAAGCTTTAAATCTGGATGAAGCTTTAAATCTGGAAGTTGGCCATTTTAGAACCGAGTCAAGCGACTTCAGTAACAGTTTAGTGATGCATGTGAAGGGTAATAAAGTAACCAGAATGAAAAACTGCCTAATACTGGTAGCTTGCAGTCCACTGTAACACCTGAAAAGACACAGGCCAAACTCAACCAATTTAGTTTCAGATCAGTAGGTACCTCAACTATCGTTAGTTAATTCACTAATAAGATAAGCTAATCAGTCAGCTAACATAGATAACAGTGATTTGTCATTACTGTGAATGGACAAAATAAATATGAGTTTTACATACTGGCAAGAAAGGAGTTAGGAAAGCAACAAGGATGTAAAGCTAGTACCTTCTTCACTTGCATTTATTCCCTTTGTTTTACTTGTAGGACCAAGGTCCATCCCAGAATTAGGAAGAGTCTCCTTTGCCTGTAAAGCAACTTTATACTAGTATTTTTAGGTCTGTTTATATTAATGTATTTCCTGGGGTGTAAGAAAATTGCTCTTTAGTTCTCTCCCTGAGGGGAGAGCAACAATGTTTACAAGCTGTGGGAAGTATCAAGAGGTATAATGGAGGTTATTATTTACACCCCTGACATTGTTTGCAATTAAGAGGTCATCTCGGACTTTCTCTTGCTTTCAAGTAACCATCTGCAAGTAGTGATTAATACTGATATTTATTTCATAGCTTTTATTGGGGTTTTTTGTAGTATCTTCATAGGCAAGAAGTTGCAATCCATCATGTTAGACACAGGCTTTTCCCCAGCTTGCCATGATCCTCCTTGCTGCTGCAACATCAAGGTTTATATTACATCTGAAGATGAAACAGAAATTTTACTGATGTAGAGGGTGATGGTTGGCTTGCTAAGTCATACAGAAAATGTGTTTTGTTTTATCAATAGCAGCTGCATACAACAACAGCATATGACTTCATCCCTTCTGTAGTAAATAATAGATTACAGTAACCTAAGAATAGGTTCACTTAACAATTATGTTTTCACTTTGAAGGAAACATTTTTATTTACTTACGTAATTATTGTCTTAAATCTATGCCCCTGTTAACATTAACTTCTTGCATTTCTGATATGTTTATATTGCAAACACTTTTGCCCAAAAAAGTTTAAATGGTTTAGCTTCTGTCAACTTCAGAGACCATCCTTTCCCCTGGAGGATAAGATAGTAATTATGATAAATGGAAGTATTTCAATGTATTCTCATTTAACAGAAGGGCTTTCTGAATTCACTGTCTTCACATCAGCAATTTACTTTTCACTGTCATCTTCAGGTTTAACTAACTGAGCTTTGATCTATTCAATTCTAGGACTAGTTGCAAAACTGATTTCTGAATTTGTGGTGTGGGATTCAGAGATTCTTTTGTTAATAAAGAGCATTTTGGTTTGTAAATTAATGGTAAATAGTCTTGGAGATAGAGGCCTCAAATAGGTCATTCTACAGATGAATGCAACTTTGACTTTTGTAGCAGTTGAATTTCATCCGCACCAGATATTAAGAAAAGAAGTAAGACAATTTAATTCTGAGGGCTTGACAGATTTAGGAGTGTATCTATACAGCACAGCGGAGCATAGCACAGAGATGCTTCTACTATCTCATGAATGTACCGTTTCTGGAACGTAATTTACCACTACCAGATTGTTTCAGGACCTTAGCTCTGCCTGGTTTTATGTCATGTGGATGTTTTAGATCAGGTTAGCACCAGCATCGACAGGGCTTTATCACATGGTAGAGATACACTTTTAATCCTTTTGCAATTGCTGTATCACTGAGCAAACCTTATGTAACATAGGAATTTTACTGTCTTGACACTTCTAAACTGAAATGCATCTGACACTTCTCTTTAGGTTGCCTGGGACTTTGATCAGAACTCCTTCGCAGTGAACAATCAAATTTAAATGCTGAGCTGTAAGGCTTTAGTTACTGGCTGATATGATGGTAGACTAAACACTAATTTAAATAATAATTTAAATAAAAAAATATAGTAAGAGTGCCTGGTCTTCTATAAGAAACTTTAAACATTAATAGCGATTAGTCAGTCCGCATAAGTAGAGTTCAGCTGCACCAGAGCGATAGTTTTTAGGCTACAGAATATTTCCTTTCAAAAGGTAGATTTCATTTGTAGTCCATGTGGCTGTCACTTCTACATTTTATGGTATTGACATTTATATTACTTTTGATGGGGAAATACCCATCATCTGAAAGATATCCTGCAGATTAGCCAAGCATTTCATCTGGCAGTATCAGTAAATCTTCCTTTGCTTTCTATCAGAGTGTATTGAGCATCAAATGCCCTCCCCGCTGGAGAAAAAAAGTGCTGAGTATTGTGTGATATCATCCCTGGGAGACAGCAGGAAAAAAGCCAGGGTTAATGGAAACACGTATGTGTGGATCATAAAAAACCCCGAACAGGTGCTGGGCTGGTTACCAGTTGATTAATCTGGTCGGCAGCTGATGCATTCCTATTTTAAGGTCTCTCTGCGCTATTGGCTTTTCAGCAAAGTCCTTCTGGTATGGTGTTTCTCAGGAAAGTCAATTAAAGAGTTCTATAGGTTAACAATGGACTGAACTGCAATATCATTTACAGGTGTCGAAGGGCAATACAGCTCATCAGACCACATCTCAGTGTCTCAACTATTTACATAGGATCCTAGGATCTTTTCAAAGAATTCTTTGCATTTTTGGTCTGTGAATGCTTTCTTTCTTATATTCTAGAAAGAAAAAAATATGCAATTGTATCAGACATAATCGCTCTGATGTGGAAATTTCTTCCTTGGTACTTACTTACTTTTTCTTGTATGCTAGGAGCTGCTTGTTTTCCTTACAACTGTAAAGAAAATATATAGACCTGAAACAGTGAAGCGTCTTGCATTACCCATGACCTCTGTGTTGGCTCGCTCTTCTGATCTGCAAATAAGGCAAAGTTGGGGAAATAGTTTAATTTGTAGAGTAATTAAAACAATTTTTAATACTTCATATGATTACAGCAGAAACAAAAATATCAGTAGGTTCTTAGCATACAGTAATTGGTTTTAACAGTCATCAGGAGGTATAAGTAGTGTTTTACTGTACAGTTTATTTCTATATCTGTTTTTACAACAAACCAGTAGCTACTAGACCAGCTTGGATCATTTTTAAGGTATTTTTTTGAGATACTTGTTTGACATTTTACTTTATAGCTTAAAAAGAAACCTCCCACAACATTATTCATTGAAACAAAGTGACTAAAAGATTTTCCTCTGTTGGCCAGTGAAATGATAATTCTGTAAACTTAAATGGTACATCCTTAGGGCATGTTATGTTCTGAATCATTTTTTCCTTTTAAAACTCTGGTATATAGTTTGCCACACAGTCTAGAAGTCTTTAGAGTGATTGATAATATCTTATCAGTTATTCTTTTTCAAGTACTGTATTGAGTCTCTGGAGGGGCATCTTCAGTCTGATATCAAATAGCTGCCACTATTGAGACAGTAGGCCAAAATCACATCTTCCTTTGTTTCTCAGGCAACGTCTAACACAGTGGTACTAATTCTAAGTCACATCTCTGAAAACTAACATCAGAATAATATACGCTTTTGAATGAGGTTACTCACTGCTGGCTATAAAGACATTACTACAACTCCTCCTAAATTTGAGCATTCTTCTGGGATAATGCAGGAGAGATTTTGTGGCTCTTTGGAAAATTATCTTTATAATGTGCCACATGCATAGTTTTATACTGAAGAATAGATTATTAGAGCAAACAAAATAAGAATAAAAACATGTAAATGTATGGCTTTTCTTTTTAAAAACCACACCACATTTTCTATAATGTGAATTTCTTTTTTTTAGACTTTCTGTTCTGATACTGTATGGTAATGGAAGTTGTATAACACATTTTTTTTGGCATCTCCTTTAGCCTTTCTCACTTTTCTAACTTGTTAGTTCCACTGGACATCTCAGACTTAAACAATTCAACATGAAAGGGTTCAGTGAAAGCTGTCCTTTACCGCAAATTGCTAGGAGCACTGAGGGCTTTTAATTTATTGAGGCAATAGTTATAGCTGAAACCTTTTATGAAGTTGTACCTAATGAGTGAATTAGTAGTTTGGGGAGTGACTTTGTTATCTAGTATCGGTCATTCCTATCACTTTAATTTCATATGCGTCACTGGCTTTAAAAAAGGCTCTCTTTCAGGTAAGCAAGAGTCTGAAGGAAAAAACAAACCATTATTTATCTTCTTTAGCTTTCAGTCTTACATAATCTTGATCTTGTGAGATGTTTACCCATGTTCTATCCGTATCTTAGTTACAAGGACCACAAAACCTGAGTGAAAGAAAGAGGAATCCATGTTTTTTTTGCAGCATTTTAATCCATCTTTTCTCCACCTTTACAGGCTACTAATCTCTTTTTTCAAATCACAAAAAGCTTTCAGACTCTCTACATCTTTTTTTTTTTTTTTTTT
>VXBL01004964.1:816404-919790 GCA_013400195.1 Aramus guarauna
TTTTTTTTACTTGTCCTTCTAAAGCAGATATTTCAATTAAAATGCAGTTCTCTTAACTTAACTTGTGTTTGTGTTTTGAAGGACTCATAGGGAATACTTGACCTTGAAGGGTGTATGGAGGAGTGAAGGGTCAAGATTTCTAAATAATTTCTTTATATCATAGTCTTCAACATGAGATTTTCCATGTCTTATGAGTCTTCTTAGCCTTTCATGACTCCCTACAGCTGACAATCTCGTTAATGTGATAGTGCTTTAAGCTGTAAGTCACGTAGTCTCTCTGTATTTAGTCTTCCATTAAGCCTACTTCCTTGCATGTTTACTGCCAAAATACCCTTTTTGCCTTTTTCTTAGGCTTTTTTAGTACAGTTCCTCGTGACTGTTTCCCTAGATCCATTTTATCTAGAAGTTAAACCAGGCAAATGAATTCAAACAGTGCTGCTCGATGCTACTCTTCTCTTTGCAGACACTCACACATAGTGTATTGCCTGTTTGCAGAGCAATTTCAAACCTATTTCTGGGTACTTCTTTTTGAGAGAATCAACAAATCTGCTTCTTTTATTTCTATCACCATCTGAAGGAAAACCCTGTCTGCACTAGTACTGTGAAGCAGTACGTTGTAACACTTTATGATTAGCAAGTGCCAGGAAGAGAGCAGGAGACATGAAAGACTATTCTTCTGCTCTGGAGGGGAAGACTGTGATGTTCTTTGCAAGGCCAGCTGGACACCCTCTGACAGGAGATGCACTCCTGTAACTCCATAGGATGACCCTGGGAGACTCGGACAATGGCTGGAGATTTTGGAGGGTGTTGTCAGTGGGCTCAGTCTCACTGAATCTTGTTTTGAGTAGGCATCATGGGCTTTGCTAACATCACATATCACACTCCAACCATGCTGCTGATTGCCAGTCATAGTTCAGGGGGATAGTAGTTCAGTATTGACGAGTCCATCTTAATGACTGTCTCTCCTCCACTCCATTTCATGCGTATCCTCATCTGAAATACCCTAGACATGAGCATCACGTTCCAGTGCTGTGTCACAACACGCATCCCCATTTGGATGGCTACAATATAGTCATGAAGGGTACTGGTCCATCACACATCCTGGTAGGATGCTGTAAGGGCCCAAATCAGTCAGTGTCATCAAATTATGTAAGAAAAGGCAAGCTCCTCTTCTTGCGGACTAGCTCAGATGCTATACCTGTCACTAGGAGTTATAAAGCCTGGTGGCAGGTGTTTGGTTTATGCTCAGGAAATTCTCTGGTTGTGTCTAGCTTGACAGTAGAGCTTGTCTGGGCAGTCATTAGCTTGCCTGCCAGAATAGGCTTTGACCTTTGTGTGTATTCTTTTCTCTTTGTTATTACCACTGCCAGTAAAGGAAGATGTATTTATAAGGCAGAATATATACACAGCTTAGTCATTTTACAGAACCAGTTGAAAATACTTTGACTAGATGATGTTCCATCATAAAGACTAATTAATTAGTTATGATTCAAACTTTTTGCAGGAATGGATCAATTCTGACTCCGTTTTGATTAAAAAGAATTGAGTCAAAGAGAGAAAAATACTTTGCACCTGAATAACCAGTTTATCTGGGTTCAGTAGTGGCTTGCTGTGTGGCAAGACCGCAAATAGAAAATGGTCTAGCTCCTCTCAGATTTTATCATCTGAAATCAGAAAATGCTTGCATTTATTGAAACGTTTCATTGTTTTTGCTATAATGTGCACTGCAGCAGTATTTTATACCTTGGCTAGCATCCACAAGTGTGAACAGTGTTCTGCGGCGAAATTATAATTTTATTTAGCTTTAGTGAGAAGTCCATCCCTACTTTGCTGAAAGATTTGTAAAAGAAATGCAGCAAATTTTCACTCTCTTTGTAGCTAGGTGTATGTTTGCATGTATATAACAGTTGTTCACCAACTTGCAGATCTCAGTTATAATTTTGGGGTAGTTTATCACTTCTTATATTCTAGCTACAGGCTTCTACTTCAGAGGTAATTTTGTTCTCAGTGCTCTGGGTCTTGAGTCTTTTTGCTTCTGACAGTGCATATACTTATCTCATCTTCATAATTCCAGCATTCTTGCGAGGCCTGTGTGACACCTCCTCTGTTTCCTGACCATCTCAACAGAGGCTATGCAGCTACCATTTCTGTTAGTATGTCATTGCTTTTCAATTCTTCCCAGTTCTGCTGTTAAAATGGGCTTGTAACTAAGGATTCTAGAACCCTTGTCTGTCTACTGAAATGAGATGAAGAATGATTTCCTCGTCCACTAGTATTTGACAGTACTTGTCTATGACATTGGAAAATACTATTTTTACCACATCTATAATACCCTTCAGCTGTGGGCATGTGATGTTCATATCTCTTGAGTACTTTTGTTCACATTATTTAGGCTTTGCCTTGCTTCACTGGATGACAAACCATTTTGGAGGTTTGTTACTCTAGAGAGGAAGTCTTTTTTCATGTGCTTAACTACTCATATTATATTCATTATATTCATTAACTCCTATTATATTCATTATATTCATTAACTACTCCTATTATATACATATTCCGTAAATTAATTTCCTTAGGAAATAGTATTGAAGGCAGATGATGTTGTGAGTCAGTCAGTTTATTCAGTTTGAGACACACTATACCTGGGGATTGAGTCCTTCAAAAACACCTTGGTAATTTTTAGCTATTTTGCTGCTGCTATGTCAGACTATATTGTTCTCATGGATAGTTTTTTTTTGGTTTGCTTGCATATCTAGGCATATCTATTACACTAGGCATTTTTCTTAGATTTAACTTGTTAGATTCCCACATTCCTTTCTTTTTTCTGGAAACAACGACTGTTGTAGTTTTTGCACAATTTCCATATTCTTCTTTGTTCTTCTGCTTGTGATTAATGTTGCTCCTATGATCTTCTTAAATTTTATTTACCATTACTATACATAGATCCATTGTCATGCTAGAATGCCCTCTTTTGGGGCATATGAGGTCCTGATATGACTTCAGGAAATGGAAAGGAAATTACTTTTTAGAACCTTACCCAGGATGATTTTGAACCATGTTTGTGTTTAAATGTTGACCATGAAATCAGCATAAATATATTCATATTTAAATATAAAGTATTTTTATACAAAATTTATACTATTTTTAATTTCTACCTCCACTCCCACCACAGTAATTCTAAAACATTATTGCTTTCCAGTTTTTAGGTGAAATTACTCCAGGTAAATTGCTATTCTTTATCAAAATGTAGATAGATGCTACCAGGGTATTCTAAACATCTAGCTTCTGGGTTAACAGAAGACGACTGCAACTTCTGACTGTTAACTAGCCTTTTAATTACCAGCTTTAATCTTGGACTTCTGGAGTACATACTGGTAGATGATGAATTAAGCATTTTTCAAGTGGTTTGAATAGAATAACCAAGGAACAAAGTTGAAGGATGTTTTAGTATCTACAGTTACAAAACACCTATTAAGTGCTAATTTTAATATTTCATTATTAGCCATAGCATATTGAAACAGAAAAATTGGTATTGTGAATACACCCCCCCCACCACCCCCTTGGATACTGACTATTTCTATATGGCAGCATTAAATTAGTGCCAGATACAAGGATTTTATCTGTCTGGAATGTCAGTGGAGTTCATATACATATATAGACTTTATGTAGGAACCAATGATACTCATTTTGGGCTTCAGTTTAGTCACCCTTTCTCTGGATAACACTTAGGCATATGCTGTCTTGAAGGGGAAAACACTTTAACAGGTGTTTCAGTGGTTTATTGATTCAAGAACACTTTTTTAGGAGAATCAGTCTTCAAAAAAACTTGCATGTTCTCACAGACAAGAAGTGGTTAAACCGGTTATAGAAAACAAAGAAAGAACCACAAAATTCCTCCCTAGGCTCAAAAGCTTTTCATCTTTTGCAAAGATAGTAAGGAGAGTATTTTTACCTCTGTTTCCAGTGCAAGAATGGAAGGTTTTACATCTACGTAGCTTGGCAGCGCTGTTAGCAGCCTTGCTATGCAAAAGGTGTGTGTTTATTTTGCTGATGTTGAGTTCCGCTCTTTTATATTTGTTTTCTTTTTCTTTCCTAGGGTGATAGGGTTGAAGCAACAGGATGAGAGATCTCAAGCATGCTGCTAAATGTTGTGGCCTGACAAAACTACATGGCTTCCTTTATCAAGACAGCTGTGTTTTTACATAAATAATCTTAATTTGGCCTGCAGAAGGATTACGCCTGACACTCAAATGTACTACCTTGAAAGGTCACCTTGACTTCCCCAAGGAGTTTACTTCAAGGCATTCAGGATGCCAGATCAGAAAGCCTCACAGACTGAGGTATGTTATTGTTTGCTACTTAAAAAAAACAACACTGGAATGAAAAGGACACTTTCCAAAAGAGCAAAGAAAGTTATTGCTACTCACAAAACCACTGTGAAATAGATTGCTGAATGGGCTGCTTCATTTTGAGAGTCATACCCAGTATGGATCACAGGGAATAGTTAAACTGTGTTAAATTAGGCTCCTGTTACATGGATTTTTATCTCTGTTAACTGGCCTCTCATAGTTGTCATTAGGATTGTTCATAGAAGCAAGACAACTCTGGGATGATGAGTAGTTCACAGCAGTTATATATGCAACTCTGCAATTTGCAGCAATTAAAGAAATTGGTCTCTTAATAACCACTGATGATAGATAATTTGGCCAATGCTCAGAAAAACTCATTATAAAGAATGTCAAAGATGACCTGAAAGATGCTGCCCTTTTTATTAAAAATCAGTTACATGAAAATCATTATTTTTTGCTTTCACATCAATCTGTATGTTAAAAAGGGGAGATTTAAGAGATAAATGGACCTATTGCTATCTATAGAAATAATATGTGATTGTCTTCGTACTTCTATATTGATCAATATGTATAAATGACCTTTTATGTCATGAAAATTGTGAAGATGTTTTCATAGGTGTAAACACTGAAAAATTAAATATGTTCCTGTCTCCTGTAACTACAGACTTCCACATGCTATCAATTGGCTAGGTAAGATACACACAAATCATATGCTTTAGTGGTAGGATTCATAGCTGACCATGAGCACAGTAATATTGAGGCTTGGGCTTTTGTCTGATTTGAAATCTGTCTGAGGCTGAGGCTGTAACTTCAGAGTGAAGAGTACAAAACCATAAAGTCATGTTTTTAAGTGAGTGACCTTATGCAGAATGGAGAGGCTCACATTAACCCATTCAAGCTTTTCACTTTCACATTCAGATTGGGAATGGGTTCAGTGAATTAAGCAACCAGCAGCCATGTCCCACTTTTGTTATTTCCAGTTGTTTGGCTTGGTTTTTTTACCCTGCCCAAATGTTAACATACAAAGAAAACAGCAATTTCTATAAATAGTAATTGGACACTAAAGCAGTAGTTCTGAAAACTTCTAGTCTGTTTTTTCTTCTCACTGTATGCACTATCAATGGGAAACAACCTGAGATCTTACATTCATGTGCATACTTATTATTTGTACCAAATTGCTAATCCACTCAATAAAAGAGTCTTTTTTTCAGCCTTATTGTTTCACATTTCCTTAAATATGGTGTTGGTGTGGCAAGAAGCAGAAGGGAAGCTGTTTTGTGATGTAACTTGTAAACTTTTCATGATCTTATCCAATTTTTGTGTGCAACTAAACATACAAAAAATGTCCTGAAAGAACTTATGAGGTCATGGTTAATATCCTGGGCACAAATGCTGAAATTAAGATGTCCACAGCAACTAGTATGGTAATACTGTAATATTTCCAAAATGTTAAGCAAACTCAGCTATACCAGGGTAGATAGGGGTTTGTAGAAAGCTCTTTAGCACTGATTTGTTTTGTGCACTATCGCTTATGTCACCTGATGTACCTCTGCAGCGCTCCTGTCTGGGTAAGGTTTTGTTTGCCTGTATCCTTACACACATACAGGGTTTTGTCTGTGTCTCTGTTGTACAGAGCTTTACAGTTTGCAGTCAGGAACCCCTGAAAGGAAGCCTTGCTGCTCTTGGCTGTGTATCTGCCTAGACTGACGATCATTGTTTAGAATCAGATATGTGATCACAGAACTGAAGATTATGTAGTGTTAATCTATGCCTAAAAGCAGAAGTAATGTAGTAGATTCTGTATTATACATTTCAACCTTTTTTCTTATCAGTAAATATTCAACAACACAGAGCACGGATCTCTCTCTGTAATACCCAAAGACCGAGTGAACCGAAATCTAAAACATTGGCAGATACTTGGAGAGGGCTCTTCAATGAGATAACACTTTATTGTAATGAATGTTGATTTCTGAAACACTAATTTGTGTCTGAACTGAAGCTTGTGATGAAACCTACATCATTCAGTTGAGATTATTAATATACTTTTGACCATATGGCTAATTTATTCTTCACATGAATATACATAGTGGAATGTGCACAATAAACAATCTCTCTTCTTTCTTCTTCAAAGTAGTGTCCCAAGTTTGTTAGGAGTATGATCATTGTAATATTTGTCACGAAGTCTCACATCAGTTTTCAAAAACTCATGGTTAGGTGAAATGGAAAAAGTGTTCTCTTGAATATTCAAAGCTACACCTGTATGCCAAGTTTAATTTTTCAATCTTCAACCATAGGGCTTTTTTTCTTAAAATCAAAAGAATTGCTTTATGTGTAACTAGCTGCTTCTCTATGAGAGGAGAATAAGATTAACCATTTGCTCTCAAACTTTCAAATATTTCTGTTTGTCCTAGGAAGAGAAAACGTATGGATAATTCCAGCTCAAGAATTGAAATTTTCAGAGAGTTATAAATGATTGACAGAATGAATTTTAAATGGAAATACTTAATCTGTCTTAGTTATACCTGTCAGTATACTGACAGGTATACCTGTCAGTATACAGTATACTACTTCAGCTAGAGCTACAGTCAATGGTTCAGCTCAACATTTTCATTAACATCCTCTACCACACAAAGTATTGTATAATACCTACTTTATGCCCTAAGTATTGTGTAATTGCTAGATTATGTTGAAAGGTTGTTTTTAAAACTAACATGCAATTCATCAATGTAGAATAATAATATAACCTTTTGTTTCAAAAATATTTACTATATTATTCACTCTTCATGATGCCTGCTTCCTGGTGAATATTTTAACCAATCAGGATAGACAGTAACTACATCAGAGACATGGGTAGGTAGGGGCCGAGGAAGAGAACAATGAAGAAAAGATTAGTCTTATATACATATAGAAACTAAATTAATTTTTAAATATAATTTGTGTGTTCATTTTTAGCCAATTTTAAAATGGCTTTACCAGGAAAGATACTGAACTGTGAATGAGAAGACAGTAATTAATTAAATCACTCAAGAGGCTTTGGCTTTTTAATTGGTGTATATATATACCTGATTGCATGGTGTTTCTATAACAGACAAACAAGATGCAGTTCCAGAATGCTTAATTTTGGTGTGACTTGTTGGTAACACAGAATAATTAATTAAAGTGGAAACATTTTAGCATAATGTCATTTAAATCACAAAATCATCATATAAAATGTCTTCACTGAAGAGACAGAAATAGAAATCCACTGTAAGTGTTCAGCATTCTGGGCTAACTCATGTAAAATTAAATCTTAATTATACTGAGTACTAAAAGACAGCTGAGTAACCTGAAGTCTATTTTTCAATCTCCTAATGCTACATGTACTTCCATTAGAATATAATTGAATATAAATTGTTCATAATCAACCATCAGATTTTCTTGTCAATGGAAACAGAAGCGATTCTCACCTAAACAAGAAAATTATAAGTAATGATGTCTACTGTTCTTTCAGGAAATTGGTAACTTTCTTAACCTTACACCATGCAGCACCAAGTTCTGTCATACTGAGCAGAAAATACAACCCTAGCCCAGCAATCTTCCTCTATATTTTGCATTATTCCTTAGGAAGTCTGGGCTAGGAAACCATAGGCCATTTAAAGTCTTGTGTAGCCCTCCCTTCCTAGAATTAGCCTCTGCAACACTTAACACTGATCTTCCTCAGCTCACCAATGACCAAATGATCTGTAAACTAAAACTTTCACCTTAGGTTAAGCATGATGATATCAACTGTCACCCTGATCAGACTGTAAATTTGGGCACTTGCTTTCATATTCATATTTGAGACAGAACTAAAATGCAGCAGTTTTATGAATTTTTTTCTGAAACTTGTCAGTTTCACTGAAAAGCAGAGGGCTTCTTAATGTTCTGTTTCTTTGAAGCACATCTACCACACATACATTAAAAAGCTGACAGCAAGTGACTGGTGAAGTTTCAATTTCAGTTGCACTGGAAAACCTCCTCTTCTTCAGATGCGACTGAATCTTACAATACCAGAAATTAAGAACTCAGCTCAATGCTCAGCTTCTAGGAGGTGGTTAGTACACCTTTTACTTTAGGTACTTGCAGCAGAGATATCTGAAGTGCTCCTAATATTCCACTATCATAGTAGATTTAGATAAAAATACCTTAGATGTCATCCGTGGTGTTGTCATTTGATGAAATATCTTTGACCTAATTGCATTTTTTCTACAACTGCATTGAGACAATTTTTTCACCTTGATTTGCCCGAATCTGATCCAGTCAGTATCACAAATTTTACATACACAAACTGGTAACGCTGCCTGCTGGTTTCCATTATCAGCTCTCAGTACAAGTTCTTCAAAATAAGAATGGAAGAGAGCTAGTGATGGTGTGCAATCAGATCTAACACCTTTCTTCAAGTTAGTTATTACTAGGCGTGAGTCCACATTACAAAAATGCCATCATAGTTAATGGAAGTCAAACATGGCAAAATCAAAATCACATGAGCTCTGAATTGCTATACTGCTGGACAGTGTTAAAATCTTTTACCCACACTTTGCAAATAGTGACAAAGACAGAGTTGGATTCACACACTGTTTAGACATTTCTTTGGCAAATATCTGTGTTTATGTACTAGAAAGGGAAATTGGAATATGAATAGGTGAATTCATTTCTCATTATTTACCTCTCTAGTACTGCACAGCTTGAAATATTTCAGATATTAATTTGGGATTTAGAAGGAGATAAACAATAATTCACATAAAATGAATAGTTACTGCTTGTCAGCACCTCAGGGCAGATATTTGTTAATATGTCACTTTAACAATACACGTAAATGTATTTTTGAAAACTGGAATAACTTCTAAAAGTGCTTCATATAATGGTAGAACTGAATGTCAGATGTAACTGCTTGCCTCCTCAGCAGTCATGATATGATTTAATTTTTGCCAAATGCCAAGGAATGAACTGACACTAATCTGTGATTGTTCTGGTTTTGTTAAGGGTGGTCAGCTCTGTTGGGAATATTTTAGCAACATGGAAAGACATAAATAGTTGTGATATGGCTAAATAGAGACTATTTATTTCCCAGTACTTTCATCTGAGTTACCAGGTCAGTAAGTTGATTCAAGGTATTTTTTTAAATTCAGGAAAAATATGCTCTAAAGTCCATTTTTGTATTCTGCTGTGGCTTGCATTATACTGATGAGTTTCTGCTGCTAGCTATGTCTGTGGCAATTTATTTTTCAGCAATTAAAAGGCACCTGCAAAGAGATAAGATCGTGGTACAGCATAGCTGATTTTAATATTCTGAGAACACTTTTCAGACTGAAAAATTTATCATAAAATCAATGTTGTCACTAAGCCACAGAATGCAGAATTGTAAATCAGTAGTCTGGAAATACAGAAGAAATCATGCACAGGCACAAAGTAATCATAGCTTTCCTAGAAGATAACTGGTGTGATCCAGTTAGCTTAAATCACATACTAGACTTAGACTAGCAGAATTGCTTCCAGTGATGCTGAAAAACACCTTCTTGTCCTGATTGTAGAGAAAATGAAGTGCTTCCTTTACAAAGACTGCTTCATTATACACCCAAAATATAGATATCCATACTGGGAGAGAATGGACAACCACTTGTTTCTTGGTCTACACAAAGCTGGAGACCAGCTACTTAGAGGTAAAACAGATTATGTATGACCTCACTAACAGTCACGAAGGCTGAAATGAAAGCAGAACCCATGACAAAGAAATGTAAAGAAGGCAGACAGTGTGAATGGCAAAGAAGTTAGCAGAGTCAGAAGTGGAAAAGTCAGTCAAGCTTTAAAACATACTTTCAGCAGGATCTCTGTATGGTGGTCCACCATACACCATACATTCCAGCCACCTTGACAGAGATCTGACTAAGCTGGATGCTCATGCAGGACTGTTACCTCATTTTAATATGCAATGCAGGGTCCAGGAATTAAAAAAAAAGAAAAAACAAACCAAAACTGAGAACGTATACCATCAAATAAATGTGTGAATAAACAGATTAAGTACCTAAACCAGGTGGACCTGTTTCCATTCATATAGAGCAAAAGAGAAGGAAATTCAGAGTGCAAAAAGAAATGCTTTTATATTCTTAATTTATTCAATAGCAAGTATTTTAGTTTTCTGTGCTCTAAAGACCAGATGCCCTTTTCAACAACATAAAATTTACAGTCCCAGGAAAGGAATATTGAGATAAGAATTCTTAGCTTGTCATTCATATGAAGGATCATATGAAATAATCTCTTCTGTCCTTAATCAAAGAATGTCATAAGTTTCATTAGCTATAATATCTCCCATTTTGTTTGGCTCACGGTTTGTTTCTTTATCCCTTTTGATCTTAATATTTCATGTATTTATATTAGCATTATTTCTATTTATTATAGCTATTTCAGCGGTATCCAGTGATTGCACAAATGGCAATGGGCACATATTGAAACATGAGAAATTCCATTTAAACATAAGAAAAAACTTTTTTACGGTAAGGGTGGTCAAACACTGAAAGAGGTTTCCCAGAGAGGCTGTGGAGTCTCCATCTTTGGAGATATTCAAAACCCATCTGGACATGCCTCTGAGCAACCCCCTGTAGTTGTCCTTGCTTTGAGTAGGGGGGTTGTATCACATGATCTCTGCAGGTGCCTTCCAGTCTCAGCTAATCTGTGAACTATTCTGTGACTATGTTTAGTTGATATTAGTATTAATATTATGGAGGAGTTGTATTTGTATTTATAGATCTGCTTAGAATTAATCGCAAGAAAGGTGGAAACTCAAGGTAATGCAATTTCATGTTAGACTCCAGAAATATCCCATATTGCAGTACTCACAGTAGGTCATTCTGAATTTGAATGCATTACAGATTTATACATTAATGAGGCCCAGTCTATTTTGTACCTTGATGAGAAACCTCTCCCTTGTATTGATGTGGCAAGAAAGCAAAACTAAATTTCAAATGTAACTAGGGCTGGCTACAAAATAAAAATGCAGTATGTACTTGCATCAAAAAATACTGTAGAACAAAGGGGACAGGAAGCATGTAGTCTAGAGCAAGTATGGTCTAGTGGGTGTCTGGATAATATGAACAAGTGATTTTTCTCAAGCTAGATTTCCAGACTAATTAGTCCCACTTCCAGCATTTGTACCTGAGGTCAACATTTCCAGTTTTTCAAGAATGCTCAGTTTTAGGTGGGATGGGAGAGTGCATATGCAGTCTTGATGGCCCACCAGTCGGAAGTCGCTGCAGTGTCTGAGAACTTGTCAGTTCCTGTCGTGCTCTTCCACCGCAGCTCTTGGCTGTCGAAGAGTCAAACCTTTCCTGCTCGGCGGCCGGATGGAAAGGAAGTCCCATCTGCTTCCTGGTGCTGGAAGTGACACGGAGAGCAGGACAGCCAGTAAAAGCAAATGTGCAAAGTGAGACAGGATTTGGTGACCTCTCAGAGCGAAGCTTTTTGCCATCCTGCTGGAAAGCAATCGTCATTCCTGTGTATAATTAATTGTATGACTAAAACCATATCCACAGCCCCAAAACAAAGAAGATTAGAGGGTTTAAAGGTTTAGAGATTCTTGATTCTTGTTTCCGCTTTCTTTCTTAAATGTGTCTTATGATACGTTTCTGGACTTAGATCAGTTAGGGTTGTATCACTCACATATTACCTCAGAAGAAGCTTTTACTGATTGTTTAAGATAATTTAATGCTTATGAAAAGTGCCAGACAAGTTGATAGCCTTAAAGCCTTCCTCTTCTGGAATTCTTCTCCTCTGAATTATATACAGTGCCTCCAGAAACTGCTTGAAACCTCTTTTCTGCATATTAAAACTGTCTCTTTTTCTTTATTTTCTGATTGGCCTATACCAGTTGGTGTAAATCATCATAATATTGTAAAATTAATTTATAATGTGCTGGCTTGCAGTATGTAAGGCTTTTGCCCAGAAAGTGTAGGAACGTGAAATGTCTCTCTGCACTGAGTACAGTAACAGCAGAACTGTTTAAACTAGCTTGGAGGTGATGTATTCAACAAGAGCTATTCCTACTATTTAAATACTTCCTCAGACAGTCTATCTGGTCAGAAGACAGCTTTTCAGTTAGTCCAGGTAGGTTAGCAAAGAGCCATGTCAATCCAGATCCATGTGACCACATCCATATGGCTGCTGTCCTGGTCTGCATCCTGCACTGGAAGAACATCCCACAGTTACCAGTTGTGCAGTGATTCTCTCTCTGACTGTGGGACATGCACTAAGGTACATTCATTTTGAATTTTCCAGCCTTGGCAAAACTGTCTGTGTCAATAACATGAAAACATTTTTTTTTATATAAACCATTTCCAAGTGGAGTTACTCATCACTGACAATAAAATAAAAAAAAAACCTCCAAACACTAAATTGACAGCAAGAACTTTCAATGCAAATTTTCTTAAGGAGTTGAGGTTATAAACTATGGATTGATCTGTAGTGCAAATAATAAAAGTATCTGCCTTTCCATTGTTTAGTTTGTGTTTTCTGATAATCCACTACAGGATTCATGACAAACTGGTAGCAATGTCAGTATCTGGATTTCTGAAAAACATAACCATGGAGATTTTTTTTTTATTACATCTTGGTTTACATATTATGAAAGAGCAGGAGAGGTAGATTGATTTTTGGCAGTCTTCAGGTAGGTCATCTGCTTCAATGCTCTGCATTTCCTGTTAACTTCAGTTCATTCCTTTTGAATGCTAGGGGGTTTGTTTTGCTTTGTTTTGTTTTGTTTTGATTTTCAGGAGCCTTATCACTAATTTTTGTGTTTGAAGATAATTTTTCACTGTTATATTACTTCACTATTATTCTTCTCAGCACTACAGTCAATAAAGCATACAGAATATGCTACCAATGGCAAGTTATCCTATGGCTATATAAAAAAAGAAACAGCTGAGTTGCTACTATGACTAGTTTTTTAACTAGAATTTTTAGAGGTTTAGTGGTTTTACTCTCATAAAAACAGATTACAGACAAAAACATTGCTTTCGGTCTCTTAAAAATCTAGATCATGTAAACACTATCATAGCCATTACTTTTCTATAACAAGTAGTTTATCTTAAGATAATGGTTATTTTATCTGGTGCCACTGCACCAGATGACATCTCTGCTCACCCCCTGGACACTATCCATTTTGGAAATGGCATTCGTATGGTCATCCCCATTGGTAGCCAGCACTGATGCCAGGCATCATGTCTCTGATTTATGCTAACCATGTTTTTTCAGACATAGCAAGGAGTGAAGAGAGTGGTCACAAAATTGTGTAACTAGTTCATTGTTATGCACTGCTTTTATATTTTCTTCAAATGTTGCTGAGTTTCAATTCGAAAATACTGAAAAGCCATATTATTTATTTTTCCTTGTCCTCCAGTTGTCTTATGTGATACACATTGGGAAGGAAAAAAAATAATAATTTAATTAAAAAATTTACTTTATTGAAGTAGGTTATTAGTACTTCTACTAGCAGAAAATTTTTCTTTTTAACATCTTTGAACTCTCCAGAAGGGGACACAGCAAGATATGGTGGAATAATTGGCCCAATATTTGTCTCTGAGTCCATCCCCTAGAAAAAAATGAAGGCATGAGGCATGCAAACTTCAGCTCCCAGTAATTATTATTTTGAAATTGAAATAAATCTGGTTTTCATTTGAATTTTTTCAGTATTTGAAATTCTGCCATAAGTTTTGTCAGAATTGTCTGTAGAAGATAAAATATAGTTTTACTGGCTGTACTCAAGACACAGTAATCTAGTTCCAGAAGAAAATATCTTGTTTCAGTATGCCTGATCCTTTTTCTCCAGTGTTTCACCTCTCAACATAGCAGCAGTTCATCTGCTAGGATGCTGGCAATAGTAATAGGAGAGTTTGGGAGAAGATGAGGTGGGGGAGAAAGCTATGTGACCCAGATGTTTTGCAAGGCAGTATTTAACAATACAAGTCATAAGCAGTGGGGAAGAAATATGGATTCTAGTTGCAATGTTCTGTATTTCTGCAAGTACGAGGAACAGGACAACTTAGTAGAATGGAAAACCCAGAAACATCTACCAATATGGCATAGGCAATGATAAGCAATATTCTAAAGGGATACCATATAACTGTGGTACCTTAGGGAGGACTTGGAGTGGAAGATATGGTCCAATACCACTTAATTCTTCAGTTTGCATGATGGTATGATATCCTTCAAGGACATCTCCTCGGCCTCCATGAGATATTCAGGAGGTCAGGGGTACTAATAAGAGAAGGAAGGCATCTACATTCTTCTGGAATTCTAGCAATCACTTTAATGACATCATTTAATAATATCAAAATATTTGGTGATATCCTACTTTTTTGGTATCAATGTTGTGAAAGATTGAAATGATACTGTGCATCATTTGATGAGGCAAACACTGAACATGTCCAATAGCAGTTTCTGAAGCTGTGTGTGAGAAGATATAATCATGGCCAAATTGCTTGGCAGGTCACACTCAGTCTCCAAAAACTGATCTTGCTGAGGTCAAGATCAGAAAAGACAAATGATTAGAAAGATAGGATTTAAAGATGTCTCTCAGAACAAAAGGCACGATTGACACTGGGCTGACTGACTGATAGATACCTGTGTCCTCAGAGCTGGTGCCAGTTCGAACACGTGGACCAGTTTTGGCACATACTTCTCTGTGATGAGTAAATGAGGACCAAACAGCCATGGAGATTTTAAATCAGGGGCATGCAGTTCCTTTTTACTGAGGTACGGAGTACTTCTTGGTGAGGTCACTGTCTGAACCTGAATCCATTCGAACTGTGTACAAAGCATTGAAGCGTTTCCATTCTTTAAACCTGAAGTGCTCGGGTTTAGAAGTCATTTATATTATTGACAATACCTTCTCATTTACAATGATTGAAATGTTTGGACATTTGTTTACGAGGTAACATTTCTTGTAGTTCCTGAGAGAGAGAAGTTAACTGGAAACTATTCATATTTTCTTATCAACATTTCCTTCAGCAGATAATTAAATTGAGGTTTAGGATGAAGGAGAGCAAAATAGAGCTATATGTAATATTGTCTCATCTCTACAAGCAATATATACAACAAAGATATATTAAAGAATGAAAACTATGAGATGAGCCTATAAAATGTTAGCAGTTAGTGTCATCTCAAATCTCTCAAGCTCCTTGTCCAAGCCTGTCTTTACTTCATCAGGTATGATTACACTGACAGTCCTTCCCCTCTGTACCCTACTTTCATATCCTATCTATCTAATCTCTCATTTCCATCCCACTCAGTAGCACTCTATGACTTACTTGCATCACAGTTTACTCCCTTCCCTCTCCCCAAGTTCTTTTACCTTCCACTTTTTACTACCTAAATCAGAGGTATCACTGGGACACCCAAAGAAACATGTGCTTACCTCAGTTTAGGTGCTCAGACTCAGCACTCAAGAGCACGAGTCACGAGAACATCATGTTCAGACCTTTGGGGATGACATCTTTGGGGAATTAAACTGTTTAAATCTTAATCTATCGAACATGTGTGAACTTCCTCCCCTCCCCCAGCAGTATGAAATTTAATCAACTAGGGTCAGATTTCAGAGGGAAGGCAAAAGGCACATCCTTGATACAAAGTATGCTTATCCCTCCCTCCCTGCCTCCCTCCATCCCAGGTTTTAATCTGAAACTTGAAACACTCAGTTTAAGGTCATTGGACTTAGTTCACATGGACAAAACTTATTTTTCCATAGCCTTGTCCTTGAAAGCAGCTGAGCTATTTTTGCTGTAATATTCCACAAACAAACAAGCAAAAAATCAAAACTGCCCAGTGGAGACACCTAAGATGGACAATTTTATCCCAAATGATTGAAGCTTGGCAATGCTACAAGTGCATGAAAAAGGGCCATTAAATGGGAGGTGTCAGAGAATCTAAATAGGTTTTACTATTAACTTGATCTTTAAAGTATGTATTAAAACCATTATTTTACAGTTCTCAAGGTGTTAATCAAATGCATTAATTTTCCTTCCCAGCTGTCTACAAATACAGTAACCTAGGCAGCAGTTCTGTAACACATAATGGTGATTAAATATCAGTGTTAAAACAGAGCCTGTGCTTTGGTCTTCTAGTTCTCTGTAAGAAGCCCAGCACTATTCATATGCTTTGATGACCCACATGATCCGTATGAGTCTAGGAAGTATATAGTGAACTGAACTTTTACTGCTCAAATGCTTAGTTAGCTTGTTAAGTTGGCCAGATGATAAAGAAGAAGAAGGCACAGGCAGAGCAATCAAAAGTGCCTCTTGTTGTCACTGAACTTCACTAATAAGAAGAGACCTTATGTGCTTCTAATAATGTTCTTGAACAGATTCAAATCTATGGAGGTGGGTTTTTCAGACATCCCTTGGTCTAAAATATGGCATGAAGGGTTAAAATCCAGTAAGATCAGTGGAACATGTCAGTGCTGAGTTTAAAACACTGAACTTTAACTTAGTATTGCCCATGTTACATGTCACAGTTCTGCAGTTATTGTCTAATCTCAGGTCTTTCAGGCTTTGAACACCTTTTGAATGGTTCTTTCCAAAATGTTGCCAAAAACACTGAAAGGATCATTTTTCATTCAAAAGTCTTGGGGTTTTTTTTGTAAATTAAAAAGAAGAAGAAGAAGGAGGAGGAGGAGGACGAGGAGGACGAGAAGAAGAAGAAGAAGAAGAAGAAGAAGAAGAAGAAGAAGAAGAAGAAGAAGAAGAAGAAGAAGAAGAAGAAGAAGAAGAAGAAGAAGAAGAAGAAGAAGAAGAAGAAGAAGAAGAAGAAGAAGAAGAAGAAGAAGAAGAAGAAGAAGAAGAAGAAGAAGAAGAAGAAGAAGAAGAAGAAGAAGAAGAAGAAGAAGAAGAAGAAGAAGAAGAAGAAGAAGGAAGAAGAAGAAGAAGAAGAAGAAGAAGAAGGAGAGAATAAACATAACCATTATTTCCAAGGGAAAAAAAAAAATCAGATTCTGGTCTCAGCTACTTTAGTAGAAGGGAAGCTGCACCAGTGTGTTAGGAGCAGAATTTGATCTGTCCTTTGAAATAAAATTACAGTATTTTCATTGTGCAAAATCTTATTACATTTGTTTTTGAGAAATTCATGGACATGGGAAATTATCATTTGCTCATGGGACCACAGCATGTGCTATTCCAATTAAACCAGAGAATCCAGATGTAAATGAACTGCTCCTTCAGAGTTCACAGGACGTTCACATTCACTCAATTTCAAGACAGGATCCATACCATTTTTTGATTTGCCTTTGTTAGCGCAGTTGGTATCTCAAAATTACTGCACAGGATTAATTTTTGTTTGGTTTTGTAATTTTGGGGTTTTTTTCCCTGTAGAATGGCCATCTGTACATATGTCATTACATTTTTTGAGAAATGAAAAAAAGATATTGAAGTTTAAACACTAGTCCATTTCCTTTGTTAGCAAAACAAACAAAAGTGGCCCAAGTTAAAGATCTTCTTAACTCTGAAGGAACATTGTCTGCCTCTGCAAAAAAGTGTTGAAAAATCAGCTGCTGTGGCTCAGTATTGACATTTCCCATGTCACCTCTCCCCATGAAGTGCTGGACAGAAATGGTCCCTGAAGTGTGTAAACAGAGGCAAAGATTTCTGACATCTTGCATCCCAAGAGAATTTGCCAGAACTGCAGAAAAATGAGCATAGTACCGAGATTCTGCCATTCTTAAACCATTTCAAGCTAGCTTAATTATCAGCTAAATTAGCGTTAGTAACAACAAGGAGTTTGCATACTTTATATACAAAAGCATTAGGTCATGATGGTGTCAGGTGGTTGGGAAGGTCCTGTTTGCCCAGTGGCTGTGGTTTTGCTTTCCATCAATATTCCATCACAGGGATCCCAAAAATATTTGGGTACACTGCATTCAACCCTACTGCAGAGAGTGCCCCATGATCTCACTTACCACATGAGCGCTGCAACCATCTCACATACCCTGTCATTGTATAACATTCCTCTGGAAGGAATGAAGTTGTTTACGTGGGAAACATCTCCTGTATTTTAGGATTTTTTTTTTAGATGTAATATAGCAGGGGAAAACAAAGATAACAGTTAATTTGCAAAGACAAATACTAACATTCACCAAGTAGCCCTTTAGAAATACTTTTCCAAGCTTCAATACCATCAGAAATGTTTACTTTGGATTTTGGGGCATTTGAAAACAGATCTCCCCTTTGCAGCAAGAAATCTGAGAGTGGCATATGCAATCGTGCCAATAGCCGGTAGTTCAACGTGCTGTCTCTGACAGGGATCTCTATCAGCTGCTTCAGAAAATGTTACAGAATCAACTGGCCACAGAAATGTTCTTCTTAACCCATGTTAGTTAGATGTTGATATATGCCTTGAAGCCTAACTCCCTCCACAAACTCCTGTGGGCTTTCAGAAATGCTTGGTTTGGATGTTCTTATTATCCGCATACATCCAAGACTCTTACTGAGTCCTGCTGGACTCTTGACCTAAATGATACTTGGTGGCATGAATCCCAGGCTGATTGCATGTCCTAGGTAATTACTTCATTCATATTTCATTCCCCACGCCACAATTTGGAAGCAAAGTTCAGGTTAAGCAGCTAGCTATGTATGCCAGCTCTGCACTGATTCATATTTTTTTAATGTAAAAGAGAACCACTAAGGTCAGTAGTTCAAAGAAGATTAACCTAATAAGGAATAGATTTCATTCAATGGTGAATAAAACTAGCAATATTTCTTTTTTGAATGAAAGTGTGCCTTGGACAACATTCTAGCATTAAAACTGAAGGCAGCAAAAGAAAAATCAGGCCAAATACAGAAAGTGACATGTTTTGGTTATGAATGTGATAGAGAAGCAAAATACGGTGTCTCTTTGCTACTTGTTTTGCACTAATATTTAACGTTTGGTTTATGTTCCTTGGTTTAAAAGAAAAAAGGTCCTTGCTTACCATCAGGGCACAACTCCCTTCTGTTCTGGAAGCTTTGAAACCTTCTTGCACAAGTCCAATGTTTTACACCCACACTGAGTCTCTTAAAGTCTTAGGAACTGAAGTATTGTACCAAGCTGTAAATTAAATACCTAGTGGTAAATATGTACATCATAGTTAATCAATATAAATCTAAGATTTTGTTGTGCCTGAATCCTGACAATTTTACAAATGTTAGTTATGAATCTTTCTGCTTAGCAAATGTTGAATATCACTGAATCAGAATGACAGTAATTTACACTACATCTGCATTCCTTAGTGTCATGCAAATACGAAGCAGAGCACAAGAGAACTGCGCTTACTATAGTGATCTTCTGTATCCATATATTGATTTCCTATTTGATTTGGAGACTGATGCTGCCTCAACATCTGCAGAATGAAAACTGCTTATATGGTTACCGCTGTACTCAGGCTGGGGGTTGGAGGGGCAGGGGGCACATTTGCACTGGAGACGTTAAGGCCCATGTGGTATTTGCTCAGTGTTGCAGGTAGATTTTCCATGGCGGAAAAATGCAGTTGGAACCTACCGGGGACTCACTGTGGCCAAGCAGCTGCAGATAATCCTCCTTTCTGGAGCACCCACCTGACAGTGCCTGTCTTTGATACCTGACTGCTTGTTCCAGCTCCCACACCTGCTTATCCACGGCTCCCACCTTTCCTGGCTCTCCTTTCCCTTGTGTTTTTCAAACTTATCTCCTTCTAAAATAACTCAATTGAAAACATTTTGTAAAGCCAGAGATGGCTGAGCTGACTTGAATTTTGCAAGGAATCTAACATTCTCTCTCTCATTTTGTTCTGTTTCTTTTTTCTGTTTTTAATTTTCATAAGGGCTTCAGGATAAGGACTGTATTATTTAAATGTTTGTAAATTATCTAGCATAACAAGATACAATCCACATTTTTGACAGCCTTAAAAAGCAAGATGTTGTTCAGATGCTACAATTCAGCACCATTGTCTGTGGCTACTGAAACATGGGACAGGACACATTAATTGCTCAAAAATGAGGAAGAGCATCATGCATCCCTAAGTTTGTGTTAATTATTGATCTGGATTATAATTCCAGTAAAAATTGCATATAAAAATGCCATTGTATCTTCACTAACTAGTGTTAGTCAGGGTAGTGCTTTAGTGTTTCATATACTGTCTTTGTTGGCTAGCTGTTATAACCTAACATTCATCCAAAGCAGTGCAGAGTATCCTTTCTCAGTTTGGAGCTACAGCAATATGAGGAGGCTGGCTGTAGAACTGAGGACTTCCACTCTGCGAGTGCGAATTCCCTCTGTGTACTGTGAGGCATTTCAGAGACACAAGGAAAAGACCAGTTTAGGAAACCATGCTGAATACATAGCGTTGACGCAGAGCATCCCAAAGAAAAGGTCCTGAAAGAGAGAGGGCACCCTCAAAGTAAAAGGGAAGAATGAATGTCCTGGCAGAGAGAAGGCACCACTGTGCTCACACCAGTACAAAGTCCACCCTTCCTTTTGCACAACAGGGACTGAAAGCGGGCTGTGAATCACAGTGGATGCTGCCTCCAGCCATCTCTAGATGGAGTCCGGAACCATTGGGGTTCGTGTGTGGAAAGTGTTAACCTGGAAGAGGTTATCTTCCCCAAGACTGCTCATTCTGAATTTCTTGGCAGCTTTCTTTTCTTTTACAATGTCTTAGTCTGTGGGATCTGTTTTCACTAAATCTGTGCGTCACCTTTGATGCAGAAACAGAGAAGGGATGGGAGCTGCAGGCATGACCAGACAGCTAAGGGTGCAGTCACACATTGCCCTGTAAGACTGGGGGCTGGCTCCCGTGCTGCCACCCTGTCTGGAAAGCCACGGCTGCATGTGGAGGGAGAGGAGGAAGTTGGCATCAGCATTTCTGTGTAAGCGAAAGAACAGGGGGAAGTAGCAGCAGAGAGCTCTTCCTTTACCTTGTTGGGACAGGAACCTGGGGTCCAGCTGGGAAGGAGGAAGGAGGGTGGTAACGTGACTACAAAATTAAAAGGGGATAGTGTCCTAATAAGAAAAAAGATGGAATGTTCCAGGGGTGTGATTCTTATCATATATATTGGGAGGGAGGGAGCAATGGGCAGCTGAAGTATTAGGTGTGATCTTTAAAGTAGTGGAAACTGTACAAGCACCCAGAGAAGATGTCAGTGCTGCCTCAGTTTCTGCGCTGTTCAGTTTTGCATTGCTCACTGCTGGAATGCAGATATTTAAATCAAAAGAGGCTCACTAAAGGCTCTTTCAAAGAACCAAGCTTGAAAAAACTGATGAAGCATCTCAAACAGTCTCAGATAATTCAGCTTCAAAGCAACTAAGAACTATGGTAGTAGTGGGCAGCTCCCTCCCAATGAGGATAATATTGTGTGTCTGGGCAGTAGAAGGAGGAGAGTTAATTTAGGGTGAGCTGAATGCTAGGCTAAGTACACAATAAGAGAGTGAAAGCCTGATTCAAATCATTGGACATTTTTTTCCCAGTGATTTCAATAGGATCAACTTTTGACATAATTTGCCTTGTCTCACTTATTTCTTTTTTCTCAAAAATGTGTGTATTAGTATAGCATTCGGGAAATATGCTGGCTTGACCTCCAGGCACTACGGAGATCTACTTCCAGCAAAAATACCTTAAGGGCAGCAAGAAATCAAAATGCTTCATAGTGCCCTACTTAGGCTCCGTAGTCAGAATCTGTTGTCCTTCTTTTGAACAAATATTCTGTTTGTCAGGTAATCCTTTTGAAGTCATGGGGCTACCCATTGTCTGAGGGATTCAAAATCTGACAAGAGAGGAGTCCCTTCTAAGGGGGAAAATGCTGATTCTTTGTTCCACCCTTGGTATTTTGGATAGCATACCTCACAGCCATGCTAACTGTGATGACTGTTGTTTTCATGATGTTGAAATTGTTGGCTAAAGCCTTCATCTGCGTAATTCAGTATTTGATTTTTCATCTGGAGGAAGGAGAGGAAGGAAGATAGGGCTGTCTGATTTTTTTCTTCAGTTGAAGTTTTGTTTTCACAAATAATAAAAAGCACATTAGCTAAAGAACTAAAAAAATAATTGGAGATTAAGATTACTTTCAGAGTTCTTTAACAGTGTGGTGTCCTTAAAAGCAAGGAAGATTTGGTATAGCCAATGCACAAAATTAGTCTAGTCTGTGCTTGATATAAACATACATGATATCAGTAGGAATTCTTTTTATATACGAAAGGAAAAGCAAATCTCTCAGTTTATATATACTATGAAAATATTTGTTTGCTGAGTACATGCTGAGCATCTTTCCTGCCTTTTCTCAGAATAGGCCCTTGTCTCTCTGTGGTTAGCCAAACTGGATACATGGTTCATGTAGTTTAACGATTGCTTAATTTACAAACCTCTGTCCTTTGTACTTTTCATTTATGCTGCTGGCACATCATGCCAATGGCCGGATGTGCATTACTAATACAGTGTTTTTCACTTTGATTTTGCCATCTTCATCTGAATCATATATGCAGCACTGGATTGTTACTAAGCCTGTAGAGTTAGGATATTTAGAAGGAAAAGTTCTTTCTTCTGTTCCTGTTAGTGAAGAGAGTACTGGTGAAAATAGTGCCAAAGTAGTTTAGCAGAGACAGAAATGCAGTAGAGTCTGGTCATCACCCCCAAATTCTGTTTTTTAAATCTATCACCAGGCAGTGGAACTGACCTGGCTGACAGGAACTGCAAAACTTGGCCAACAAGTTCATCTCTCCTAAGGTACATGGCAAGGCAAGATCTACATGGCTAAGGGTGGCAGAAGGCAATAAGTGATTGAAGTTGTTTTTTGTTTACACTCACCATTTCTTTGATGCAGTTCATGAATTGACACCAAAACAAATTGTGTATCAGTACTATTGCAGTAGTTATGGATTGCTATGCAAAGGAAGGAATAAAGTAGATAAACTCTTAAAATAGCTTCATCATGAGGAAAAATGTACCTGGAACCAAACCCTAAGTCTCACAGATTTGTCTTCCTTTGTCTTACTCCTCACCCTTGACTCCCATGACCCCAAACAACTGAATTCTGTATATATCAGGACTTCAACACAGAAAAATGCTTATGACGCATCTGTTTTAGCTACCTCTCTTGTGTATGTGCTGTGTACACATTGAGTCCACTTTTCTACCTCTGCTCATGCTTCAGTTGTTCTTACCCTGCAAATTCATAATCCACAGCCTATGCACCTGAGGAGCCATTCCTTATAGTTTACAGACCCAGTTCAGCTGTGAACACAAATCGAAAATGAGATTCATTTAGGAATGAGAGCAAAGGCTCATCCATCGATATAAAAGCCATAGGGCTTCCATTTATTCAGCTCTTAACTTTCTTGTTAACCAGGTAGGAATGAGCCAAGAGGCAGGCACAGTAGAAAAATTATTTACTCAGAGCAACTGGAATTAGATTAGCTGTTAGGAGACATTGAACTGGTACAACAGCAGGGATAATGAAAGTGCTATGGGAACGTAAGTACATTGATAGGGGCATTTGGGGGAAGCAAGAAAAGACTTTTAAAAGGCTGCAAAAGTGGTTAGATGAACAGGAAAGATTGTTGCAGGCATTCAGAGAGTGGGTTGTTCTGCTAACTGTGTTTGACAGTAGCTGTGTCTTCACACCCCACTGTTTGTAAAGGTAGGTACAAGAAATGGCTGCCAGGTCCATGAGCTGGATGTATTCTACCCATGAACTGGCTTTATACATCTCATTTGTGAGGTCTTTCTAAGCAACATTTCTTCCATAAAGGGACTCAGCAGATAACCTTTTAGCAAGTTCTCCCTTGAGTGTGTCATGCTGGTGATCATATCCTGCAATCAACTCTCTGAATTCAGGGCAGTTTCAGAATGAGTCTGAGCCTTCACAGGCAGTCGCCAGCCCTCACCCTCCAGAAACCTGAGGAAGTTGCTGGGGACGTGCTGCTTATCCACCTCCCTGGTTATCAAATTGCTCAAGGGCACAGGGGTTCAGAAGAGGACTATACGTGGACCAGCATTCTTGGGACACTAGCAAACAAGAAGAGAATATTAATATCAGGAAACTCAATACTGATTTGCAGATCATCAGCTGCCATGTACCTATGCATGAACTCACATGATGGCATCTGTGATGCTAATCCTGAAAGTTACAGATACCTGACCTAATTTCCTAAAACCGGTCTTCATTACCACTGTCTGACTAAATCTCTGGAGAATGCTATAACCTTCAGGAAAGATAAACCACAGGGATGGGAAGGGGAACGGAAGAGGGGGAACTGCTTGCAGTAAAGATGAAGGGGATGATTAAGAGGCCTTCTCCACCAAGGGAGCAGGATACAGCTGAGACTAGTACTGATCCGTCTAAGGAAACAAATCCAGGAACACACTGCACAGGACACGTTATGGTTGAATAGAAGGAACAGCCTCCATGTGCTGGACACCTGCTGTACAAGAAGTCGATGAAAATAACTTTCCAAGGAAGAGGAAGAAAGATTTATCAGGTGAATAAAAGACCAACAAACTAGTATGTTTAAAAAAGAAATATTGACTTATTACGAACATTAATATTTATATGGGATGAAGATTAAGATTTAGTAAGAATATCAAAATTTTCCTAAAACTGAGAGGAAGCTCTGATCATCAAACTAGATTGTTAATACTTGCTACTTTTGCAACCTTCAGCACTGACCAATCTACTTTGAAATTACTGACACCTGTCCCACCAGGTTGTTAACGTCAGCAGAACTCAAGAGGCAAAGTTAGAGTTCTTCATTACTAGAATCAAAGCTGTTGTGGTTTTAGCATTGCAGTAGCCATGATGGTGCAGGGATATGTGAGAGGCCAAGCTAATAGGGAAAGACACGTAGTTTCCTTGCATAGCTGAGAAAAACAGGCAAGCTTTACAGTTCACATGCCTTTCCCAGTCAGCACTTCAATAGTAAGCTGGGTGAGGGTGGCTCAAGCATTCAGTTCATATTGATGCCTGAAATTGCTAAGCAGAATTCGAGAGCCTGGTTGCTTGCAGCGCTGGCTCCCTCCACCTGCTGTTTGCTCTGTCTCCTGCAATGACAAGATAAGCCACCACTGAAGTGTATATGCACATGAGCAGGGGGCAAATTTGGCAGCCAGTGCTTGCCTTTCATTGCAGGATGCTTTCAAATCCATGAAAGAAGATCACTATAAAAGATGTTGGTATTTATTTTATGGTATTACTAGTACAGCAGCTGCTAGATGGTATGTGGCATCATTTGAAACGTTCTCAGTGAAATTTGCTATTTGTTCTGATTGCTTGGATAAACCTTATGAAAAGTTGGTGTATGCAGTATGACTGGGCAAAAGTACTTGATTTATCAAAAAACACCATCAGTTTGAATAGAGCTATAAAGTATGTTAAAAATATTTTCTTAAAGATTTCAGCTCTAATAAATTGGCCAGGCTGTTAGCCTTGAAATGAAACCCAAGTGAATAATGCATTTTTAATAATTTGAATGTTGCTTCTTTTTCTCCTCACAGGATAACCAAAACATATTCTGCTTTCCTCAATTGTTTTTCAGAAGTATTCGAGCATTCTATGATACAATTCAACTCTAAATTTTATGAAAGCATGTGCTATTTATTTCAGTATGTTGGTTCATTGTTAATGTCAGATGTCATATGGATTCATTTTCATTTTCAAACAGGTTAAGTATAAAAACAATTTATTGCAGAAAATATTGTGCTATGTGATTTTAAAACCCAACAGCTGTCAACACTAGCACATTTAATGTAATATTTTGTTTTCAATGAATGCATAAACCACATCATCCTGAGTTTGATATCCATGGATAGCATCAAAAACAAGGGGCACAAACTTGAATAAAGCCTGTAATGAGAATTATTGTAGAACCAGTATCAGTGAATTATTGCATACTATTTTGTAGTATTCAGTTTTCTCTGCTGGGTTGTTTGATTTAATCTTTTGTTTGTCATTTTAGCAAAAAATGTCACTACAGTCTGGGTTCTGTGTGAAAACATCCTTCATAGTTAGCATTTAGATTTTGTGCCCTTCCTGCCCTATGTTCTTTTTCTCCCAGAAGCTTCTACAATTGTTAACAATTTAGAAAAAATGATCTAACCTGGAGTTGGCACATTTTCCCAGTTAGTGTCTCTTTCTTACTTTCAGATAGCAATCTGTTATCCCACAGGATATTTCATTTCAGTCCCTTGGAGTATACTTTTGCAGGTCTCATGAAGTTGCAAGTCTGTAAAATTCCCTTTTTCTATGGGTCAGTTGAGGAATTTTATTTTTCCAGTGCTTCATGGGAGTATTTTGTACACAAACTCAGATTCTGCCACTGTTTACTTCGCCATTAACCAAAGGCTGTTTGCAAACCACATTCACTACAAATTGCAATGTTAAGTTCTGTATTGGTGCATGTTTGCGGAAAAAGATTTACCCTGGCCCATAGTGTCCACAGGGAGCAAAATTGCATGTATATGTTGATTCTTATATATTTCCCTGGACTGCAATCAACTGAAGGAGACAGCTAGCGATTAAAAGTTAAAAATGGCAGAGTTGAGCAACCTGCACACTGATGGTAGATATGAAGTGCAACTTTCAAACTTCTCATAAGATTGGATGGGTCAGCATTGACTTTCTGCTGGTTTGTACCCATTCACCGTAATATACTTAAAGAGTGTAGCACGGTTCATCATGGAGCAGATGTATGCAAACTGTACCCTCCATACATAACCTGAGGGGAGATAAGGTAAAACCACAGCATCTCTACTTGGAGTTATTGTCTATGTTTAGTACCCATTTTAGGAAGGTGCTTTTCAGAAAGTAGAACCTGAAAAAATGCACTTATAACTGTATTTTATAAGCTCATTTTATAAATCTACTGCAGGAGCAGATTTATAAGAGCTCCAGTAGGCTCTCTTCTTTGCCTGTTACAGCCACATAGTTGCTTTCTGAGCTCCCAAGTAAGGCACAGGCAGGACATACAAGGGCAGGGGCCTGGGGACCTACTGTAGGTCACATTGCTGTCAGCGCAGAAATGCAAATGGGGGCTACTGTCTCTTCAGTTTTCCAATAAATCTGTGAGGGCTTGGGGAAGGACAGTGGGCTTTAATGGATGTCTGTGAATGCTAATTCTAGAGCCAGCTTTAGGCAAGAGCCTCTGCTGTTTGAAGGGTTCCTGTGTTGCACAGCTGGCCTTACAGTGGCTGAGCTGAGACATGGAGAGGTTCCAACAAGTGAACCATGGAACAGAGAAGTTCTGGGACAGCAAGCCTGGTCAGGAGAAGAGGAATGATAGGGCTGTGGATGAGGTCAGAAAGTGGCCTTCTATCCTGGTTTTGGCAGGGATAGAGTTAATTTCCTTCCTAGCACCTGGCATAGTGTTGTGGTTTGGATTTAAGAGGAGAATAATGTTGATAACACACTGATGTTTTAGTTGTTGCCAAGCAGTCAAGGACTTTTCAGCTTCTCATACTGCCCTGCCAACGAGAAGGTGGGGGGTGCCCAAGAAGCTGGGAGGGGACACAGCTGGGACAGCTGACCCAACTGGCCAAAGGGATATTCCATACCGTACAACATCATGTTCAGTGTATAACCGGGGTGGGCCGGCAGGCGGGGCACCTCGGGGTCTTGCCGAGCATCAGCTTTGGGTGGTGAGAAATTGTGCTGTTCATCACTTATTTTATGTTATTATTCTTACTATCATCATCATCATCATCATCCTTTTTTGTTTGGTTGTTTTTTTCCTATTAAATTGTCTTTCTCTCAGCCTACGAGGTTTTTTTCCGTTTTCCACTGGGAGGGGGGAGTGAGAGAACAGCTGTGTGGTTGTTTTAGCTGCTTGCTAGGTTAAACCATAGAATCATAGAATCATAGAATCATCTAGGTTGGAAAAGACCTTTAAGATCATCAAGTCCAACCATGTCACCTTCAGAAAGTATAAATATAGCTATTGAATACTATGCTGGTGTTTATTCCTGCTCCTTGAGAAGGAAGGACGACCTTCAATTCAGGGTTGCCTTATCACAATCCTGGGCCAAAGTCACGGTTTCTAAATTTCTGTAAAGACTATAGAATATTACCCAAATATTTGGAAGGTAGAGATGGTAGTAGATGTTGATAATTCATCAGACAAAATGTGCAAATCCCTCCTTATAGTGTGAGAGGTCTCTTTAGGCAATCAGAAAAACTCACAAAAAGATGTCGATTAACTTCTGCATGTTCATTCTGGCAGATGTGGCTCTTCAGTTCCTGCAGGACCCAGGAGAGGTGGTAGCTTTCCTCTGGCATGAGGAAGTTAAACCTGAATACAGTCTCCAGCAAAATTACAAGAAGAGCCTGAAAGGCAGGCAGCTTTCCCTGGTATGTGTTGTAGTTCTATCCACTGTGAATTCAGCAAAATAAAAAAAGTAAAATTTAGGTTTTGTAATGAGGGTCCAAGTGCTTTTTTGGAGGAGGCAATTTCCATTTGTCATGAGCTGACACAATAAGCGGAGCTTTGCCTTTGCAAGCTCTGCTCAAAGCATGACAGAAACTCCACCAGCCCAAAGTATGTGACCCTGAATTCAATAGACGCTCTGCTGGTGGGAGGGCTTGCGGCACTGGACTCTCGCCATCACCATCAGTCTGTGGGTGTCATAATTAATTGCCAACCTTAATAAAACCCAAAATATATTCTCGCTCTCCTTTTCTTAGAAACCCAAATACAAGAGGGACTGACTTTCATAAAGTGCTTTGGCAACACGCATTCCCTAGTTTATCCCATCAGATTGGACTACAGCTGTGCAGGACATGCTGTACTTCCTCAAGGGCACTCTTTTAAATGAGCCAACAATATCAAAACCTCGAGGGCAATGCGAGCCAGCTCTGCACATGCTTTTAGACTTTGTATCTGTTTAAACCACCAATTGCTGCAGTATCTCCCATTAAAAATGGTAAATATAAAGCCTCTTCCAATTTTTTTTTTTTTTTTTTTGTGTGTCTGTGTGTGTGTGTTAAATTTTATTTTAACGTAGAAGCTTGGATTTCATGAATGTCATCTGAGTGCACTAAGGGGCCTTCGTGGCCCTGACAAGCTGCACGGAGGACTCCACCCCATCCCTGCCTGTGGTCCCAGGAGCTCCCTTTCCAGTAACCTTGGGCCTTCATTCCTACTGCCTCTCTGGTGTAGGAGCAGCCTCCAGCTCAGCCATGGACCCTGTGGACTCACTTCGGACTTGCTTTCTCTCTGTTGACCTGCCCAGTGATCCCCATCTACCCTCGCCAGAATTGGCCCTGACCAGCAGGACTGACCCTCCAGCTTGACCTTGGACCTGCCCAACCACCATGAACTGGCCTGATGACCAGCAGTCCCAGTTGAAGCTGGCCCAGGTATCTCGCTCAGGCACCGCGGGGCTGGTGAGGCCCTGTAGCTGCTGGCCATCTCATTGCGCTCACCTCCTGCCTCCCCATACCCTAGGCAGCCCTGGCCCTCGCTGTACCATGGCCTTTCACTGAAGAACACTTCTAGATAACTTCAGGGGGTTTTGATCTGGATAAAAAGAGCACCAAAAGTGCAAACTAGGATCTCAAAAGTTAAGAACTAGTAGGATCAAGTTTGCTAGAATGGGGTCCCCTTGTGAAATGCAGATTGTCCCCCATGGGCACACATTGCAGGGTGGGGAGGAGGGTGTGGATGTCAGTATTAGCAGTGGCTCTGAACGAGCATGAGCACCCAAAGCTGCATAGCTGTGATGGTATGAGGCACCCTAGCAGGTTAATTTATTTTGCTGAAAGATAATATGAAAATAGCTTAACTGACTTGCTGAAACACTATAGCAGGAAATTTGAGACACAAAAAAGGGCAGAATTCACTTTTCCAAGGTAACATTCATTCATTACAGCTGCTTTTTCTTCTTGCACTGACTCATTTATTTTGTTTTCTCTCCATTAGAAATGAATAAAAGGGAGATACTTCATACAACTTATTAAGAGCACAAGTCCTTTTTATTCTCACAGGACAACTAATGTTCTAATACTATATGGTTATGGCAATAAACTGCTGTATTCATATGCACAGAAACACCAAAACCCATCTAAGGTGTGCGTGCTATACTTTGTGATCTACATTAATACAATGCGGGAGTCCAAATGTGAGTACATACTCAGTGTTTGAAATAGTCATATATAGGCATATATAGGTATATCTCTGTGTGTGACTGCATATGTGTGTATGTCAGCAGTGAGTGCATACATGTGCTACATCAGCAGAACAAAGAAGTCATTAACTCACAGCTGAGAAATCAGATGGATATAATATGGTACTTATATTTTTTTAAGTTCCATTTCATATGTGTGCGTGACAGGTAACTAGCTACCATATTAAAAAAAAGCAAGACACTAAAATGGTACTAAAACACACTTAGCTGGAGGGCTTAGGGTTGGAGATAGTAGAATGAGGGAGGCAGGAGGAGAGAGAGAAGCTGACAGGCTAAAGCAAACATACATGGAAATGTCTACAAATTGTTATATCACATCTCTACACAGGGCTGTGATTCAAGAATGCTGGAATTCGTTGCATGGTCTGCAGGTGATACATTCAAATGACTTGAAGGCTTTTTGCATATGTTTACTTTACCCTTTGTCACTACTTTCCCTTACTATCTCATGATTTTCAGTCATTCTCCTCTTCCTGCTTTTTCCTCGTCTCTGTACAGGCTTTTTTCCTTCTTCCTGAAGCCGGGACACTAGTAGGAAGGAGATGAGCACCTAACTCACAGGGTTCTTTATTAACTAGAAAGAGCAGTTGCAGGATCAGTCCAAATTGTGAGAGAATCTTTAGATATCTTTTTCTTCTGAAGTCTAGAAGTGTTCTACTGAGAATTTTCTGGCTAGAAGATTTGACTGAACTGCAATTTGGATAATGTGGATGATGGAAGCAATATATGACTACCTGGCACCTGGAAGATGTTTCTGCCAAATTTTATGTTTGTGCTCCACAGTTTGGAGACACTAGAATTCATCAGTGAAATATTTGCAAGAGTTTAATAAGGGAAGAAAAATTATATTTCTTCAACCATGCTGAAAGAAAGAGCTAAATTTTTAGGAGTGTGTGTTTGTTTGTTTGTTTGTTTGTTTGTTTGTTTGTTTAAATGAGAAAAACAGTCAAGGCTGACATGTTAAGGAAAAGAAAATCAACTTGAATAAGATTAATTACGTCATCAATTCTGGCTAAAAATTTAGCATCTTGATCTGTTGTGACAATTAGTTGGTGTGCTTTGTTAGTGTCAGTCTATATATCAAAACCCAGAAAATTCCCTCTGCATTTAACATGCAGACTGTGCTGAAGCAAACAAGGTAACTCTCTCTAGGCAATTACCATGAATCTGTTTATCAGCAGTAATAACCTCTGTGTAATCTCTCATACAAGATCCTGATTCACCTAATTTGTATCAGATGCTACTGTCTGGAGAGGGTATCTTCCTTGTTTAGGCAGCCCTCCTGAAATCTGAACAGCCGGAGGAAAATCAAGATTACCGGTTAATCTGCTAATATTCCTCCCTGAAGGCATCTTCTCGAAAGTTCAGGAAGCACAGGTATTTCAGGACAAAGGTAATAAATATTAAAATAGCATTTCTGAGATTATTGCAAGGAAGTTATTCTGTATGATAGACAAACCTAAGAGGCGTTTAAGACTTTCAACTCTCAAGCACTCTTGGTGGAATGGCTGCTGACCTCGGAGTGACAGTACCCCTTTGGGGTCTTGAATTTTACACATTTACAAGTACTCTTGTCTCACTATCCCAGTCCTCTACTTCTTTTATTTGGTAAATGTAACATTAAAAGAAAGCAATCTTGCACTAGAGCCACATTAATAAACCGTTTCTTTTAAAAAGAGATGAAAAACTTTTAATTCAGACTTCACATCTGTTTAAAATATGCACAATGACTCATTCATCAAAAGGCTATTTAGTTTCCTTTTAGATGGAAAGCTGATAAAATGCATTCACAGTAGAGTAAGTGGCAAGCTACAGATTAACATGCTGTAAGATGCATAACATATTGCAAGTTATACAAGCAGTAAGTGGGAAAATACCACTTTATATGGTATTTTATATGACATGTTCCAAGAAGGATATAACTCGCAAGGAAATAGATTAAACATATAATTGGGTTGACATAATACACTGAATAAATTTACCAAATGGTATCATATTCAGTAGAATAAAGAAAACATAATATAATGGGTGCCAAGCATACTGAACAGGGTAAAATTCTTCATGAAACTGAAATATAACTCACTACACCAACTACATCTAAAGAGTCGATGAACAAAGCAATTGAATGACACTTGTAACAAGCACGTGAAAGATATTGAATCAGAGGGAGCACAGGAAGCGATGAACTGTGCAGTAATAGCTTTTGCTTTGCAAACTCTGTAGGTATCAACACATCAGCAGAGGTATAGGTATCAAACAGAAGCAGAAGTACCAACACATGAGCAGAGAAGTATATTAGATTCCTTTGCCATAAAATGTAAAGAGATGGGAAATTATAACAGTAAAATTATATCATAATACATTATCATTATCACATTTTAACTGCTAAATACTTTTCCCTAATTGCTTATAGATTGCATTGCTTTATATGAGTTGCAATTTTCTGTAACTTCTGTAAGTACAAATCAAGTGAGAGATGAAGTAAAGTTCTAATTTAGATTCATCATCATAAGAAGAATATACTAGATTGTTTTGCCATAGAATGTAAAGGGATGGAACTTTGTAACAGTAAAGTCACAGATTGTTTTGGTTTATGCATGAGTTGCAATTTTTTGTAGCTTTTATAAATACAAAAACATGAGTAGATGAAATGAAGTTCTAATTTAGATCCTAAAATTTAAAAATTATATTTTTGAGTGTGGTAAAGGGTGGTGATCTGGTGCCAATGAGGACAGAGGTTGGATTTTGTCGTGTCCAAAATTAGCATATTTGAATGTATTTAAAATGGGATGGTACTACACAGTAAGTTTGGATGGGATTTACAGTGCTTTCACTATCTTTGTTCACTCTTTTTGAAAGTTTACTCTGTAACCAGGAGGAAACTAACTTATCTTTAGTGAGTAATGATGCTGAGAATGCTCTCAGCACTTCTGCCTATTCCAAAGAGGAATGAATGTAACCTGGTTGAGTCAGATGAGAATCCTAATAATAAATGAAAGTTAACATGAATAAAAATCTAAGTCTCTTTAATTGAGAAATTAATGAAAAGAAGCTCATGTGCTGTAAATTCACAAACTACTACAGTGCCTACTGTATCTTTACATCACAAGGTATAACCAAGAGAGAAGAGTGCAGTTAACTTATATTAAGATGTATTGATTTTTTTTATTCACTGGTTTCCATAATCTGGATAGTTTTCCCTTGCTTAAAATTTCTGTAACTGCAGTTTCTTCACTCCTTTCTTCACAACCTTCACTCCTCTGACACACTTTTGTTACTTTGTGATGGCAATAAAAGATGTGGCTTTTACTACAGTTCTATATGAGGACTCTTACAAGCTAGGGTGGTGACAGTTTTGAGGAGGAGTTTGTTCCCTACACAGTCTTGCCTGGGAAGGGTCTGAAGGGAGGTGTGGAGTCAAGCTCCAATTACCAATTCAAATGGTAATTCAATGACCATTTTTCTTTCCGTCTTGTTATGCTGTTAATCTTGCAGCAATTTCTTTTTCTTCTCCTTACCCTCAAGATTCCATTTCCATTCCCAGTTTGTTTATATTTTTAGTCCTTGTGTTATTACAACATTCTAACACAAATATCTGACAGAAAAATATCTTGTCAGGGTATTCATTTCCTGAAAATGGTCAAAAGTTGAGCCTCTGGTAGACAAGGAATTTTTTCCCCATACATTTTAGAGCTATTGTTACAATACTTACTTTGTCTATCTGGATCTTTCAAATTATGTTGAACAAACCTTATCAATGTCCAGCCTTTGGTAACAAGGCAGGGTTCTGGAGGGTAAGACCTGGCCCTGGAAAACAGACTGTATCTCCACCTTCAGCACTGACTCTTGTGAACCTGGGAAGAACGTTTAATTGTTCCATGCCTCAGTTTCCCCACCTTTAAAATAGGAAAAAAAATCAAGCTGTCAACAGTTGGCTTAACATTTGAGATAACATAGATGAAAATTGATGGAGACAGAGGTGGAGATGCTCAATTCCAATACAACAGTATAATTCCAGTATGCTGGGGATATTGGCTTTTTGAAACATCCTTAAAAATTCTGAATAATTTCCCAGTGGGATGTTGTGTAACATATGGAAACGTATTATTCAAATTAATTTTATTTTTTCTTTCCCAGTTGGCCATTTCTATACTTTCATTCTTTGTCAACATAGTTCATTGTATTTGATATGATTTAACTTCATTGTCAATATTGTACGGTATACTATATAGTGTCCTGGCTTATAATCATTATTGAAAATAATCTAGAGGAAATATTTTTCTACATTAATTGTTTGTTTTATACCTTGGTGTGCATTTTAACAAGATTCAATCATGAAAGATTTCTGAATCTTGAAAAAAAAATTCCTAAGCACATTATACTACAGTGTAGACTCCTGAAGAATTAAACTTCTGAAATGGCTGAGAATTAATACAGTCCTTAAAGCATTATGGGAAGGGTCACTATCAAAAGCAGAATGTTTTCATATTAGTGATATATGACTGTTATCTTGCTTACTGTTATCTAAGAAACTTAGAGTGGGAGGGTAGCCTGAATGAGTGAGAAGTGCTTTTGCTACAGTTATAAAATTAAATTTCAGGTCACAGTAGACCTAGATCTAGAATTTCTCGCACAGTGTCTTACAGGCTAGAAAGCTGCTGAAAGCTTAAGACCTCCTACCATGATCTGATTTCAGAGAGCTGTGTTAGTTTAACACTTCATTATTTTTTGTTGTGGAATGTGATAAAATAGAGGTGGTGTTTTGAATTTTCTACTTACAAGAACTTTGTACCACAGAAAAATGACTCAAGTTTAGGTATTTGCAGATAAAACCAGTATATTAGACATGAAAAAAGAGTTACATATTTAAGCAATTGACTCTTGATTTTTGTTCTCTGTATTTGCACATCTTTGCTTTAGAATGCTTAAACCTTGCAGAGTGTTCATCTTTGTTAGGATTCATGTTTGAAGTCACTAATAAATATATGAATGTTCATAACAGTAAGAACTCCATCTTGATAGAAGATTTTTCTTTTTTCTCATGATTAAATCCATTAGATAACACCATATGACAGAGAAATGAAAAAAAAAAAAAAAGAAGAAGAAGACTTATTTCTTAAAAAAAAAATAATTTCTTTTCTCCCATGGAGAGCCCGAGGCTAAAGTGTTTGTCAGGTTTAAAACTCAGGAACTGGAGCAGGTCTGGAGCAGATTAGGGAGAGTGTCAAAGAAGAATAAAACCAAACACAATTGGTTCTTATTTGAAGAATGGTAGCTCTTTAGCTGAAGTTTCTGTGTAGTTCCTGACAGTTTGTGTATAAAGAAACATTTCATGAATAAACAAATTATGCTAAGTAATTACTTATGATTTCTCACAAGTGATTTCTTCTCTGAATGCAAAATGGGTGTCTGTCTTTTTCAAAATAGCCATGCCATTATTGCAAGCTTTCTTGCTTCCTTATTCATTACTACTTATTTTCTCTCCTCATTAGAATCACATACTTTCAAGTGATCATCCACTGTGAGAGTAGGATCCTGGTCTTCCTTGCAACTTCTTATAAACCACTAAAAGATGAGTTGTCTTTCCTTCTCCTTCTTATCTTAATTGTTAATTAACCTATGGAGGAAACAGAAGGAAAAAGAATAGTGTCTTAGCTTTATTGATGAGACATAAAAATAGATTTTAACTAATAATTTCAAATATGTAATACTCTGCAATTCATTCAGGTCACCTCTTGACTGCATAGATTAGAGTGCAAGGTAGATACAAAGTTCTCTAGAAAAGTAGAGGAAAACTAGAGAGAAATTAAGTATCACTTCACTCTTCATATAGCTATCATTAAAAAATGAAAACAGTAATAAAATAGTCTTACTTTTTATTCTAGTTTGCTCTTGCAATGCTCATTCAGTCACTCAAGAAGGAAACCTGGGGACTACTGCACTTCATATGCTTCAAACACGCTAATACTATATTTGCAACATAAGCACTGGTGAAAGAATAAAGGGTTTCATCTAATGGGAAAAAGTCATGCACAATATGCTAATATGAAAAATTGTAAGTTAATTTAAAACAGGTGGAAGTAAAGGCTGTATTGCACTGGTAGATATCAATGAGAATAATTACCAGAGAATTCTCAACAACAACAAAAAGATAGAAATATGCTTAGGTAAAGAAGTCATCATCTTTGGAACAGAAGTGCATGAAGATTAAACATGATGGACAATGCTTGATGTGTTACAGAAAATGCAAAATACTGCAAGCGCAGAGTACTTTATCAGAATGGCGTAGTGAGCTCCATGTCCCAGTCCACAAGATATAGCTGTATGTATTTTCTCAGGCCAAAACTAGTCTGCCTACCACGGGAACTCTTCTAGCGGTCAATGGCCAACACTGAAGCAGAAGATGAGTATGTTATCAGCCTAAGCAACCAGGAATCATTAATTTTAAACTTGGCACTGGCATATGAGCCAACATTATATATGAAAAAATGATTTATCAAAGAAAGTAAAGCAACAGGTTGTAGAAGTTAAATGATTAAAACCTAAGGCACACAGATATAGCAGTTTTCCATTAAGGGATTATTTGAACTAAATATATAGATAAATAGCAAAGTGGAATAACTTCAGTAGAACAAGGGAAAAATATAGATTTTATCAGACTAAAATGTCTTATTTACATGAAGATCCATCTGTCCCAAATTCATGCCCCTGGAAAGTTCTTGTTGTATAGGAGAAAGTGCTGGAAATGCTGAACTTTATGTGAACAAAAATCATGTAAGTGGCTTTGTAAAAAATTTCCTCCATCTACAAAAAGAGAAATTTTTATACAGATAGATAAATATTTTACAATTTTTCAGGAATGTACCCTAAAAAGTAACAAACAAAATGCACATTTATGTACAACTAAAATCCTTTCTAGGGAGATAATATTTCATCATACTACCATTTATATTTTTTCTGGGCCCAAGGGTTTTCATAGGAAAATGCAACAAATTTAAGAAGGAGTTCTTAGTACTTCCTGGAATTTTACTAAAGGCTCTCATGCAATTCCACATGCTCTGCAATAAAACATAAGAAAAGCATATGTGAGGATTTTTCTAAGAATTAAGAATCCCTGATAAGGACAACACACACCCCTTCCCCTCCCCCAACTTTCTAGGGGCCTCAAACAGCAGTATTGCAGAAACTTGATTTATCACACATGCAGAATGAGTAATCAGGAGACATCTCCTGTTGGTGGCACAGGAAAAAATAGCCCTCTTGCAAATTAGACATAGATTTGTTTACAATTGCTAAAAATGTAAGCTAGAGAGAAGAAACATCCTATGTTTTCAACATTATCTACATTCCCTTAAGGAAGTTCTAACGTGCACAGTGGCTTATACTGAAAAAATAAAACAAACAAAACTTTTTTTTTATATCTACATCTGGCAAAGTAAACTCTGACAGACATGTATGCTGTATGCCATGACATTAAATGGTCTGTAGTGAAGTAGAGGCTTCAACATGTAACTACTGGGTTCTGTGGTCTCTTCATCTAAACAACAGAAAAAACCTGTCAAAGTTACATAGAGCTTTCAGAAAAAAGGATGCAAAATTTTATAGCAACCTGTATTTAGCATGATTATTTTACAGAATAGCACCAATGAATCATGATTTGTAAGCACACATGATTTTCAGTTCAGAATAAGAACTTCAATTTGCTTACAGAAAATAATATCAGAGTCACCAGTGCAAGATGTTGATGGAAACTCATCCAATGTGGGTTGGGCTATATATTTCACGCTCAATAGTATGAACAATATTCTGCAATATTTAAAATGTTCCTTTTCTCCAAACTTTAATTCCTGGAATCAGTCTTCTTACTAAGATATACCAACATGCTGATCAACATTCATTTCAGATCTTGCAGACAGAAGTGCAGTAACTCATTAGAGAATAATGTCCTAGGGCATCTCGCAGCAATTCTCAGTCACTAACTACTTTGTTACCCATGCATTTTGGGTTATACATATATTTACATGGGAGTCAAAAAGAAGGAAAAAAATTGTGGATACTTCCACATTTTAATGTAGGAACTAGACAAATGAGACCTGAATTCCCTCTCATGACCAGCTTTATGAAGAATATTCTCTGTCAGCCCAAGAAATTTAAAAATGTGAATATTTGAAAAATGCAAAAATAATATAATTTAAGTACAAGAAATAGCAAGTTTTAAATCCTGATTAATGTTTCTAATACTATCTCTGATGTCAGGCCACTCAACTTCCCTACTTCAGTTTCTCTGTAAACTTAGTCATTCTTACTAATGCAGAGTTTTTGAGGCACCATTGAGAAAGAATTAGATTAATTTAAAATGGAATGAAATTTAGTAGTAGAAAGTACTAATCTTGTTAATAATGGGAATGTCCTCTGCAAGATGGATATTCAGTATCTGGTAGTAAGAAAGGAGAGGAAAAAAAATCAGTATAGATTAGTTAATTGGAAAATGACCACAAGTCCCCTACTTTTGCTGTGAAGAAAAGGCAAACACAATCTCAAGATGTATCCAGAGAGGTATTTTGTAGAAAAGATCAGGTAGCTTGTGAAAGCCTTCATCTAGAAAATTACATGCAGTTCTACTGGCTTATTTTTTAGGTGCATTTGTTGAAATGAAATACAGATCTTAAGGATGCCTGTGGTGGCAATCAAGAAAATGGAGAGATTGTTACACTAAATGAGAAAAAGGACTTGGTTTGTTTACCTTAGCAAAGCGAAGGCTGAGAAGAAATAAGAGTTGTTCTCTATAAATGCACTGAGAAGGTACATTTATACCAGAAAAAAACTATTAAACTTGTCATAAATAAACTTAGGCGGGAGATTAGAATAATGTTTCTAACCACCGAAGGTATGATACTCTAAAAGAGGATCCCAGTAGGAGTAGTGTAGGTAGACATCTTCGCTGCTTTTTGATTTCTTCATGAAAAGGACTATATGACATGGAACTGCAAGAGATTGATAGGCTTTTATGTTGTCAGATATGTAAATTCAACATTATAATTCCACCTAGGTTTCAGTTATAAAAATGACTTTTTAGTGAGAGACAAGAATATCCATGCTTGGGTAATGGAGGAGAATTCAAGAATGCACACGGTTTTAAGGAGAAATATGCAGCTTGTTGCTTTTGTACATTTTCAGTGAGAAAGCCATTATGAAGTAATGAACTGTCTGAAGACTGCGATCATTGTTTTATCTAGGATTTGTCTGGAATTGGATTTAAGGTAGCACACCATTTATTTATAATATTTGAGAGCGATTGTTTCCATCCTTGAAAAGAAATTGTGCATGGATATTCGCTAATTGACTAGCATTCAGTCCAGTAAGCCTGAGGTAATCTTGGTAAGCTATCGGAGGTAACTGGGTGTGTGGAGAGGCCATACCTGTTCCTCTTATTGAATGTTTCTGGTTTTCATCTCATGTTTACCAAATACTGTAGTGTTGACGCCAGGCTGCTGTAAAATAATCACACTCCAGTATTGCTGAGGAAAGCTATTCCTCATCTTTGGTTTGCAAACAGCTTCAGTCTGCTTTGAACACAGACCAGGGCTTTTTCCACTCTGAGATTAGATCGTTTGCACGTATTATGAGGGATTGTACTTTAAATCAATCCAGAAACCATAGCTGGTACAGAATGTGACACCTGACACTTAAACACTACATTTTGGCAGCATACAGGCCAAACTGAATTCTCACAAATGTCCGTGCGAGTTTCCAGATGCAGTTGGAGTCATTTTGAAAGAATGATTTAGAACCTACATGTTTCAGAAACAGTTTTATTCCCTATATTGTTCTGCTACAGCTCTGCTCAGTGGAAGCATTTGAGTTGGATCAAGAAATTAGAAGAAGAAATGAGTAAAAAAGTAAGAGAAAGAACAAGCAAAGATAAGGATTTTTTCTTTTAGGGACCTCCAGCTTTGCATCTAGTTTTTTCTGTCTCTTGTTAGGTCTTGTATTACCAAAATTTAATCTTCTTGTGTGCTCAAGAGACCATTAACCTCTTTACCCAGGTGTCAAAAAAAGCAACACAGAAGAAAATGACATTTGTAAGAGAGGACAATGTTGTTGGATTTTATTTTTATTGTAGAGTTGTTTTGTGGGTATGAGAGTATAGAAGCAACCTTTAAAGATCAGGTTAAAGATTGGGCCATGTACTCTCCTTTTCTATGTTAGTTTTTACAACATAAAAAAATGTAGTTGCTGGCAATTCGTTAGGTAATGCATGACTGAAACACTGGAGACACCAACTATCACTTCTGTTCTCCAGAAGGCATTACATCAGTCATGACTTCTTTTCCTCAAGATCCCAGCCATCAGTACTTAAAACATCTATTTATTACACTCAGGATATGAAAGATATGTATAAAAATCAAAAGTCAAGGTTTCTTCTGTTTGTTTTTAATTCCAAAGAAAGGCTCTCATTCTTTCTTGCGTGGGGATTTTGAGGAAGATGACAAATAAATTACAAAGCTTGAGAAAATTGCTTCCAGACAACACTAGAAAAGAATAAAAAGCCACTGAAACCATTTAACTCAGCCTTGGTTTCTTCCAATGAAAAAAAAAACGAAAAAAAAAGATCCAGCGGGTCTCAGAAGCAGAAGGATTAAACTTTAGAATGAACAGAGATTGTGGTGAGTAAAATATAGGCTAAATGAAAAAGCTTTGTTTGTGTGCATACATGTGAAAAATAGAGGTGTTCCAATGGAATATACCCACCTTGGGAAGCAAAAAGTTGTGGGTTTTTTGTTTTGTTTTTTCTTTTAAAGTTATTACAATCAGGTCTTATTAAAAAAAAAACACAAAACTATAGAAAAAAAGTAGCATGGTGGTACACTCTTCTATATGTGGAGAGCTCTATTAATATCTCCCACAATTGTCTCTTCATATGATGTGTGTAGGCAGCTCTGTGTTGAAAAACATACAAAGAGCATCAGAGCATCATTAAATCATGTAATGAATGTACCAAAACAAGTAATAGGGGAAGGGCTGCACATCTCCCTGCTGCATTACTGTCCCTTGGCTTCTTCCTGCCATGGCCTAAAATACTGGATTCATCTGGTTAACAGGTTGCTTGGCCAACTGTTTCTAACAGATGTGAGTCAGAACACTCCAGAGATGCTTCAGAACTGCACAGCATTACGGTAACATACAGATCTGGTTGGGAGAGCATTTGTGGGAGACCATTGTGGGAATCTCATACTCCACGCACAGGATCTGATGTGAGGCTTCCACTAAATGGGTTTCTTTGTGAGAGGGTGATCGTATCAAGAAAGATATTAGTATGTTCAATATTTCAGCGATAGCCTCTTCAGAGAAATGATGCCATCATTTAGTACGAAAATATTGATACATTTCAACTATAGCCATGCTGAGCACAGTGCAAAAAGTAGATGCAAGAGAAAGCATCCACCCTGCCCAATCCACAGTATAGCTTTGGACAGAAATGCCTACTTAGAAGGTGGATGCACAACCAAGTGAAAGGACTTGCCCAAGCAGCTGGTCAGTGATACCATCAAGAATACAACTCCCTAATGCCACTCTCTTAATGCCCCAGTGGCTGAAATACTGGCCCAATGGTAGAGCTAAAATGTGTTCTTACTTATTAATGAAATAGTAAGAAGCTGTCTTACTTGAAACATATTCCCGTTTATGAAAGCATTGATTTGGCTTGAGGGGTTTAACTATGATTTTCAAGCATAAAATTCAAACTATTGCTATATTTAAAATAAATGAAGTTGCAAATGAAAAATACATGTTCTTTCCTTACTAAGCTACAAAGACAACTGAAAAGTGAACGTTTTCCTTTTAGCCAAGTCTTCTCAAACCAGGAATAAGTCCCAAAGCAGTGCTGGCTCCTACAAAAGCAAGGGCCTGAGGCAAAGCGAGAGCCTGGTAGTGCTGCTTTCATCTGGTTCAGCTCAAGCAAACAGACGCACTTCTCAGCTGAGGAATGCAAGGCCATCGCCACCGGGTCAAGTCCTGGGAGGGGAGCGTAGGCAGTGCCCTTTCACTCCGCTTTCACAATGCGGTGGAAAAAAAGACATCCACCCATGTACTTGCACACACGTGCCTGCTCACACTCGTGCGCAAACAGTATCTGCATGCACACGTTCTTTTCAGTGTTTGCCAAGCTACCTAGCCTGCTTTATTTTCCTCCTATTTTTTTCATAATCCAGCTGAGGCAGACTTCTCTGAGATGGAAAGGAAATATCAATAGCAAGAGTTTCTGTCTCACTGGAACAACACCTGACTGCTTTGTCCGCGTTGCCTGTGCTGCTGGGTAGCCACTCCTACTTCATGAGCACATTCTTCCAGCATTATTTCCATTGTTATGAATTTTTACCATCCTTCATCACTCTCTGAAATGAATTGACTTTAGCTTTGGCAGGAAAAAAAAAAAAAGAGCAGAAAACCACAGTTCATATAAACTTATCTGAGCCTTCAAAAACATTTGATGCATTATCAAAATAGAAAAACAGCTGTAAGAAAGTGTTTTACTGTTTACTGTGTAATCATAGAGGCACACATTCTGTAAATCACTGAAACTGCAACCAGAATGTGGCAAGGGCAGTGCCAAATGACACTGGGATGCCGTTAATCACAATTCTCATCAAGCCTATGGTTATTTTTGAGCTGTGTGATTTACTCTGAAACAGTCCTTAAATCAGGTTATATATCTGAATTCCCTGAGGTGAGCTACTGCAAGGGGGCACTTAGAAACATGGTCCCACATTTTGCTAGAAAGTCTCATTGCATTCTGACCAAAAATTCTTAGAGGGAAACCCTGAAGCTGCAGATGAGGACTCTGTTTCTGGTTACTTCTGTGGAAGTATATCAGCAAATGAAAGGTCAGGACTCCCCAGTGAAGAAGAGATTTGAATTGGGTGAGTTTGGTAGTTGATTCTATGAAATCTTACTGTTTCCCAAATCAAATACACACTTATTTCTTTAGACAGAAGAGTCGTACCGTCTCAGCCCATCTCTTTTTTTTCTTTTTTTTGTTCTCCCTGTGCTGGTGTGATCTCAGCAATGCGTGCTACATCCCTTCATTACTTTGACTCTCCCTAAGCCATGCAAACTTATCCTTATTTCAGTTATTAAACTCTCAAAAGGCAAGAGAGTACGTAACTGATGCTATCTGGCAATACTTTGGTTTACCACTCCATTCAGATGCTGCACCAGACGAGCTGTGCTCGAATGCAATGCTCACTCCCACCACAGCTCACGTGAGCTTGAAGGAAACTGTCAGTCACGCTTTCCCTTGCCTTCCCTTCATCACTCAAAGTACGCTTTGGCATCAGCACAGCAGCCATTTTGACTGAAGAAGAGATGGAGTCACCATTAATGATATTCTCAAGGGGATATTGCTGTGGACTTCCTGGGTCTCCTGGTATTTGGTGTTAATGCACATTTCTGTAGCCCTCACTTTCCCTTTGGCCGTGTTTGTGCAGTACTCCTTGATTTCGAGTGAAGGGATAATCACATCTAAAAAGCAGTGTTAAGTCCAGGACAAAGTGCATGCTATTCCAAAAGAAAGAGACATGTGTCTGTAATTAATTTGGTTAGGATGATGGAAAAGTGTATAGATTTTTAGAAGCAGCTGAATTTAGTTTTTGCATATAATCACTGGCTTATCAAAAGACTCACAAAGCATGAGAGTATTTTCTAGGCTCTGAACAGAGCTGGTTTTCATATCATCACATTATAGCAGATTACTACCTTCTGATAAAATGTAGCCCATAGGTATCTTTTACCTCTGACTTGCATTTAACACATTTAACAAATTTTTAAACCAGCTAGTGGCATTAAGTCATTTTGCTGGACTTCCTTCATAAGCCACACAATTTCATTCTCTAATGTTATCACTCAGTGTTATGGTAAAGCACATGTTCTTAAAAAGACTCTCAGATATGATTTGAAGACATCAAGAGAGCTATTAAATTACTTTCAGTTGTAGTTTGTTGCAGAATGATGCAGTAATTTAAAATATTTATGCTTTGGGTTACTGTAATACCGATGAATTTTTGGCCTGGACTCAGACCTCATTATGCCAAGTTTCACAGGCACGTAGAACAAAAAGACAGGATGAGTTGCCAGTCTACGTGATTATTCAAAGAAGTGCTACTCCCTTTCTTTTGGCCAGACTCCTATCCAAATCAACTCTGAATTCTCTTGCAGGCTCTCTTGCTGGTCTTACTTATTTCTCTTTATTTACTCCACACATTCAAGTATTAGTAATTTGTTATTTTGTTGTCAAATTGCTGTGGAAAAGCTCTGATTAACCACACCGGTACAATAAATTTTGTCCACAGTTACAGATTACATTTTGGGTAAACCAAACTGTAATATGGGGATATCTTTCTGTAGATGTGCTTCCACATCTGGGCCTGCAGAGCCTGATTCTTTGAAGGATTCAGAAGAATGGATACAGATGGTTGTGTTGCTGATGAATAAAAGCTAGTGAGTTAAGTGTGCAGTTCAACCAGGCAGTGCTGAAAATAACACTTTAAAATCACTTTCAAATTCTTTGGGATAGCACGTGTCTGTATTTGGATCGGGGACGGAGGGGTGTGTAAGTGGACAAAAGAGAAAATCAAACAAAGCAGCAATGTACATATCCTTTGTTCAACATTTTGTTCACATTTCAACGCCCATACATTGTACACTAGAAGCAATTTTACCTTTTCTCCGCAACAAACTCTGTATTTTGAATATACAGTCAGCCACAGCCCACTCATCTGCTGTTGATATTTCTCAGGTCTGACTTCATGGCTACGTATGTGAGTTATTTCATGACTGTTATGTTAGCTTTTGCAAATGGAGATAAGACTACAGTGAAAAGTGGAGGTTGTAGGAATGATAGATTTTCTTTATAACATTAACAAATACTGGGAAGATTTTCTTAGGCAAAAATAGGTTGGTATCATTTTGAATGAGGCAAAGAAGACTAATTTGCTCTTGGGAGAATTAATAAAATAAATACTTAAACTACACTCTGTTATTAAAGTTTTAAAGCTAAATGCATGTATTACCCAGGTAAAATGGGAGCTTTACATGATTTGGGAACAAACCAAATTTTTAGCAGCTTTTCATGAGTTTATTATTTTCCATTACAAAACAGAATGAAATAAGCAAAATTCAGAATTTCTTCTGAAGGAAAATAGTAAAAAATTTTGATTGATTAGGCCATTTCCTTTAGATAAAACTGAAATTTTCTGATTTCAGCTTCTGTGGTTTTGTATAAAAGCTAAAAAAACCCCAACCCAAAACAAAAAACACCAAAAATCAACAAACCAAACAGGAGAATTTGAAAGGAGCAATCATTTTATTTTCCTTCTTGTAAGATTCTTATCTTTGCATGAAGCATCTTGCTTGTGATAAGTTTGCCAAAGAGAAAAAAAAGAAATCCTTGTAAGATTTCTAGTGAGCTTGGGATGCTAGAAAAACATGTTAGAAGTGAAGCCTGTGAAATACTAAGTTTTAAAAGAATGGCAACCTCCAGCTCAGCTCTACTTGACAGTGTAGGTCAGTGGCAACTGACCAGAGAACAGAAGCAACTTTATGAGCACTTTCCAGTGATAGACACAAGATAAATTGATTTGATCAATAATGTGACCTAGCACAAGCATAAGAACAGTGCTTTGAAATATCTCCTACCTCCTTAATAGAACTGTAGGCAGGGGGTAGTTTCCAGGACTATCAGTGGCACAGAGAAGAGTTTTATTGTGCTGTCAAATAACTAAATAAGATTTGTTGCTGCATAACCTCACACTGAAATGTATGACATCATGCCTTTGCCAGAAGAATAAACATGGCGTGGACCAGTTTGTTCTCCAGATGATTTCCTTAAGATACAATGACAAGTTTTTAGTTAAACATTTTCAAATAGCCAGGCATATAATGGTAGTATTTAATTATAGCTGAATTCTTGTAAACAATTCAAAGTAAAACTGTCTGTTATAGTTGTTCCATAGTCATGGAACCATGAAAACATAAAGCTGCAAAGGACATCAAGAGGTCATCCAATCCAACATCCTACACTGAGCAGCATCAAGCATTCACAGGCAAACATACAACCATAAGCATCTATAGGCAAGCAAAAAGAGGCTATTTCATGTACTCTCTGGAGTTACTGACTTCCCAGGCATGCTAGACTTGCACACCTACAGAACTTCCAGCATTTGGGTCCCCTCATGCTGTTTGGTGCAGCAGGTCTGGGGGTTTGGGTTTTTTTTGTTTGTTTTTGTTTTTGTTTTTTGGTTTTGGTTTTTGTTTTTTCCTATTTTCTGGCCTCCAAGTGTATACAATCAAAGAAAATCACATTTTAGATACAGTGAAGGGCAAATGCAATGAAAACCCCTAAACAAAAGAGATTTTGCTCTTTTCGTCTCTTATCTGGAACCTGGAGGTCTTCCAGCTTTGCCTTTCAGCATTGGTCCTATTAAATATTGGCCCAGAATGATTGAACAAACTTGTTTCAAGACCTGTTTCTTGTTTTAAATAACCTAGATTTTAAAACCTCTGAATGTTTGGTGTAAAAATGAAATCAAGTTTCTGTGTGGGTTATTGTGAAAGAAAAATTTTGCCAGATGCCTCCTCTTCTTCTCATTCAGTTACTTAATTTGTGTTTTTCTGATCAGTGCTGTGGACTGCCCTCAACCTTCTCTTTGCTTTGAATTTTCAAAAGAAGAAGGGATTCAGTTGTGTGGTAATGCCTGTTGAGTGGGAAGCAATTTCTGCGGGAGATCTGAATTAGCAAAGCTTTAAATCCTATTGGAGCAAGACTATGGCCAACAACATTTGCATTAAGAAATAGTTACTAAGACTCTTCTTTAAGTATAAGTGTCATTTTTAGAACAGACTTCAGCACATAAAAGTCTAAGTCGTGCTGAAAGTTAGGCTTAGATGGACATATTTTGTCAGTCAAATTGGAAGTGTTCCATAAGCCTCCTCAGCTGAAACATGCAAAGTAAAGCACTTCTCTTTTGAGTGTTGTCTACATGCATATTCACATTATCATGTGTTTTTATGTTGCAGATGCCTAAGCCAGACTATTTTGACTTAGGTACACCTGGAAGCTGTTCTTCCTCCACATGCCCATGTCCTTTACATTGTCTCAGCTACTATGTCTCAGCTACTCAGCTGAATCAGAATGAAACATTTTTGCCAAAACAAAAGTCTTTGTATAGTATTTTATTTGCAGCTTTTGGGGGTGAGTTCCTTTGTTTTGTTCTATTTCATATTCATTTCTCCAGCTCTGTAAAACAATATGAAGGTTGCACTGAGGTCTGACCACACAGTACCTTCTGTGCCCTTTCTCCCCAGATTACCTTGGATTTTCCATTCCAGTTAACTAAGTTAGCTAAGGTCATATTTCTATCATGACCTTGCCATTTTCTGCAGGTAGTTTCATAGCTTGCCCATCTTTCAGCAAGCATATTTTTGCCAGAGACACCTATGATTTGGTTTTGAACAGATATTGAAGTTGCTGTTCTTTTAATTTCTAGGCACAAGCAGAGTGCAAATTATACTTGCATAAGTATTTCTTGGCTAGACAGTGACTTCTTTTTCAATCTAGGTAGTCAAAAGGCATTGCCACTCATACTGACTACTGTTGTTGTTTGGTCCTTGTTACTCCTCGAGGAGCATAGGGTTGCAACAACACTATGCCACCAAACCCGGTGGGATAGTGTTGTTGCAATTTCTGTAGCAGATTTTGTTTTTTACATGATTGGGTTGTTAGCCCAAAACAAATACTGACTACTAATCTACCCTTATTGTCAATGCTGGAGGAGATTGATGAACCCAGCTCTGAGGGCGTCAAGTCTTCTAAACTGACATTGAAAATACTCTTGCACCTTCACTAGGTTAATTTGAAAATGCTGAGATCTTTGGTCCCTGATAGTCACTAGAAAGGCTCAATAAAGCTAGGATCCTCAAGTTCTAGTTTTGTTTAATCATAGAACAAGTCCACTTTGGTATTTTCTAATATCTGTTTTTCAACTGCCTGGAAATTAAATGGCAATACCCACCTCTGTGAAGAGATTGCCCAGATGGATAATATGTTGTGTTAGGAATAGTTATGAGTCCACCAAAATAGTTTCTCTCTGTAGGAGATAAAGATGTGCACCACCAGAGTTTAAGCAACAATTGCAACATCAATTGCAGTTGCAACATCCACAGTGCATGTACAGTGAAGCTGTCTAGAAACTGCAAGCTTGTATTAGTGCTGTTGCAGATATGATGAAATAAGAATGTAAGAGAGAAAGGTTTTGTAGTGAGGGATAATATCTTTCATTAAAGCAGCATATACCTTTTGTCCTCACAGTGCTGGGAGGGCACACATATGCCCTCTCCTTCTGTTTGCCAGGTAGGTAAGAGGGCAGTTCCCGTTGACTACAGGAGTGCCTGCAGGAGAGGCTTGGACAGAGTGCAGAAGAATGCAGAAGAGCTACAGTCATTGGAAGTAACTTTTCTTTCTCTTTCCATACTCATCCATATGCATTAACACTGTGGGTGATCCCATGCACTTCATATACTCACCAATTACCTAAAGTTAAAACTCCTGATATAGCTTCTTCTGAAAGACAGGGTGGGAGGAATGGAGTCAACACAGTCATTATTGTGTAGATCCAGAAGTGATTCCTACGCAATAACAATGTCAGAGAAGAGAAAGAGGGGCAGGATTCTGTTCTGAGTAAAGGGAGAAAATAAATCACAAAAGTCTTTGATGAACATCTGGAAACTGTTCAGATCTTCAAACTAGTGTTAATCCATACGATGAGCGGTGGCATGGATGGGCATGGAATAGTATGAGCTGAAGCTGTTCCTTCAGTAAGAATGTTTGACATCATCCCTCAAGGCACGAGGTAGAATACGGCCCAGTATGGTTTATAATTATATTTTATTGGTTTCCTTTACTTTTGCAATTTTTTCAGTCTTGAAATCAAGAAATTAATATTTTACTTTCCTTGATTAAACTTGTGGTTTCTCTTTTAAGTGTGTCTGGTAGAAAGACTGAATCTCAATAAAGAAGATTCAAAGAAAGGACTTGTCTGGAGAGTAACTAACCCAGTTAAACTGTGCAGAAAACAGCCTTCCTCCCTGCTAGAAGCTGAGATATGTCTTTTGCCAGGTATAAGGACTAGTTTGAAAGTGTTGTGAGCAAGTATTAGGGTTTAATGGCAGAAAGATCATTTATAGCTGCATGTACACCCCAGATTATCAACATGCTAATTTTTAAAATTAAATAACTTACATGCTTTTGAAAACTTCACCCCAAGTCTTCATTAATTCTAAAATACAAAATCTGTTAAACCTTATGGTTTTGGAAAACAGTAACAAAATTTAGAATCAGACTATGATTTACCAGAAAGATTACGTAGCTATTCTGAAAAATGCTAGTAACAAATTCTAGTCTTGTTTTTTAATTGTTGAATGGTTTGTTTTCCTTCACAACTCCAGTACTAACTCACTACCACTCTTCCTAAGATCATCTGTCATCAGGAATGCAAATAAGCTGAATAATGATTTTTAATCTCTTAGGTTCTATGGTCCTTCAAGACAGAACTTAGTAGAACATATAGCTGTAAACACATTACTACTCTGATTAGGATTTGTTCCTTTACTCTTATTAGAAGGAAACATTTTGCTAGTCTGAGGTCATAAGTAATCTGATTCCTATGACCACCAAATTAAAGACCAGCTTGAAGAGCAGGGATCAAACCTCTTTCCTCATAGGCTACTTCAGAAATCTATGAAAGTGTTGTGCATGTTCATTAATGTTTGTTACACAGGATTTTTTAATTCACTTGATAATGCAGACCTGATGTCTACCTTTGTTCTCTTGGTTGACACATACAGACTAATTTAAATTCAGCAAAACAGGCTGAAAATCCTTGATTTCATAGTTTTGTCTATGGCCTGATTGGAACAAAAAATGGAGTAGTTGGTGAAAATAAAAAAGAGCTAAGAAAAAATAATCAACCTTTACTCTTTTACCTCTTTCCCTAAGGAAACAAATAAAAATCTGGCATCTTCTAAAATTTAGGCTAATGATCCATCAGAATGGAATGCTTGTAAACCTAATAGCTTGATCACGCACAGATACTAAATATTGGGCAACCTGGAAATTCTAGTGGAAAATATTCTATTTTCAAGAACTCTTGCCAAGGTCCAGTAAGCCACTACAACATTGTTATTTGTGACACTGAATATGACAAAAATGGCTTTGAGCACTATACAGATGAGTTAGTCATAAGAATTTCAGATTTCAAGCCTTTCGATGATAGGTACTCTTCAGCAGAGCCTGTGATACCTGCTGTTTGATGCAGCTGCCCTTTGAACTGCTTAGTGTCTTCATTTCCTATTCCTCTAATCCTCTAATCCTTGTCAGGTGAAGAGCAGCTTAATAACAAATGCGTTAACAGAACACAGTGGATATCTGGGTCCTGACATTCCAGCCTGGGGTTACTTGGTACTTACGTCTCTCTGAACATTGAATTTATCAAAATCTTGAAACAGAACCACTCCGCTATCTTCTTGTCACACCTTTATGTAAGCTATGAAAGACTCCAAACTCTAATGCTAATTGTGATGTTAGCACAAAAGCAAACACAGCTGAAGAAGGTGACTCAGGAAGTAGGGAACATCAGACCTACTGCGTGAAGGAAGCATGAAAAAATTAATCCCAACCAATGTTTCTTGCAGGATGGGTGTCCTTTCTCCAAATCCTATCAAGGTTAGCAGCCAGCAGTGACTTTGTGGGTTGAAATAAACATTGAAGTATTCTCTGCATTCTTAGGAATGGTTCTCTCTTCCATTTCCTCCTGAGCTCAGCTTTGAGTCAGCACCACACCGTAGGCAAGCAGCTTGGTCCTCTCAGGAATATCCCAGTCTGTACTCGTGCTGCTTACTGGTTCTCTCACTGCCTTCTCCACGCTGCATTTGAAAAGTTGTGTAGGGCTGAGCTTGCCCTTGAGGAAAGGAGAAAATCCCCCTTCTCTTCTCCAGAAGTTTCAATCTGACTCAGAGTACAGGAGCCAGAGTGAGGTAAACATACAACTTTCTTCTTAGTCACCACCCATTGAACCTCTTTAACATAACAGGAAATATACACTGGATTTATCCAATGAACTGGAAACAATCTATCATTTGTAACTACAACACTATAGTAGCAAAGTGCACCAAAGTAAGGCACTTTTTAGTTACAACTTGGATTTAAGAAGATTTTATTGCATTATATAGAAGTTGAGTTTTGTCCACTATTTCACCTCTTCTGGGAAAGATTGGTTTGTGCCTTTCAGCATGCAGGACACCTATTCTCATATCTAAATACTTTCTTCCTGGGTTTCACAATGGACAGAGATTACTATTAAATAAAAGCCCTTCCATTTAGATTCATTACAGCACCACTGGTCTTCAACAGGGAGTCATATGTCTTATTTCATATGAGTTGGGCTAAACCTGTTTTCTAATGTGGGCAACTCCTTGAACACAGAACTAGCAATATACATCTGTACAATTTTTCTTTAATAATGCTTCTCTAATTATTTTTAATCACTTGAGGATTATAAAGCCTAAGTAATTCCTATTCCTGCCATTGGACAAATAAGATATTAGGGAAATTATTCTTCCAGTCTTTGTCTGTGATACTCTCTGCTAGTCTGTAAGTTCTTCAACTCAGATTCTGTCTACTTTGCATGTGCTTCTACAGTATCTGGCTCCTGCTTTCATTAGGGTGTTTAAATATCAAGATAATACAGTAAAGTTAATATAATCTGAAGTATCTTATTCTGCAACTGCAGAATATTGACAAAATACTGTGATTTCTTTTGTTTGCAAATCTGGATTTTAGGGAGCAGAAAATAATGTTTGTTTTTCCCAGCCAACACGGGAAGCAGGAAAGTGTGTGCAGCTGTTGTTAATAATTTTAACTTTAGTAGCCAGTTGTAAGAAATTTGTGTCTCACGTATTTAAGCAGATTCTTACACAGGTCTGTAAAGAAGTGAAAAAATTGAACTATTCACGTCTATTTCTATAGTGGATATATTAATATCACTATTAGTACATTCCAATATGAAATAAGTGCTCACAAAAGCTCTTAGAGCAGCAGTTTTGTAATTCCACAATGCCAGTAATTTTTGGAACTAAACGCAAAAATAATTTCTTTAAATTAACCTCCCCTCAATAAGTATCTTAGCAAAGGTCTCTATTTAACTACAAAACTGATGAGACAACATTGGTAGTAAAAGTGAGTAATTTCCCAATATACAAACATGTTTCCCAATATACAAACATGTCTGTATGTTTCCATGTGAAATGCCAAGCAAAAAAGAAAAATCTGTTTCAATGTCATTCTCTTATTAAATTGTGTTGAAATTATTAATTGAAATAGAAGTTATTAGTATGCTGGGGTTGTTTCTTTTTTTTACTGAGTACGAAATCAGTTAATATAACCTACAAAACTCTACAGCTCCTTTCAACCAAATGTGAGAATTATAGCCTTTTCAATACCTTGTCATAATGTACAGCTGAAATGGAAAAAGATAGATAAAATTGAACCAGGGCAAGAGAGAGAGAGAGAATACTTCAGAAAATAATGTTTTATCTTGAACACCCCCAGTCATCCAATGTACCTGACAATTAAGGACAGGCAAGAAAACAGTTCAGCTGGTCAACGCTAGGATACAGGTATCCTATCGCAGTCAGCCCTACCTCTCTTTACTTGCTAGGTGAGGAAGGAGGCATGTTCACGGATCAGAGCTACGAATCCTCACTGGACAGCTGGTTGCTGCCTGCCAGCTGATGGCTGGCCACACAAATGAGTCTGGAGCCATGTACAACCTTCAGGCACTATTTTGTATGAGCCTGGCTTAGATTAAGTCTATTCTTCAGAATCTTTTCACTCCACTGATACTATTGATTACCTAAACAGCGTGAGAGCAAGAACAAATAAATATAAATAAATGAAAAATGCCCTTAAAGTTGTCTCAAAGATTCTCCATTTATTCTCCTAGGTAGTTTTTTTTGGGGGGAAAAAACCCCAACCCTCTCAAATATATCTAATACATGTTACTGGAGAAATCCATACACTTGCGGCACTGAAACCTGCATCTCTTTGTTATATAAATGTACTTACTGTGCTCTCCAAAATCAGCCCCTTGTCTCCTTAGCAACACAGACTGCGAAGAGCTCACCAGTCTGGTGTTCTGCCGCATGTGCAAGCTTCCAAGTCAACTGTAAGATTTTTGGTTTAGGATTCAGAACTTCCCTTAGAGCAGCTCAAGCTACTGGTGAGGGAGATTCCTCTTTTGCAGACAGTCTCATAAAAGCTATAGTTCATTGAACTATATAAGTAATGAACCAACAGGTGCTTCTGAAAAAAAGAGAATTTTCATGGCAGAAGACTGAGCAACTTATTTCTTTCCTCCTCCCCATCCCATGCCTCATGACCGTAGAACAAAATATTTTAATACTGAAACTCATTTATTTAACGCAGCTCCTCTTAATGACTTACTCAAGTAAGGATGCAAGAACGTATACAAGAATAATCCCATGTCTTTCCCAAAGCTTCTAGAAATCAATGCATTTTTCTTGTAAGACAGAAATGTGAGAAATTTTATTTATTATTACACCTGTCAGTGCTTGTGAGGTGCTATTGTAAGACTAATGGTACCTAATACTATCATGCCTGGGTTTAGCCATTGAAATTTTAAACTGGTTCTGGAAATAAAAATCTCCTTTTAAATCACTCCTTCCCCAGTCATTCTAGTCAGCTGGAGGTTTTGTTTGGGGTTTTCATCTTGTTTTTAAACTTAATTTTCATGCTAGTTCAGTACAGACACACATAACAATAACTTCATTTAGATTTAAGACCGAGACTGTTCCATTTCATCAGTTGTCACTGCACTCCACTGCATTCCCTGATGTCACCAAATTGACGACAAAATCACTAATTAAGGCAACATTGCCTGTGTTAACATTCAAGTATTATGTTACTCGAAACATTTACAGGCTTCTTGATTCATTTGCACTGTGCTGAGAACCAAGAGAGGGAACACAAGGACGATGAGTGTCTTAGGTCGGGTGGCTATGAGCTGCAAGCCCCAGGATCCTGCCTTCGACTCCAAAATAGACTGGTGGGAAAAATGATACAGCCATGAGATCACTCTGTACTTCTAGACAATTTCCTTTTTCCTACGTATTTAAATACACAGGGAATAATCCCTCTATTAAAGTGGGGCCCACTATGTGAAGATGGGCAAAGGTTCAACTGAAGGGAAAGGAAAATATATTCTTGTACCAGGAGATTTTCCTGCCTGAACAGGCAGGGAATAGCTTTGTGGCTCATGTGCTGGAAAGCTCTGGGACCTGGAAGAATGGGTAAGCATGTGTCAAACAGACGTACCCAAATCACGAATTTCCCTCAGCAAAGGAAGTCAGGATGGTTTTGTTTTCCTTCGCGGGTTTAAATTATAGGAACAAACCTTAAAGTTCTGTGATTGAAGCCTTTGAGCGGAGAAGTTACGCTGCCCAACTGTGCTGGTAACACCAGGTTAGACACGTCTCCCCGTCCGAGGTCTGGGAGCATGTTGTGTTTGTACTCTCTGTACTCTGACTCCTCAGCAGCAAAACACAACTGGGTCTGTCCCTGCTTTCTTAGCATTTCTGCTCCAGAGCAACGCAAAACCACTGACCCCAGGAAAAAAAAAAAAAAATCCATTTAATTAGATTTTCCCACCACATCCACTTGGATCCAAGGGACTTGCTGAACGTTGCGCTGCCTCCAGGTAATATAGGAGAAGGGCTTCTCCAATCTGTAACAAACTCCTGCCAGGAGGGGTTTACTCATGTTACTGTAATGCTCTGTAAAATAAAATTTAGTCTGACAAAAAGCAGCTGCAAGTGAACAACAACACCGGTTTCTGATGAAAATTTGAATGACTGGATTGTATGCTGGGTATGATTTTTTTTTTTAAATATTTCTTGTGTGTAGCTTGTGACTAGCTTCAGTTGTCTTCTAGCAAAACTGTAGATGAAATAAAGGTAAATGATTTTACAAGTAGATTTTATATCTGTGTCACTTACAGGGTATGTACTACCTTGAACCTAGCAGCACACATACCATTTTTTATTGTTAATCTGTAAATAAATCTTAATTAGTGAGAATATCTCAAATGAAACAAGTAAGCTCTTTGATTCTCATTTTCCTCTGTGTTCGGCAGAATGAATTCAGAATAGGAGAAGTGGTTTCCAGATCTGTCATTGCAAGCTAAATCAAAACCAGAAGTAAGAAATATAGGAACCCTTTCCTTTCTGCATACTGTTTGTTTCCCAGTCTCTCTCAGCAGCCTTTTTTAATGTACCAATGCTCCTCTTGACCTTAAAGTAATTTAGTTTCCAGGGAGAAGCTGCACCAGTCAAAGACATGGAGAAATTTTGAAATGCAGCAAGACAAATGTTTAATCAGCATTGCCTTATTGATTATTTTTTGACAATGATAGTGTGTTAGAGAGATCTGCTCATTTTCATGTAATGTTTTGTGTTTGTCTGACTGATTTTAACTTATCCTTCATTCACTTCAGGCCGTTAGGTGGTTATGGAGTGAGGCAATTCCTGATTTAATTGTCTTTTGCTTATGCAAAATACTAGTTGTGAATAGTTATTCGGCTTGTTAGTTAATAGTGGCTAAATGTATTATTCTATGAAATAATTTATTAATTAAAGATCAGAGTAGTCAAACAATTCAAATTGACTTTGTGTGTTCAGTCAGTTTATGAATGAATTTAATTTGCATCTTATGTTTATAGATGGACTGGTTTCAATAACAAAAACCAGAAAAGCATCTGAAATTATTTTGGGGAGCTTAATATAGAGAAGAGGTTCAGAGAAATCCCTACCTATGGCTAACTGTACTGTACACTACCTGAATTTGAGAGCATCCCCAAACTATGAAGAAAAAAGAGTTAGGTTTTCCTCCATCTAATTAAAATCTGCGCTGTAAATGCATATGCACATGGGATTAGAGACACATTTCCATGTGAAACTTCACCTCTGGCATTTCCTGACTTTTGGGTACTTAGCTGTGCAGTCTTCATGTTTTCTTAACTCGATGTTTTTACTTTTTTGAATGGAATGTTTATTTGTGCTGGAGACAGATAATGATCAAACATTTGCCTGTGGATACACACACCATGTACCAGCCAACTGCTTGCAGGCTTCACCAGGGGAGGAACACCCAGGTTTTGGGTCCAGAAATACCAGCCCATACTCAACCACACCGTCTACTTTTTCATAAGTAGGCTATCGGATATATTCCTTCCAGCAGAGGGCAGTGGAATGGTAGATGTACGTATATAAAACAGTATTTTAATGCAATTTCAGAGAGAAAATGGAAATATTCATAGAAAAAAAAGAAATTAAATAGACGATAAACAAGAGATATCATTTGCATTGCCCTTCAGGCATAATGTGATTTTGCTTTGGCTTCATTCCAAGAAACACAGAGGAGACCTTTTGATTAACAATGGTATGCCATTATTAAAAAAACTCTAGTGCTTAAGAATTAATAAAATGTGAATTTCTGAACTCGAAAAAAAATGTATTCTGAATGCCTTAATCATAAGAAGTCTTATTTTTGCATGGTCTGGTTTAAGGTGCATCTTTTTGACAAATATTTTTTCTCTTGAGGAAAAGATTAGATAAGTATTTTCTGTCAAAAAACTAGAACTCATTAGGATATTGGCCACAGTATTGTTTCTAGTAAAAAAACTATGAAGACACCTAAAGAAGCAGTGTCTTTAAATACTCATTGTGAGATATGATGGTCCATTTCAGATTTCTGACCTTTGCAAAGTTGGAAATGCTCTCAAAATTGTAAGACATTGTGGCAGGCTGGCAATCACACGGATGGAGACTGCAATCGAATGGTTGTGCATACGTAAGACTCATAGCCTTTATTGATAGCTCTGAATTAGCTTTTCTCATTGCATTTTCATCTAGAATATCCACTCTGAGAGCTTGATGCTCAACATCTGAAGCTTAGCAGCTTTAGTGGCATATGCCTAAAGCCAGAGGCAAATGCTAAATGAACATGCTTCTTACTTTCATGCAGGCTGAGCTTCTGTTCTCTTAGAGCTTCCTCTAGAAATCTGTCAAATGAAACTGCTCCTTCTTATAGCTACCTTCATTTTAAGCAAAAGAACAGCAGAATTTTCAGTGCAATTGAGAGAAGCATTCAAGTAAAACAGTGCCACAAACAATACCAGTATTTGATGGGAATGCTTGAGAAGAAAATAAATGTAATAGCTGATTGAATCCTCATTTTCTGGTCTCTCTTCTAGATTGCAGGTGCCTGATTTAATGACCATGGTTTCTGAAAACCATAATCTGCTTTTCTAAAACACTTTTTATTGACTAAATTTAATCCAGGCAGTTTGTGCAGTAAAATCTTCTAGACAATACTGTCATCCTGAAAACAAACAAACGATCAAACAAGAACAAAAACAAAACAACAAAAACCCCCACAAAACCACAACAACCAAACAAACAAAAAACCCCCAGACCAAAACCTGAAAAAAGAAGAGGAGCAGCAAAAAAATTAGAACCTTTAATCTGAAGTAAAAAGATATATTGGCGGGACATTGAATTGTCTGTTTTTTCCTTAGGTCAGTATCATACAGAATAACTGTATTGCACATCTTCACTACTGCTCAGCTGAATCACACAGTGTTGGTCTATTCCTAAAGTGGAATAACTCCAAAGACTACTTTCTAAATATGCTATGATGTCATTTCATACTATGATTTCCTCTAGAATTAACCAACATGAACCGTCTTTGCATGGTTTTGCACAGTTGTCTTTTGCACATTTTTGAAGTGTATGAATGTATTTTACATTTTCATAATATTTTAGAACCTTTTCCTATTCCCTTTGCACTTGTGTGAAAGAGATGAATGGCAATGAATAATCAGGGTCAGGAGGAAGATACTAAGTGACTTCTAGATGTGAGTGTAAAATTTTAGCTGTGTGTAACCCAGGTTCTGAGCTAAACTCATGAAATGCATTTCAGATTTGAGGTATTACCGGTAAGCAAAGAATCAAATTTCCAATTCCAGCTATTTACTTTATATAAACATCCTGGCTGCAAATTAACCACAAAAATGTTGGATGAAATCATGTTTTTCATCTAAATCTACAGTGAATATCTAGCCAAAAGAAGTATGTTGTTCTTTACCAGTACATCTCAAAACTCTCAGTGAGTTTTCAGTCTGTTTTGGTTTGCTTGCCTTATATTTCCAGCTATCTGTAAACATCAGCCTTTGATATATATCAGCCTTTCTACTAAGGTAGCTCTGGAGCAATGGATTGAGTCTCCTATTAAGTAAATAAATCTGCTCTTAACTTCCACAATTATAAATAACATGAGGAATGTCAGGGCAACCTTGGGGGTAAGCCAAGTCTTAGCACAGTTGCTATGACCTTGCCTGTCAGCATCTTAGCCTTTATCAGTGTTTGATTTGTGTACAACATGGAATTTCTTGGGGTTTATATTATTTTAATTTTATTTCTTTTTGCTACGTATTAGGAGAATTTAAAAAATAGCAAATATTTCCAGCTGCATAAGGTTTCCTAGGAGGTTTGCTTGGTAGGTCTCTGACAGATAATTCATAATAAAGAGAATTACACCAATTTACTCTGGTACAAGGTAAACACTGCAGCCATATTGTAAGCTTCCATGAGCTGAAGCCACTGTGCTCACTATAAAAGTTTATCTTCTCTGACCTACCACATAGGACACAGAGCCAGAAAAGAAGTTTTGCTTATATGCAGAGCAGTGAATAATGACAGTTTTGTAGGAACTAATCCTCTTCCCACTGCAGTTCTGTACTTCAATTAACTGTTCTTTAATGAATGTCTAATTTTAAGCATGCAATTAGTCAGAGTGAGAACAATAGACCTACCTGTGCTTAATTTCCTTAACGTGTCAAAGCTGTACTGACTTCAACAGAAGTACAATCAAGTTTCTACAGCTCAGCAGTGATTGGATAAAAGCTAACTTGGGTCCTCAATGAAAGTCTGAATTCAACTTTTCTTTACAGTTCACTAAGGTTCTCTGTATTCCTTTTATTAGGTATGTGTTCACTCATGTTGCCATTGGACTTTCTTAAAAACTGGGCTAGCAGCTCCAAGATGCTTCTCCCAATATCACTACTGGGTTCAATTATTCCAAGTAGTAGAAATCACACTGCTGTAATTTTACAGCTCTTGAGGTTTTTCTGAACAAAGGCACTAATTTTTTTAGGCAACTATATCAGTAAAATTAAAAAAACCCACCAGCTAAGAAGTATATAACATCATTCTGTCTTTGAATTTTATCATCATTGATTGAATTTCTGTCACTTCTGATAGTATATAAGGGGTTTTCTTTACTTGCTTGCATAGGTACTCTTGCTGGGAATAAATACCTAGCTGTTACATAAGGACTGGAAATACTGCCCAGTCATCACATTCTTGTGTGTCAACAGCAATATGAATTCAAGGTGACATCCCGAGAAGTTCAAGAAGCTATTCAGAGAATGCTTTGGTTTCCATGTCAAAACTCTGTCTTGTGAAGAAGAGCCTTTTTCCTCCAGTTACTTTAAGTAGCAATACCTGTTTCACATACTCCATTTCAGTCTAGACCTCTGGTTGTATCGTATGTGCTGAAATTCACAATCTGAGTCTCAAGTTTATATTTGTAAACCCTAATAGGGTTACTTAATAGTGTTACTTACATAATTAACCTATGAATGCCAAGAACTTATGGACATGTAGATACCTGTTTTTTAGTAAACTTCCCTCTCATGACTGCTGAAGGACTTATTAAAGAAAGAGAAGTCTTAATTCAACATGATTGACATGCCTATAACGTGATAGATCCTAACGCAAGATCTATAGAACAAATTTCTATAGACTGTTGTGTAAAGATACATTAGGCTCTGAAAATTTAGCCATGCAATGTTTCCTGGGAGCACAATGATGCTATTTACCAAAGTATTTTCTGACATTATGTACATAAGCTAAAGAACCTGCTTATGTTTTGAATTACACACATGTGTTTTAGCTTTACCTTTGGTTTTTCTGATTGTCATAGGTCCAGTTAATAGAAGGGAAAATGCTGCTTATATTCTTTTCAATATATTACACTTCTACCATTTTAGCTCAGATGGGAACCAGAGGAAATATTATGTTTTGTTATCTTTTAATGTAATGCAAATTCACTGAAGTTAAAATTGTAGGAGACTTCATTACAGTGCACACTTTTCCAGTACTTTCACCACATTTTCTTTTTTCAGGCTCTGCCTGAAGGTGAATTTGTGCAGAATCCATTCAGCTATACACACTCTGAGTTATCAAAATGCAAAAAGCATGTTTCCTTCAATGAGGGAAGTTTTCCTCTGCTTTTCTTTCTGTCACTCCTTCCCCCATTCCTTATTCCTTCAACACACATGTTCAGGGACTAACTTGAAATGTTTGTGTGTCCTATACACAACATCTACTGAGAAAGGTATGTTTTCAGCTGTGTGAAAGAGAAAAGGTGGAGAACCTTGGAAGTTACCAAGAATACGAATGTATCAGATGGTATTCATATCTGTGTGGGCAAGCGACCAAGAGAAGAGGTATTTCCTGTGAATATTTGTACTAGTAAAACTTAAATGCACAAATGATTGCCTAAAGGTATGCTTAAAAAGGGCCTTACTATGAATGAAGTAAATGTACTTAACATTTCAGGCTGTTCTTTTAGGCTGCTCCCCAAAGAGTATGTAGCTCACTCTTAGTTTGCACTTGGCTCCCAGCAATAGCACTACTCAAGGAAGATGCCAAGATAGACATCAGACTGAGTGGCAAATATTTTTACAGGTTGTCCTAGGATGTTGGTCCCACTCAAATCCAGATACCTCAGTTTTCCTCCTGCAGAAAACAATACTAAGGACAGTTGCTGAACACCTTACTGTCGCACCACTCTGGGACCAGGATACGACTAGGACATACGTCAAGATCTGAGATCTTCTCAGCTGTGCAGCACAGGCTACGCTCAGGCCTCCATTCACATTTCCGCCTTGGCTTTGGCACTTGATCTCTGATAGCGCATGTCTAGTAAAGCACGGGTTTCCAAATTTACCTCAGCGTATTTGGCTTCCCAAAGCAGTACAAGGCTTTCCCATTGTCCAGCAAGACGCACATGATTGAAGAAAGTGCACTGCTTTGCATTGTAGGTGGTTGTTCACATATAAGTAAAGCAAGGGTGAGATTCGATCAGCTCAGAAATATAGCATTTTATCCTAGTTTTACACATACTTGTCTGACTATACCTGGTCATGCCAGGCAGCCATTTATTCACTTAATCTAGTTATTTTATTTCCCACATTTTGATTTTGCCACCTAGCACACCTATCCGAAGACAAAAATGACAAAGAAAGAAGAAAGAGAAAACAATCCAGCAAAGTGTTACTTTGCAGCATGCCCCTTCCCTGGGAAGCTGAGAAGCTGCATTTCAGACATTGTTTGGTGCAGAGAAAGCACAAGCAGGGTGCAGAGGTTCAGTGCCGGCTGATCGACTAACGGTGCAAAGCATGTGCAACAGTAGGTGTCAAACCGCAGAAGAGCAATCAATCGCACGTGCTGTTGCTGCAATCAATCGTGTGTGCTGTTGCTGCACACACTGTCTTCAGTGCATGATGAGGTGCATTCTTCTTCACTTGGATGCTTCCAACTGTAGAGCTAATTCAGCATGAGCGGAGCAGCTGAACATGAGGCAACATCATTAGTGCACTGTGGCCTAGTAGATTAATTGTACAGCAAACTAGGTTATTTGCCCACCTACTTTTCCTGCCTATTAAATGGAGGATAATGAGTAGTTAGTTGTGGTCTGTTTGGAAAAAATGAGTTGTTTCTTCAGCACTTTGAAATCATAAATCAATATATGCTGCAAATGTGATGTGCCACCCACAGCTACATTCAACAGAGAGCAGCATTGGACAGGAAAATAAGATGTCTCTCCCTGGCTCTTACATGCTGCCCTCCGAAGAACGTGGTAATGGGGGTGATTCCTTGGTCTTTGTTTTGAGAACAAATACGATGCAAGGAGTCTTATTGACCGCCTTCTGTGGGCAAAGTGAGCAAAAACTAAATGAAGCAAGAGGAAGACAGAAATTATGGTTGCCGGGATCACTTTGACTTCCATGGAGATGACTATTCAGTTAGCAATCGGGTTACACAAGTATTTTCTTTGGCACTCCAAGGTTCTCTCCAGGCACATCGAGCTGATGTTTTCAGACAAGCCTTTAAAAACAAAATTTATCTCTTTATGGTGCTCTTTCTTAGGGTTTCTTCCAATGCTGGCTTTCAAATCCAAGGCTAAGGAGTCCAAGAGAGATTCATTTCTCCAGCTCACACTGATGGACGAAATAAGCCCGTGTATTCCCTGAGGCAGCTTACAGCAGCTTTCATGGCTCCCTGATTCAGTGGTTTCCTTCAGCTTTTTTAGAAGTATAACATTTCTGAGCTCCTTTCAGCCCTGCACGACTCCCTGTTTCTAGCGGTCTCCTTTCCTCCACTCCAGGGATCTTCCCAGGGATGCTCTGGAAGCAGGGAAGATTTACTATTTGTAGGATTGCATCTGCTTCCAAGAGGCTGCAGAAAAAAAGAGCTGAATTAGGTTTCTCAAATTTACTATTTGCCAGCACTGTTTAACTGTTTATACTGGTACAAAATATTCTGTTCAACAATTGTTAAATCCTAACAAATCCATGCATTTGTATTTTTAAGATAGAGTCACAAGAAGCTGTGGTTAGGTTTCCATTTTCAGGATTAACTCTGCCTTTTGGTTTTCTGCCTGTGCCGTAAGCATAACACTCCAACTCAAGGAGTTAAACCAGTCTTTACAGTGAATCTAGAGCATATACTGACCTATGTGATTTTGTAATTATAATTCTGAATCTTTTTTTTTTTCTCTTTGGCTTGCAATAATGTAGGTGCATAAAGGGAGTGTGACTGAGATGGAAATTTTCTTACATTCAGTCCAACACACCTTGCCCAAAATACACGGATGACTGTTACAACACTGTAGCTATCCATAACGGAGACAGAAAGAGGGAGAGAGGGCGCTTTTTTCTTGTAACGAATATTAGGCATTTTACTTCCAAAAATTCCTTGTGCGTTCAGTAGACACAGTTTTATTTATAGTTTATTTTAGCTTTATCTTCTGTACCATGTGACCTACACTAAGGGGACACCAGCAATCTTCACAGCAAAATGGAAGGAATAAGAGAGGACTGGTTATGCAGGAACAGCTGCTTGTTTTCAGCAGCATCACTTGAGAGTTTTTCACATTCTCCTTCTCCGCCTCTCCCCAAATGTTCAGCCTGCTGTGTGCAAGCTGAGTGTTTACAGTTCAGGACTATGGAGGAGGAGGAAATATTTTGCCTATTGTTCAGTGACGTCAATGGCTTCGCTCCCAGTCACTTGAGGGACTCTGGTGCTTAGCAAATGTCAGTACACTGCTGCTACTGCATGTGCCTTGCAGTCTGCTTGCAGGAATTTAAGGTCTCTCCTTCAAGATAGATCCAGTTGGTCGATGAGGCGGGTGTGAAAGGCAAAGAGCAATAGCCATGGAAAGCTGGCCTGCTGCTTTTTGCAGGGGGAAGCATTACGTGCTAGTTTTTTATTGTGGCATCAATACGGCATATTTTTTAGCATTAAGTGATGAATTTAGTATAAAACTGTCTTTTATCCTGCACCAAGTTCTTCCCTCTCGCACTCTCTTCCTCTGTATTAAATCAAGGCTCTAAAAATAACACAGAAGACACTGTCAATTTTATAATTAATCAAGATAAATAGTAACTCAACATCTGACCATATTCAGAGGTTTTCTGATGTGCTCTCATCATGTATTTGTTACCAGATATTGATAACTGAATTGCAAATGTATTTTGCTGAAGACTGTTTCAAGCTCAGAGCTGATTTTTTTTTTTTTTAATGCGTGTTTTGTGAAAGTATGCTACAGTTGATGTTCCTAAAGAGGCTGCAATTGGAAAGCCATGCTTCAACCACTTTATTAAAATATGAAATTATTTTTAGCAAACTTTGCTGCCTATATTTGTGACTGAAAAAAATGGACATCTGCAGCCTTTGTGTGTATGTGTCAGGAAACTGGGTTTTTAGAAAACAATGAGAAATTTTTCCTTGGTGTCAGTGCTTTCTGTTAAGTTTTTATAGTTGAAATTGAAGCAATTGGTTTCAAAAAAAATATCCATACTATGTCTGAACAGAGCCGTGACTCTGGACAGGACCAAGAGTTCAGGCTATTAATTATCTTGATGTGAGACCCTGGATTTGTTCCGTATTAATGCAATCAGCACCATGAAAACTTCAAATATTTTGAGGGTTTATTAAAGCTCATAGTATAGTGTAGAACTATACTGATACTTTCATGTAAAGGGAGAACATAAATAGATGCAGCCATTTTGCAGGGCAAAAGATGGGAAGGCTAAGAGCAAACAACGTGAATACAGAGATTAGCACTGGGGTTGTAGTGGGAAATAAAAGGGTGACACAAGCTAGTATCAACACCTTCTAGGTCTTGATTTAGCCAACGATCATCACCCATTGCCTATAGGGATATACAGAGTCACAGAAAAGACGCCATAGGTAGCCTGTGCTGAGAAATTATTTACAGATGGTTTGAGGTGATGTGCACTCAAATCTATATGCTTTACTTTTTAAGTTGCTCATATGTATGAATCATTAACCGATCAACAGAAGAGAGCCTTACTCCCTAAGGCTTCCATGCTGAAACTGGTAAGAATTTTGCTGGTAGACAACTGAAGAGAATGAAAATAAATCTGATCAATAACATCTATTCGAAAAATGTCAAAAGAATATAAGATTCCAGAAAAGACGCTCAAAGCTAAGAAACAACACTGAAGTAGAGATTTCCCATAATTTGGCTTACTTCTGCATATCATTTACAGTAAGTCTTTAATTATAGGATCACATGATTCCTTTTTTTCCCTTCTCCTCCAAAGTGGTTAATTTTTGCTCCAATCTGCCTGGCCCTCAGCAAAGGGCACAGTCTAAGACAGCAGCTATTTTCCTTGATCTCAGTCCTAGAGTCTGGTCCTACAACAGTCTGCAGAAATACAGAAAAAGTGTGTTGCTTTGAGTATGCTCAGCACAGACAGAAGTTTTAGAAAATTAAGCTAAAGAGCCCTGTCAAGTCTATTTTAAACATAAGTGAATTGCAATTTTTCAGATTTTTTACAGCTTGTCCAGCTGAAGTGGTCTTTCTTGAGGAATAACAAGACGCCAAGAGAATAAATCTGCCATCTTCACTTCAAAGCGTGGAGGCCAAAAAGATTCTGAACAAAACTGTAGCAAGTAGTATAAAATATGGGAAATAATAGACCATTTGGTTTCCCACATAATTTTATTACTTAAAAAGTCAGCCCAGAGATGATACTCCACTGGGAAAATTTTAGCCCAAACAGATGAAGCTGGAGAGAAAATGACAGTGAAAGTGTTAAAAAGCCAGACTGCATACTAAAGTTAGGGTTTAAGAGGCTGAGCTACGAGCATGGATGATGTAGGGCAAGGGAGGAGAGCTTAGAGTCTCTCTTTAGAGTTTAGATATAAATCAGGATGGAATGTAAGGAAAGGCTTTTTCTTATCCTCTTTGTTACAATAATAATTTCAGAATGGTAAATGATAGAATAACTAAGAACAAGTGTTCGGACAAGTTTTCTTCTCAGTTTCTGGAAGTGCAAATATTGCCCAAATCATCGTTCCTAAAAAAGTCTCCTGAAGTGTTTATTATCTGGGTACAGAGTTTATTTTTGTTCAGTTGTAGGTGTCATATTTTGTTTATATAACAACTTTGTGCTCAAGATAGGGGAAAAGAAAGCAAAGGGAGGGGGCATGGTTGTTTCATTTTTATGCCATAATCCTTGCAAAAGATCAGGTTAGCAATATTGTTTTCTTTTGTCTAACAACATCTTTTCCCATAGGATTCACAGCTCCAGTTACATGTAGTAGATAGTACGAAAGGAGTTTTTTATATACATTTATTTATAGGCCGAAATATTTTCTGGAAAAAAAATATATACGTGCTTTATTTGTTTGCTTGCACAATCAAAATCACCACACTTTTGACTTGCTCAGATCCCAGGTGGTTTTGTTTTGTTTCATTGATGTATACTGTGTTTTTAAGTAGCACACAACTGCAGAACATGGCCCAACAGACATCAGAAAAGGGAGCGTCAAGCCACCCAGACCAGAATCCTTCTTCAAGAGGAGGAGAATCAAAAGCTCAAATCAATTTATTTTTTCTGATTTACTGTACTGGGTGTGGTCAAGATGATAAATACCTGGCAAGATTTCCAAGTATTATGGGAAATCTGTTTCAAATCACTGTTGAATGTTGGCTTTGCCATCTGAATACAAAGTAAGGGAAGCCTGTTGTAATTTCACTGCTGTTATTACAATCACTCTGTAGTTCTTAAAATGAGAACAACTGCTAAAGGCAGATTTGTCAGCATCTATCGAGGTGGTGTCACCACCACCTCTCTTTCAAGGAGGAAGCTACTGAATTCAATGAGTAGATTATTCCTGATGAAGAATGTTTGGTATATCTTCTGCAAAGTATTGCCAAATTATTTGTGAATCTTCCATTAGCTTTTGTACCAAAGGCAATTATCTGCTTTATCTGTTAATTACAGAATACCTTCACTTCACTTAAGAAGCATTTTTTATAATACTAACTCAAAATAAATAATCTTTTGTGTAGACCAAAGACTCACCTTTCCTTTTTTCTATATAGTCATCTTACCTCATAGATAGTTTTGGACAGAAATAGCAGATTAAAAGGCTTTCTGAATTTGAATCACAACTGAATTACCATTACTCAGTCCCCCAGTAATTGTTTCCTGATTTTTCAAGAAGTTTTCAGGAATGGCTCATCACCTAATGAGAAGGAATGTAGTGTTAAGGATTATGAAACATAATATAGAGCATGAAATGTAATACTTAGTCTTCCCTAGAGGCTTTTACATAGATGCACATATATAAATATCAAATTAATGTAAAATGTACCATATCAAATTAACATAAAATACTGCTATGATATATGTAGTTATAATTATCTTCTTCTTACAAGCAGGGAATATAAGTCCCAAGAGACCAAAGCCCAAACTATGCTTTGCATGTAGAAGTATGTTCATAACAGACATGTACAAAGACACATCCAGAATTATTAGTATAAATAGGAAACAGATGAATGTTGAAATACTCTTCACTTAACCTTGATTTGTTGTCCCCCACTAACCTGTAAACAGACATGTCTCTGCCTTTCACCTTCTAAAGGAGTTTCTAAATCAGACTTACTTTTTCTTTACTTCTCTTAAAGATTTTTTTCTAAAAGCATCAAATAGCTGTTTGCCAGATCTCAACTGTAACAGGGAGGAGACCTGTCATCACCCAGAGGAAAACAATGAGTTGTGTCTAGCCAGAAAATAAAGTGAGCACTTTCTTCACATAATAAACTAGTTCTTGGCAGAGCTAGTTTTTCAAATAGACAGTATAGAAAGAAGAGTATGTCATGAATTCTGTTGTTATGATAACACTGTTCCCTGTATAGCAGGTATACGAGTTTTTGGAAGCAAAATCTATTTCAAATCACTTTCTGCTTCAGTTGGGCTGGATAGAGACAGAAATGAAGAGAGAGAGTTTTGTTTCCCCCTTCCCTTCCCTTCCCCCCTTCCAGCAAAACACCTGTCTAGTCCTGTTCCTCTGTGTACTGTGGCTCCTTCATTTTGTACTACTGCAAAACAATTAAGAAAATCCATTTTAAAATAACTTAGAATGGCTAGCTCAATAAGTTGTTAGGATAATATTCATATTCTTAGAAAAATATTTTTGGAGTACATGTAACGTATGAAACATGAAAATCTCATCTGTTGGCAAGACTGTTAAGTTAGATGGTTGCTTTGATGGCTTCTGTGATTGTAGCCCACATTTTGGAGAAAATCTGACAGTGTGAGATTATATTAATTACAGTATTTATCTACATCTACACCTTGACCTGTTGTAATGGCCTGGGCTTTACTCTTCATGCCCGTTGAGAATGCTTGAGGGTAGTTGTTTCCGAGAAGGTTTGTTGTGAGCTCCACCACACCACGTGTATTGATGGCTCACAGACTAGACTTGCCAGAAAAGCAGAGGACCGTTCTAAGTTGGGCATTTCTCTCACTTGGGCTCGGACTGAAGACAAGCTTTGCCTTTCAGGCATAAAGCATATCGTTACACAACAATTTCTTCGGTAAGAGAGTGGTCGCTAAGGAATAAGCAGCTAGCTGTTTTCATGAAAATCAAATGGAAATGAAATAAAAAAATAGTGACCCTCTTCAAATAAAGGAGGAATACAGTCCTTATGGGGAGAAATAATGCCACTATTTAATGTCATATATGATTCTTAAACAAACATAGGTTATTAACATTAAATATATTTATAATAGTGTCTCAGATCTTCTGGGAGTCTCACTGTATTTTATAGACTATTTCTCAATCACAACTGCAATGCAGTGGGTGGAACATTACAGCTTTCTGCATCCAAAAAGGTACACAGAAGCTTTCAGCAGAATGCTGTGTGCAAGAAGGACAAAAAACCCAAGCTAGCAATCAAATTGGAAGCTGGCAAGGAAATATAGAGGCGAAAGGGAATAAAATATGCTCTTTAATTTCTAAATAGTAAAATGGCATTTTCATTTCTCCTCTACAAGATAGCCGCATGTCAGCATGACATGCAAGTTTCATGTCAGCATTCTAACCAGGGGATCTTCAAGTAGCTGGGTTATTTGAGGGGGAAGAAAAGGGAAAGATCTAAAAGCAGACTGCAGGAGGGGAAATTTGGCATATTGTTAATCCAGAGGAAATTTTGGGAGAATGGTGCACGTTAGAAATACCTCACCCCCTTCCCAGGATAGCGTGGGGAATGGGATAAACATCAGATGCATCAGAGGCGGGAAACCAATGCCTGGAGGGAATGGTGTCGCTTGATACTTGGAGGGGGTAACTGGTCCAGAAGGGAGCAGGAGGGAATAAGACACAATGTCATATATAAGAGACAAGCTGTTAGAGTTTGGGTCTAGCAATTGCCAAGAAGACCTGCTAGAGCATAGAGACAGGGAAGGACCTGATGTCTCAGGTAGGGAAGACTGTCATAAGAAAGGGTGTGACTCCAGACCTGGCATAGGAAATGTCCCCTAATACAGAAATAGGTGCTGACATTTGTGTCCAGGCTCAGCCTGGTTTGAATGATGACACCACTGTCAGCATGTTGGAAACTCAACTTTGGGAGGGCCAAAAAGTTACCCCAGTTTTGTGACTGGTTGGGACTCTGCTCTGTCACTTGTGACATGAGTGATCAATGACAGGCCGCAAGGCTCAGCCACATGGAGATGCTGAAAACCCAAAAAGCAGGACGATGCCATGCTGAGAGCAGAGATCCATACAATCCCAAAGCTGGAGCACCTTTTCCCCTCACACTCCCCAGGCTGCATGCAAGGCTTAGGGGAAGACACCAGGATTGCATTGGCAATTGTGAGATGGATATGCCATCTATGCCAGACATAGTATGTTAGCCTGGGTTGAATAGATCTCTACTGGCCATCATTTAACCTCTTTCCATAAAAAAATAGATGATGCAGCTCTCATGTTAACAGGATCAAAATTTTACGCCAGCACCCTTAGCTGCCATTCTGAGCTTAATTTAGGAATGGTCCAAAGGAGAGAAGAACCATAAACTGCCAAGTGTTGTAATCTCAGTATATTTCATGTAATTTACAGCCATTTTTAACTTTTATTTTTCTTTACAGGTTTTTATCAGTTTTCTGTTTCTTCTACATATTTTTGTAGCATTTACTACCATTGAAGTAGTACTAGCATTACTAGTACTTGTATTATACTAGTACCCAGAAACTCTGGTGGGGGTTGGGATATGTGTAAAAACCCAAAAAGCCTCACATGATCTTTGCCCAACATACTGAATCTTGTCGCAGCTAAATTATGTTTCATCCATTCTCCTAAATCAAAATGCTTAATAATGAGTAAAGGAGTTTTCCTCTAATTACAGCAGGATTCCTGTAGTGTATCACTCCATTTTTCAACTCTTTTTCTCCTGTTCATTTATTGTCTGCAGTTGAATTACATTGCTTTTTCACTCCATCCCAAGAAAAAGTAGCATTCCTTTGCCACATATAATCAGATCAGCACAGAAATCCCCCCCCCCCTTTTTTTTTTCTTCCTGTGTGAAAGCTCTTTTCCCTGAGTGGTGAATGAAAAAAATCTTACACTTAAACAGCACTTTTAATTTCTTTCCTATACATATGACAACACTGTTTTATCTTGATAGCTTAACATGGAAATTGCCACAGGAATACTTTGTTCTATTCCATTTGGCAAGTTGTTGTCTTTGAATATTACCTTATTTTCCTATGAAAGGCTGGCTAGGTATGATGCACCCCCAAAACAGCAACTCTGCAACAAAACATTATTTCACACAAGATCTTTATGCAGGTTTTTTACGTGGGAAGCCGGGCTGTGGTGTATAAACCTGTCAGGCTCTCACAGAGGATTAGCATGGCTGTCACACTGGGGAGAAAAGATTGCTGAACTATGTCAACATGAACAGTACATCAGTCCTCCTGCCTCCTAAATTGCCACATAATCAATATTCTCCCAGTCCTCTCTTCCTTTTCTGACGTCCATTTAAGGCAGCACTGTCTGCTCAGCTAAGATGTCTGCTGCTTCCCTTTGGTGCCTTTAACAAGGTGCATCAGGATGATTTTTCTCCGGATAATTGAACATTTATCTTACTATATCTACTTGTGGTGAATGTGTGAGTGGCACAATTTTTCTGTGTCTCCCATCAGTATTTGTGATTGAAGAAAGGACAAGAATGAGGTAGGGTAGAGATGAAATTTCACAGACCTATAATGAGTACAGGAGCGTTCGAGAAAGTGAGAAGAATCTCTGCCATTTCACTTCGTATCTCTTGCTGCTCCGAAGAGGCAGCACAGGTGATTGATGCTGGTGGCCAGCTGTCTATCTGAGTGCAGCTGCATGCAGGAATTTCTTATGTTAAAATATATCAGCAAAGCAGCAACAAAGCAGCAAAGTTGACTGGGTTTATGAGGTGTTTATTTTACAAATAAACTCTTTTAGTTAAACTTGAAAACAAGGAAGGAAGATGAATTCAAGATCAGTCACACCTCAGCAAACATATGAGTGCCATTAATGATAACAACATAATTGTTGGGCAGAAAAGCTTGGGCTCAGTGTCGTGGTGAGCCTGATAAACGGGTTTAGACAAATGGGCAAAACCTGAGAATGAACCAGAGCAGTGGAATTTGGGCTGGGTGAATATAATCTCTCTTACTGAGGAACTGCTTGGAGAAATCTAACAAATAAATTTAAGTAGGGTGTTTGTAGATAGAATAAAACAAGCATGCTATTAGTTTATTGTCTTCCTGTAAATACATTGGTTTTAATTTTAGAACGGAACCATATTTGAGCAATGTGGAACAGTAAGACTGTCAAATTGCCACGTTCACCTCTTTCCTACCTCCCAAAACCAGATGGAAAGAGCAGAACCAAGCAGGCGTGCTAGTTAAGCGTGGTGCACAGGTGCTGCGGTCTAACCTTAAGCCATACAAGAGCCACACTGTTCCAGCTCTGGGAGGAGGCATAAGGCTGGAAAGCAGAAAGGTTCTCATAGAGATACCAGACACAGGAGGGAGGAAAAGCTACACCTATAGCGGATGAACTAAATGGATGAGTTCTATAGCTGTTACATTTTAAAGAGGATCATGAACTTAAATTTTATTTGAATGCCCATCCAAAAGTCAGCATGCTCTTGGTGGTACCTTGTGGCAGGATTTGTTTCTGAAAATGCCCTTAATCTCCAGTGAGTTTGATTTGACTCTGCATTCAATATAAAGGGTCCTAGGATCAGAAAAAATACTTAGACTATTGAATAAAATTAGGATTCTACATGCTGCTTTAGCTGGATATGTTTTTCTCTATTTTTTTATTTTACTGGTGTGTAGGTGGTAGGTAGGCTTTCTGGCACCACGAATTCAATGGCTTTCTCTAGTCCTACAGGTGTATAGGTTACATTTCTAAAACAAGGGAAGTATTTCTACACATATGTGCTAATTGTGACTTTTTAAAGTTTCTCTCTGAAATACGTGTGGATAGACTATAGTCATAGCTGCCTTTATTACAAATCTTTTTTGACAGCAAGGGTCTGAAGGTAGTATGACTGGACAACACTTTGTCTTGTTAGGCACGTACAAATTTGTTTGGTTGCTATGACAAATGCTCCAAAGCCACATGTGATGCTGAGCTCTCGTTGTACAAATGATAGAGGGCACGGCTGAATAAAATGAAGGGACTGTTTATTGGTCTTCAGCGTCTTTCCAAAGCAGCCTACCCTCACTTTGCCTGTTTTCTCCATCCTCTAAGATTTCTTCATCTGACCACTGTGGAACAAAACTGGAAAATGTCTAGTGTGTAATACAAAATGAGCCAATATAAATGTAAGTTAATGCATAAAACCAGGCATGCTGTCCTTTCTCTCCCCACAACCTGCTGCTTTTTCTTTCCACTACTGCTGGAGGAAGAATATTTTTTGTTCATCTGAGACACTTTTTGGGCCATTCCCATTTCAAAGTACTGAGCGTATCTTTTTTAATAGTCGAGTCAACTTATACAGACAGTTAACCATTTTCTTGTGCTCTAAGAAATTTTAGAAAGAGACTGAAGACAAATTTACCTATTCACATTCTCAGTAAACACAAGGTTGTTATACTAATAGAAACTGGAGAAAAAAATCCAGTAGCTTCATTTAGAAATAAGGTGACCCAAGACTTTAAATGAAACTAAGTTGAGGAAAATTGGCTTTCTAGGAGGCAAAGTTAAGTATGCAGTAAAAATCCTTCACAGTGAGCAGATACTCATAGCATTTGTGTGCAAAAAGCACGGTGCTATGGAAAACAAACCAAAAAAACAACAAGTCATCAGGTCTATAGGGCTCAAATATCCCAAAACTTGCAGACCAAGTTGGCAGCTGTTGCTCATAAGGCAATTCCAGAGTGGAATATCATACTGTGTTAACTGTCAGGACGAAGTGCTTTGGTGGCAATGTGTGTGGGAAGCCTGCACAGAGCCTGATTGCAATGTGCCTAACAACCAAAATTGCTTTGCATTACATTCACCCACAAATTGAAAATATATGCAATATTTATTCTAGTATAGTTTTTGGCATAGTTTACACCTCTAACACTTTGAACAATTTAAGCAAGCCTGGGGATCTTATCGAGGGCAGTAAATTAGAACATTTTGTTTGTAGAAAAAGGATTTGCTGTACTCCACTGCAAAAGCCAAGCCAAAGTTGAACTACGTCCTTTAAAAAACAAAATAAAACCTTTTCATAAGATAAACTGTCTACATCTAGAAAATAGTTAAATAATGACCTTATTGACAGCAGCTGAACAAACTTGCCCTAGAAAAATGTATAATTTTCAGTGCATTTGGATTAAGGTTTTCCCCCCATTTTATTACATTATATATATTTCTACAATGTGTACAGACCCTCACTGCTATTTGAAAAAACAAACACAAATCTTGGAAATATTTTATAATGATTTCAAGTTTTTCAAAAGTTTACTTTTACAAAATCCTGAAGTATATATGAACCTTTCTGTCCTTTTAAAATAATATGTATATGGAGGTATGGACTATGTTTTAGACTGTGAAAATAAAAAGGATATTTGCATGACTAAAACCTTCTTGCAGTTTGGGTGGACATGGCCACTTGAAACTATTGACAACAAATACTGCAAGCTACATAAATCCTCAGTGAGGCTTTTAAAACAAGGAAATTAAGTTTAGCTTACTTCTGAATATAATTGACTGAGGCCCTTTGGCGCTATCACAGAAATAGCTTTTTTCTCCTCTACTTTTTGTCCAAGTTGTTGTCTATCTTCTCTCTACTGTAATTTACATTACCCCCATTCTTTGATGTGTTGATTTTTATGAAGCCCTTGTGAGATAGAGAAATACTTTCATAATCATATTATAAGGCAACAGAAGCATTGTAGAGCCAGGCTACTTGCTGAGTTTTTACAATATGTTTTGTAGTAGATCAGCAAGTTCACTCAGCATCAACTAAATCCCAAATGGAGTCAGTCAAACATTGCACCATTTAGGGTAATTTAAGGAAAAAGCCCTGTTTTTTTCAGGAATACACAAATTTTCTCATTCTAAACCTTGTGTGGTAAAAGCTACTATGATTTTGTAGTAAAAAAAAAAAATGAAAAAAACACAACTAAAAACTATAGCTCAAACATAGATCACCACTTTTGTAGTGTAAATTGGTCATCCAGAATGTTACAATCCAGAGCAAAAGCTGGGCAAGCAGCTTTTTTTGAGTAGATCCCAAAGCAGATTAAATTGTCAGCATTTGTTCCTGGCAAGGAGGCCTTCTCAAGTGGAAGCAGACACCCAACACAAGATGTAGTCTTTAATATTTTTATCCTGACCTAAGGCTGTGTTAAGCTTATGTTCCATGAAAGGAAAAGTTAAGTAATATAAGAGAAAAAGGCTAGTATGTTCTGGCTTTGTGTTCCATTTAAGGAAACGTCGTCCACAGACTTTAGTTTCTGTCTCTACTTCACGTGGTTCTAGATATTAATACAAAGATTTCTATTTTCTGCGTTTGCTTTCTCTCAAACATCTGGTGATATCCAGTGGCAGAAACGGAGGGGGGCTGGTGCTCTCCGTAGCACCCAGCAAGAGCCTTCATTTTCTGCAGATGTTACTTCCTCTTTTAAATTAAGTTCAGTCAGAAAAAGCAAATGGCAGTGTTTCTCTCCAATGATATGGAACTCAGGCTGAATATTTAAAATATATTTGGATGAATTAGACTGTATTTGATTTATTTGGTTGAACAGCAATTCCACGTAGAAAACCCAACAGGACATCCTGGTACTTCCTTCTGAAGCTAGTTTATCCTACTACCATTTGGCCATAGGGAAATCTAGGCAGAATGAGAAAAGAGCAACAGAGAAATTGCTAGCAGCAAATCAAACCTGATCTTTCTTTGCATGTTTCAAGCAAGAGTACCACAAAGAAAAAATAACTCACACATTCCCGTTTAGTTGTTCTTTTTCTGTGTTTTCAAACATCTGCAAAACATTGTTTGTCTCTATGTTATTACTATGATTGAACATGTTAATTAAAAAATAAGTTTAAAGTGCATAGTAAGGAGTGACCGACACCTGGAAACCACTAGAGTCAGTACCTATCATTAAACTGAGTGTTTTGAGATTTAGAATTGCTTGAATCATTTGTTGAAAAAGACAAGAGAGCAGCAACCTGGAGAAGTCCCCTGGCCAGCTTGATGTGGTGCAGATTTAGGACCGGTGGTAGCTCAGCTGTGGCACTACAGCACTCTGCACCGGCTGATTTATCTTGTTCTTGGCTGCTTTTTTCTTTGCCATCTTCTGCAATGATCCAGATTTTGTTTTAATGCTCTTGTTAGTCATAATTATTCACCAAATAATTTATGCAAACAAATTTCAGCTTTTGGATAGCTTTTGCTGTGCTTGCTTACATGAAATATGGTATCACTCACTGAGTCACGTTATTGTTTTTGTCCTCGTAGTCGATACATGACATTGCTACAAGACAGGCTTAATAAATAATGAATAACAAGACAAAATGCAACCAATGCTCATTTGTGTAAACTTTTCAATTAGTTTTGGGACTCACGACTCTTCTATGAATAAACTACCAAGCCTCAGAATAGCACTATGCTATAAATAAATAATAAATACTAAATAAATAACAACAAAATATTCTGTTTCAGTGAAAGCTTGTCACATTGAATGGTAAAACTCTCACTGATTTCACTGAGGCCATGCTTTTAGTGTTATTCATAAAATATTCGCTAAGCTTTTTTTGTATCATTCTGCCAATTTATTGACATCATGATTCACTGGATTTTTACGGTTTGATAGTATAGCACAATGATGTTAGCTGTAATATTTTTACTTTTAATGAAAATGAAGAACATACTAAGAGTCCCTATTTTACAAAAAAAAAAAATATCAAATTTTGCTAATAATATACAGGACCAGATCCTCTAAAAGGCAATCTGGAGCTCCAATTTTGTAGGATTTTTTGCTTGCTTAACTATCTGTTATTTACAACAATGACAAAATCTCAATGTAAAGAACAATCTAACCTGAGACTTCCAAAACCCCAGCAAAACCCTATGAGGAGTGCTCAGTTGTTTTGTTATATGCTATTGCAGATGTAGGATTAACACCGCTAAGCATTTTAAAAAGTTCCCATTTGAGCTGTAAAATCATAAGCCAAAGTGAGAACCTTTTTTTAAGAAATGTAAGATAAATTACCTAAAGGTCTTAACTAATATTTTAGCTAAGTCAAAAAGCCAGGGCTTTCCTATCAGCAGCACCAGGCCAAGGATGGAGAAGTGGCTCATATTGAAGAGTGACATGTTGAGTTCTGCTTTGAAGTCCAGCTCAGTCCTCTTGAACACTGTAAATGCTGACGGTTCTGCCCCTTGCCATCATGTGGTTTGGGCACAGCCCAGATGGGACTTCACTCCCTCTGCAGAAACAAACATTTCATATAAAGACAAGAATCAATGTGTCCTTGCTCCCCAGCATCAGGAGCCAGTTTTGTCTTCAACTATTGTGTCTCTATAGCAAAGTCAGAAAGGCTCGGTGATATCTGTAGCACCAGACTTCCAGGTAGAAAAAACAGAAGATGTGGCTTTCTGGTGCAGCACAATCCCCTTTGTTTTCCAGAAGGTGTCTAAATAGTCAGGCATCTAAACAAGATGACTGAGTAGCAGGTACTTATTTTCAGGAGGTGTTCTGCCCACCTGTCCATAAAACGAAAGGCTTACACCCAGTGGAAGAGATCTTTGGAGGTACAGGTATGTCTCTGAATGTCTAAGTCAGGGTCTTCATTAGGTGGATAAATGAAATTTCTTCACGCTCTGTAAGTTTGCAGGAGTTGAAACTAATCAAACTTATAGAACCACAGAATATGGCAAAATACTAATTTTTTTCTTAATGGTAAATACAGTTCATATACTTGCATTCTTTTAGATTATGGAAAAACATCTGTAAATACAATCTATCTATGATGCCAGTGTTTTTCTATATTCCGAGTATTAGGTTTCAGTGACACCAACTAAAATGGTTGTATGACAACGGCAGTCTGATTCCTGGGGCAAACAGAAGCAATTTCTGAGTAGTAAGCATCAGTGAGAGAGCTGGATTCTGGCTGGATATCACTCTTTGTGGACCTTTCTCACAGATCCTACTTTCCGGGAGAACACCTTCGTGCCCAGGCTATGGGATAGCTTGCTACTCCTTCTGAATTGCGCTGTGGTGCAGCCAGAGTGTGAAAACGATGGGTCTGGGAGGGAAGCGGCCGATACCAGCCTGACTCCAGCCTCACAATCTGAGCACGCAGCAGGCAAGGAAAGAGTCCGGGGATCCTTGCTCCTCCTCTAGTGTGTGGAAGACCATCACAGTCATCATCATACATTTTTAACTGAGTTCAGTGCTAGACTGAGGCATGTTCTGAGCATAGTCAGCAAACTGAACTCTGCAGGAAATTTGGGCAGGGAAATGCTTGGGGTTTTTTGACCGACCAGAGGTTTTTGCCTGAAATCCTTAGCACCTAAGGCATTCTTTCTGACTTGCTCCTCCGGACGAGGCTATTAGTCATACAGTGTAGTTTTAGGCAGTCCTGCAAGGAGCAGGGAGTTGGACTCAGTGATCCCTTATGGGTCCCTTCCAACTCAAGATGTTCTACGATTCTATGATTCTACAACTTCAGATCCCTAAAACGGCATTTTAGCTCCTCAACTCACTGTGAATCTGTCCCTAATGTTTAATTTGATAATGCAGCAGTAGGTTCTCACATCTAAGTCTGCAATATACTTAACATGTTGGCTTGACAATAGGTTAAGGAGACATAACTTCTGTAAGAAGCTTGGGAAAAGAGAAGATAACTGAAAAAGTCCTTAGGTGATTTGGCTTCAGCATAACTTATTGATTGTAGTCAAATAAACAAAAAGTTAACTCATTATTAGTGTAATATAGTAAGACATAAGGAAGGAAGTTTATGTTCTTAAACAAAAAGTGTTTGGAAAGCTTTTGGAGAGTCTCTGATGTTACAAGTCAATTAGTCATTGCTTATTAAAATATGCAAATTAAATGTTAAAAAATTATTTTAAATCACGTTAGGAACAGAAGGTGAAGCTACAGACCATATTTCATCTGCAAAGTCTCTCCAATGGATGAAAAATACTGCAGCAAGGCTTACTCACTGACTAAAAATCAGTTTGAGTGAAATAGACTGACACGTATGTGAAATTAAAAAATTCTGAAGTTAACTTGAGGCATATCTGCCAGATCAGTCTAGACCAAAACAAGGGTAGCACTAGTCCTCTCCAGCTCTGTTTCCAAAGAGTTGGCACTCAGCCTTATTATTTGCCCTAAATCCTATATCTTCTTTGATAGCTCTGCCTATGCTTTCTAAGTTCTTGTCGTAGCAGACTTCATAGTTTTCTCAAAGTCTAGAAAGGTTTTGATTGCAGCAATATAAATTTGGGATAACTTCACTAACTTTATGCATAGTCTAAATTCTCACCCAAGAGCAGGCTAACCTGATGCATGCAATTGTCAGGAAGACTGACAAGATTGAAGAGCTGCATCAGGTATTGTGCAGCTTTCCTTCTCACCCTGTTACGTTTGCTGTCAAATTTTGGAGTGGGGGTGGCATTTGCATTAATCCTTTGCATGTAAAAGTTGCATGATTTCTTTCCAAAGGGTGGAGATGGGCTGTAGAGTCATGCACACATGTTTTCTTGTTTAGAAATTTGCTGGTTGGATGTGTAATTTGACTAGCGTTTTTGTATTAGAGCAAACTTGGAAGGAGAGAAAAGTATTTGCTTTTTAGAGCAAAAACATTCAGCGACTTTGTCCAGTTATATCCTGTGTTAACCTAAGTCTTCTTTTAGCTTTTTGTACTGAAACACATGCTTTTTGGTCTGTCTCACCCCAGAGCCCAGTAACATCAGTAGAATTGTTCTGGATTTACAGCAGTATAACTGAGAACAGAACTTGGATCTGTATCTAGTTCATTCAGTCTTTCATTATAACAAACTTCCAAGTTCATAAATAATCACTGTTTTTCAAATCCTCTTTCGCTAATCCTCACCAGTCTGTTTATTGAAGTATCCAGAACTATACTGAAAGCAAAATTAATGGGTGGAATATTACTAATTTTAAATGCAACTGAATGAACTAAACTGTGTGGAATTATTCAGATACTTAAAAGGAAGCAGTGTTTAAGTAGCCTAGTGCATTAGATCGTTTGACTTTGCCTGAATGGTTATTTTAAAGGAATGCTGAATATTAGTAGTATGGAAGTTATTGGAAAATAAAATCCTCAACACTTCTTTCTCTTGGTCCACTGGATTCAGCTACTTTGTTACATCTTTGAACCCAGTACCTACCATGTGAAGTCAAGCTGGAGATTTTTAATAAGTCCAGTTTTATATTATCTGTCAATTAATCTACATCATCTGTTCACTTATGATAAATAGCACAGAAATCTGAAGCCATACTGTCCTTGTCGTTCATTTCTATATTAATTTCTAATGTACTGAGGTTACTATTCTCAACAGTTATATTTCATGTTTCTCTCTCTGCTCTATGTGGCAAGTTGCTTTTTTTCTTCTCAAAATTTTATTGTATTCTCTTCTTTACATTTATGAATTTCTAATTACTCTGCCCCTATATATTATTTATCTGTCCATGCAAAAGTCATAGTAGTTGAGTGTCCACTGTAAGAAATTTTGCTTTATCTTCTGTCGCCAAAATCACTTTTGACTTACTTTTATGCTATTTTTATTTTAACATGCCTTATCCATTTCAGACATCCTTATTTGAGTTTAAAAAAATACGAACATAACAATTGCCCTTCTGGGTCAAATCAATAATCCATCTATCCTAATACTCTAATGGCAGTAGGAGGTGCCGCTTAGGGAGAGCACCTGAGCCTGGCTGCTTTCAGTCATCCACTCCCCTTCTACTCCACCATTACCCTCCATTGTTGAATTAGGGATGTTGGAGGGTACAACTTTGCCTCTTCCTGATATTTTTTATAGACCTGTTGTCCATGAATTTGTCTAATCCTTTCTTACACATGCTGAAAGTATCTGCCTCTGCAACCTGATTATGTGGCATCTTGAAATATGTGTTATTTGCTACTTGATCTTGTAAGAAAAGCATAAATTTGTGATTTACTGTAGGCTTCAATCTTGCTGATTTGATCAGAAGAGACATTACTCCACTTTACGCGGATCCCAATGAGTAACAAGTAATATTTGGTCCTTACATATGAAAGCTATCTTGACATTAATTACAACAACAGAGACAAACAGTGATATCAAAAATATGAAGTATGATTTCACAAAAGCAGAACCATAGTGAGTTTGAAGAGTGATTATGTGAGCATGAGACTCTAAGTAATACCAGCATGACTAGACAAAGTATATTATTAACAGTCTTGCCTTGTTTCAAGACTCACTCCATTGTTAAAGTCTCAATCTAATTAGATTATTAACCAGCAAATTTTAAAATCATCAACATATGTGTGTTCCTTCTCCAGCTTTTAAAAATGATCCAGCCTTTACACTCATGTAAAGAATTCAAATGGCAAAAGGAATTGAAATCTCACAGCATGTAGAACAGGAAAAAAGGCAACTATTCTGTATATTTCTAACATTTAACTTTATTTCTGCAATCCTTCCATTGTATGCTCATTTAATCTGGTGTTGTGTCAAAACTAATCAGGATTTCATATATTTCACAATATAATCCTGCCATCTCTTGACACTTCATTAACGGGACTTTATTTACAAAGCCTAGCATTTATAGTTCATAAACCAGTTTTACAGGCACTCTACAATTCCATATGCGTTCCTGATCATTACCGTTACAGTTTGTTTGGTGTATGTTGTAAACATAGCAGCATATCTACCCTTTGGTAATTGTGTAGCCTGTTGGCATTTCCACTGCAAACTGACACTCGCGGTTTTTTGTCACACTTCCTTTTTAATAGTTTTGGAAATGTACCTTTAGAATTTTCAATTACAATGAAGACAAATCCTTGCTCTGTGTTCCTTAGCCACTTAATGCAGAGGTCAGAATTACATTCATTGGATAACTAGTTAAAGGCAAGGTAGAGAGTTAGAGACAAGTCAGGTACATTCACCAAAAATACAAAAAAAATAAAAGAGTCATTATAGACAGATGGGAGTATTTCAAACATCAAAGCAACATTGCAAAAATTTCTATAGAAGAATGTGTGCCTCTCCAGCCACAATGAATGAATACTGCAACCTAACTGAACTGCAGTCACTTCTTCCAATATTTGAGGTGATTTTTTTTTTATTATTCACTTTATTAAGCATCTCTCACAGTACATGGTTTACAAGGATATTCTGATAGTCAGTCTTCAGAGCTAATAGGCCATTCCAGGATGTGATACCCTTCAAACAGGGACCGTTTGGTAGATGTGGCTCAAGATTTTACGGAAGATGAACAGTTCGCAGGAGTGGAGCATTGGAGTAATCTCTACTTTGTAGAGTACTGTGATTATTAACGACACTGTGAGAGTAAGTCTGAAGAGAGACAATAAACTACAAAGTTATCTGGTACATACATTTTTTCTGTCTAGTTTTACCTCAGAGACAAAAAAATGTTTGCATGTTACACCAAAAAAATATCACTTTCATAGTACCTTCTGATTTCCAAGAACAGCAGCCACTGCTTTTCCTTCCCTGAAGTGTTTACTAAATGTTTGGATGTGTGGACCAATACCTGGTTCCTAGAAAATCCAGAGCAACTTCTGTATTGAGTGTTAGAATAAAGAGGTAGAGACACAGGCAGTGACCCATTTCTGTGCTTATGGAAGCTGATATCGATGGCAGCAGAGGAAAAAGAGAAAGTGTTAAAGAAAAGAACATTATTTCCACCAGTGGGGAAGGGAGCCTGAACCTTTTACATCACTTTGCACTGCTGATGGAATGGAAGCATCCAACTTTTTCATTTCTGTTGTTGATGGTAACTTCCAGCTGTCTCTGTTAGTTTCCTGAGAGAGCAGAGAATGACCAGAATCAGAAAGGCTGGTCACAGGCTGCAAGAGGTCCTTGCAGACACCAACCAAGAAAATCTGGAACTTGTCTTGGAATGTTACAGAACCCCAACAAGACAGGAAGAAAACTGAAGCCAGCATTTACAGGAGAGACAAAACTAATTCAGGCAATAATAGGCCTGGCAGACTAACATCAATCCTGGGAAAAACAGTGGAAAAAATGATACAAAACTCAATTGAAAGAGGCTTGTATAAATCATATTCATTTACATGAAATAAAATATATAAAGTATATAAGTGATACAAAATTTATAAAAAGAGTGTTTGGACAATAGGACTTGTCAAATTATGTCTTTTAATGAACCGCTAAGTTTAGCTCATAAAGGTAATGCTGTTGATTGAGTACGGTTAGGTTTCTGTGAAACATGAGACTTGATGCAGAATAGCACTTTCTGCTAAGAAGTTAGGATGATATAAAATTAATGTTTTACATGTTAAATGCATTAAAACTGACTAATAGGTGTGTGTTAAAATGGAGTTGTAAAACCTTTTTCACACATTGATCTAAAAAAAAAAAAAAACTGATTCAAAAACTGTGCATGAATTTAAAGAGCAAAAGGACCTTACGTCAAAATCCTTTTGATTATATAGCAGTAGCAGAAGTCACGATAGTAGAAAATATAAATGTAAAATTGGTTTTAAGATCATAGACTCATAGAATAGGTTGGGTTGGAAGGGACCTCAAAGACCATCTAGTTCCAACCCCCCTGCCATGGGCAGGGACACCCTCCACTAGACCAGGCTGCTCAAAGCCCCATCCAACCTGGTCTTAAACACTTCCACGGATGGAGCCTCCACAACCTCTCTGGGCAACCTGTTCCAGTGCCTCACCACTCTAACGGTAAAGAATTTCCTTGTAACATCTAATCTAAATCGACCCTCCTTCAGCTTAAACCCATCACCCCTTGTCCTGTCACTACACTCCCCGATAAAAAGTCCCTCTCCAGCTTCCCTGTAGGTCCCTTGCTTTCGGTACTGGAAGGCCGCAATTAGATCTCCCCAGAGTCTTCTCTTCTCCAGGCTGAACAATCCCAACTCTTTCAGCCTGTCTTCATAGGAGAGGTGCTCCAGCCCTCTGATCAGCTTTGTGACCCTCCTCTGGACTCTCTCCAACAGCTCCATGTCTTTCTTGTAGTGAGGCCCCCAGAGCTGGATGCAGTACTCCAGGTGGGGTCTCACAAGAGTGGAGTAGAGGGGCAAAATCACCTCCCTCGACCTGCTGGTCACACTTCTTTTGATACAGCCCAGGACACAGAGGACTTTCTGAGCTGCAAGCACACCCTTCCAGCTCATATTGAGCCTTTCATCCACCAATACCCCCAAGTACTTTTCCTCAGGGCTGCTCTTGATCCATTCCCCATCCAGCCTATGGCGGTGCTTGGGATTGCGCCAACCCACATGCAGGACCTTGCACTTGGCCTCGTTGAACCTCATGAGGCTTGCACACGCCCACTTCTCAAGCCTGTCAGAGTCCCTCTGGATGGCATCCCTTCCCTCCAGCGTGTCGACCACAACACACAGCTTGGTGTTGTCAGCAAACTTGCTGAGGGTGCACTCCATCCCGCTGTCCATGTCTCCGACAAAGATGTTGAACAGTGCTGGTCCCAGTACCAACCCCTGAGGAATGCCACTCGTCACTGTTCTCCACTTGGATATTGAGCCGTTGACCACTACTCTTTGAGTGCGACCATCCAGCCAGTTCCTTATCCACCGAGTGGTTCATCCATCAAATCCAATGTCTCTCCAATTTAGTGACCAGGATGTCATGCGGGACAGTATCAGATGCCTTGCACAAGTCCAGGTATATGATGTCCGCCGCTCTTGCCTTGTCAACCAGCACTGTAACTCCATCATAGAAGGCCACCAAATTTGTCAGGCACAATTTTCCCTTGGTGAAGCCACGTTGGCTGTCTCCAACCACCTCCTTATTCTCCAAGTGCCTGAGCATAGTCTCCAGGAGGGTCTGCTCCATGATCTTGCCAGGCACAGAGGTGAGACTGATCGGCCTGTAGTTCCCTGGGTCCTCCTTTTTCCCTTTCTTGAAAATGGGATTTTAAGATGCCTGTGTGCAAGTACATCAGCACAGTGGTTTCTGTATTCCACAATGAGATTGACTTGACTGTGCCTTACATAGCATGATATTTAAAAAGATTTATGCATTGCACAGCACAGAATGCAGCAAATACTGATATTTAGCCAAAGGTAAATCATGCCAGATCTAAGCCAGGCTTTGCACGATGCCTGGCTTTGCATTAAGTCTGTGTTTGTGAAGCAATAAGATTGTTCTGGCATTACTGCTTGGCAGTTGCAGCAAGTAACTTTATGTATCACGTTGCTTATTTTCTTTTTCTTATATGTGCAGTGGGTTCCATTGGGCTGGATTTTCCTTTTTCATCCCTTACAGTTCAGCCAAGCCAGACCCTTGCTTTAGCTCACTCTTTGGTTTAATTGGCTACAGATTTTCATTGCTCTGCTCAGGTAGCTGATGTGCACTAAGGGGACGGCAACTTCTAAAGTCACAGCCTGTAACTGTTGCTGGGAGAAATGTGAAAGAAGGCACTCGAGCCACAGTGAGCGTGCAAGGATTGGCTGTGGTTCTGTCATGACATGTAGTGGCTGACCTGTAAAGATCATAGAGAAGTGAACATCTCTGTACCAGTTCTTATGATGTTTCCATTTTGTGTATAAACCAAATTATAGATAAACTTGAAAGGTTAAGGTTTTTTGTTCTTGTGGTTTTTGTTGGTTTGGGGTGGTGGGCTTTTTTGTTTGTTTGTTGGTGTTTTTTGTGGGGTTTTTTTACAGAAAAAAGGTCTACTTTATGTATATAGAAGGGGGATTAACATCGATATTCTAACCGTTACAGATGTTTGTCTTTATGGAAACAAGACCTGTTGAAATGATACAGATAAAACTAAGCTATGATGTAGAAGTCACACTAGAGAATTTGAGCTCCATCAAATTATAAATACTAGAAATAAGTAACAACGCTGATGTTAATAATTACATTGCTGATTTATTCAGAACAAGAATATAGTGCCCACCAGAGACTGCCAGAAGTTACTTGAAGAGCTATCAGTTAAGGAGTTTAAGCTGTAGCTCCCTAGTCAGAAAGGCCAAAATTTATGAAGGCTAGAGAAGTTCAAATCCAAAGAGATGAAATACATTCCTTTGTTTTGAATTGCTTAAATAGAAGGGGCTGCAAAATTCCCACTTTGTCTTCAGTGCATGTCTATAGCCTTGAATATATTGACCTGCCACCTAGCACATAACTGTGGGAAGTAAACCCGTATTTCTCCCAAGTCAGCGAGGGTGTAGTTGTTCTAGATTTGTCTGCACCCAGCTCAATTTGGCACTGAAAGGTATTGGACAGGAAAAGCAATTGAGGTGGAGAACGAAGCTGTCATGACAGTGATGAACTCCCTCTTCTTTCGGTCTGGCTGAGCCAGTTCCAGGTCTCGGACCGCTGAGCAATCCCCTACGTTATTCACATCTGATCTCATATGTTTACTTTGTAATGCGAGGTCTATCACAGTCCTTACCCAAGAGCATGGGAAGGGGTAGCTGGTGCAGCATTTTCAGCTGGCCGGGCGGGCCTGGCTGCTCCGCTCAGGTGACAGAGGAGCTGGAAAGGCACCGAGTTCCCTTCGCAGAGCGGGGAGCAGGCACAGCACCTCCTGGGGCGCCTGCCACCCCGACTCCCCATGCCACCACTTCCTGAGAAGGTGGCATGGGGAACTTGTCCCCAGTCTGCTCTTGCTGCCTATCAAAAATAGGCAATATACCAGCAATGGTTAGCACATTTTGAAAGCTGGGTCTTATTTTTCTAGAAATATTTAAAAAAACACAACTTCTTTTATTCTTACTATGTTTTGTCAAAAGCCTCTCTCAAATGAGCAGGTCTTAGAGCACATAGCATAAGTGTTCATGTTGTACCTCCTGTCTGTTCTTACATGCTTTCTGTAACAAAATAGTTAAGAGTGCTGATATTTTAAAATACTATTTACATGAGGTAAGAGTATTGCAATGCATGGGGCTGTTCACGCCTCAGAGCATGGTTTCTTTTTTAATCTCTCCGCCTATTCAAGAAATTAGTTCTGTTGGATACACTTGGATCACACTGGAAGTATTTCATTTGAAAACCCAAGAGCTAAAAACTTTTTCTTTACTAGTAAAAGCTGAGACAATAGAGAATAATGAAGAGACTTGTATATATACTCATTCTCTCCTTTGCCAAACAACCTTCCTTACTCCTTTTACATGGGGTACTGGAAAAATACTGCAAGTTGAGAAAAGTATGTTAAAAAAAAACCAAAAACAAACCCAACAAAACAAATAAGAAATTAAGTGAACTCTATCTATACATTTTGCTGATACAGAAATATATTCATAGATGCCAGGAGAGCATCTGCAAATTGTTAACCAGCCATCTTATGTATTTGATTTCTATCAATTACGGTTTAGCAACTAGTCCAAAAGTCATCATTTTCAGCTACAGTTCATAGGAAAAGCTGAAGAGCAGTCCTATCTGCCAAATCAAAACAGGAACACTAAATCCTTACCTCTCCTCCAGGAAGCAGAGAAGCGCTCTGATGCCCAGCCAAGTTACGTATATCGAGATTTTATCTGGTAGACAGGCAATGTTCAAATGTAATCAAAGACATTCACTCAACTCATAAGCTTGCCTTAGTATTGCTGGCTCTGCTCTTAAGCAAGCAAGGTTAATTTTCAGTTCAGAAAACAGTTAGTTTCTCCATCAGAATGACTTAACACTGTTGACAATATTTATGGTGTAGTTGCCAGACTGAACAGAAAGATAAAACCAGTGCTGGGATACCCCTGCTGGTTATGGTGGAAAGCATTACCTAGAGAGATGGACCCATAAAAAAGCATCATGAACTTCATATTGAGGATGTCTAACTAGAGCTGTTCTGAAATATTTCTCAGAAGAAATTTCGAGCTAATGCAAAGTGGGGGGGAAAAAGCTTTAAAAATAGGGTAGTACTGTTACTAAGAGTTTGTGGTCTTAAGCAGCATGGATGATTAGTCAGACATTGGAAGAAATAATTACTTTTTTGAAGCAATTTTTTTTTTTTTTTAATAAGTATATAACCCATAAATTTTGTTCAAGCCTGAATCTGTGGCTGAAGTGACATACATGGTGTGGAACAGCATATTAGAGCTATTACTTCTAACAGAATATCTTCCAAAACAATTAACATAATATGTATTGCTAAAATATTGTAACCTTTATCAATCACAACTTGTTTACAGTAATAAACAATGGAAAAAATATCTGTTGTCTGTAAAGAGTATAAGAAGAATAAGGGAGACTTGTTGGTTGATAAGGTGTTATTAAGCACTTCATGACTGAAAGTTTCTGGATCTTAGTTATTAAAAGAAGCAATAATAGTAGAATTTGACTTTCCTCTGAGAAATAACAGTATCTAGCATTATGATATAATGGGAGTACAGGGGGAAGGTTTAGGGGAAGAAATGGCATTATGCAGGCAGAAAGTAACCTTATTATTTCTCCTATGAGACCACATCTCTGGAATGTTGATATCTGAACAGAAATATTCAAAACAAAGAATTAAGCAAGATAAGTAGTAACTTCATACTGCACGAGTAGGTACTTATGCTACACAAAAGCAAAATACAACAATCAACCTACAGAAATTTTCTTTAAAAAATTGTTTATGGCCAATTAGCAAATCAATAAATTTAAAGCTGCATTAAGCCGTACAAAGCAGTCCAACAACTTCTTGTATGTCCTTTTCTATAAACAGCTTTATATTTGTACTAGTCCCCAGAATAACAGATTATTCTCAGTCTCTGTGCTAAGTAATCTATTTATGTTCCATTTAGTTAATTAACACACAAAGGCCCTAAATTGAAGTCAGGATTAAGAGTACTGTTCTGTCTATATTGTGATGTACTAGATATTTGACAATATACTAAAGTACACAAAATTAAGCAAAAAAAGCTGGTTTAATTAAGACAATACATTTTGTTTCATTTAATATGCAAATAGAAGACATAAGGAAAACTACTTTTTTTTTTTTTTTTTTACTAAAAACAGCTGTTCTAGGTTAGACCAAAAGGCCATCCATCTAAATTAATATTTTGAAATATAGCAAAAAGTAGCCTGTTGACTGATGCAGGAGAAACAGTGACCAAGTTATGCAGTGGGGCTGTAGACATTAGGAGATATAAAGTTCTCCATCACTTGAACAGCAGTATACATTTTGCACAGTCCAAATCTTTTTTGTTAAGAAAACAAAACCCAAAGCCAATACCCAGCAGCACATATATCATATTCCTTCAAGTATCAAGTTACTTACATCTTTAAAATAATGTCTACTGATTTACCCAACACAGACATAAACTCACTAATTTGTAAACTTCCCCCCCCAAACCACCCCTAACCCGCTTCATTAAATATCTGCCTTGCTGGTCACCTTCCAGTCATCAGGCACAAAGCCGTTCTAAGCAGGAGATTACATATCAGTTAGTTTCAGCTGTTTCTTGAGTTTCTCTGAAACTCTCGAGTAGTACCACCTGGATCTTGTGATTTGACAAAATAAAGATTAATATTCTTTTCTGTAATCTCTTTTAATGATTTTTTCAATTTGCATCAGATAATTTTACATGTCTGCTATATAGAAGCCCTGCAGTATGGGAACTATCTCAATCCCCTCCATAGTGAGCCCAGAAGTAAAAATTTACTTAAGCTTTTTTTTTGCTATGGCTTCATTTTCTGTAAGCACTTCAGGAAGCTTTACAAAAAGTAATTTTTATTAACTGTCTGTCTTTTGCAAGCTGTTTTTCAAACTGCTTTTTTGGCTTGATTATCTCACAGCTGAACATGATATAGTCACTCCCAAAAATATACAGGTATGTTGTCTTTTCAACAAATAGCATGTTCATCTAAAGCTGCTTGGATATTTATAAAACTGACGTTTAAATGCCATCTATTAATACATACTAAAGGTTTCATGCACTATCAACAAGAGGATTTTTTTCAGAGCATATGACCATTCATAAAACATTGGAAAAATTAAAAACTGAATTCTGATGGGGCAGAGGACAGTTATCATATCTCTTGAAGTTTCAGTCTCCAGAAAATGATACCTGGCTGAAAACAAGGATAACTTCCAAGATAAAACACTTGAACATTGATGGACTTTCCAACTGCCCAAGGTTATTTTTTTGTGCAGACTGAATATTATTCAGAGCTGTGCTCCTACTAATCAGTGACCAGCCAGGATGCATCTTGTTTGACCTTGTGTCACAGCATGGCTGAGGGCCAGTATAGGGCTACTAACAAGCCTCATAATCAAAAAAGCCAGGAGGAAGCCAAGACTTCTTCCTTTTCTTTGTTTTTGTTTTGTTTTGGCATTTGTTTTTTGGGAGGAGGGTTGTTTTTTAAGAACAAAGCCTAGCTAGTTCCTCTTCTCTGGAACTTCTCCATTGTTGCTTTTCTAATGAGTAAGGATGGGCCATCCCCATCTGAGGTCACTGGCATTGCCCAATGAGCTCCACTTAAATCACTTTTGCGTGTAAGAAAAAAGCCACAATTTTCCTCTGTCCAAATTTCTATTAATCTGGGGCACAGAAAGTATGTATAGCCCAACATATATCCAGATAGTGAGCCAGTATATCTGTAAGAATTTGAGACATTAGGAAGGTCATGAGGAGGAGCATCACTGATGTTCTCCCAGACAGCATCAAGTCCCACCTAGCAAATATTTGCTGTGCAATAAGAAGTAAAGGCCAATCCTATATTCATTTCAAAACAGGCATAAGCCTAGTTCCTTACGCTTCAATTTTGTCCATAGATATATTCAGAGGCTCCATTTGTTCAGAAAAACATGTGTTAGATGAAGATGTGTTAGATTTTTAACTCTGAAGAGGGAAATAAATATTTTCTTCCTGAAATTACAGTTTGGTATTGGCACTGTGTCCTGTAAAGGCCAATATATGATCAAAAGTCACTTTGACAGTTAAGCAGGTCTTCCTAAGTGAAACTGAGAGATAAAGGAAAAACTCTCAAAGATGATCACGATACACAGCATGGAGTAGACTATTTTAACTCTTGCTATTAAACCTACCTTAAAATCACCATGTCCTGATCCTATCAGCCATAAGAGAAGTTTTCATTTTAAAGTATTTTTCACTGGTTCATATTATAACTTGTACTTTTACAGAATGCAGGGCTAAAGCTGCTCTAATAAATCTAACAGGGGTGGGGCTCAAGCCCAGGAGTATCTGTGCTATTTACCTGAGCACACGCTCCCCCCAGCATGATTTGACCCATGACAGCTCTTGCTGTCGTCGACGATACACAGACCCAGCTGAGGTGACAGCACAGACCACAGCTTGTTTCCATGAAGCAAGCGTGCTACCGTGGTCTGGTATTTAACAGGGCAAAGAAGGGGGAAGAGGGCTGCTATCAGCAGGTGCTGGGATGGCTGCCTGCACCAAGGAATGGACTCTGCTGGCCTTGCTCAAACTACAGGCATACTAGTAGCCCGGATGCCTTAATCTTAAACCAGTATCTTTATAAGTTGAATATAAAAATGGTTTCTCCATCATAGAGCTACATTTTAGCACTGTGCTCATGATCTACTAAGGACCGCTGCACAACAGGGCAACAGAAGCTGAGGTAGCACTTGGGCATCACTTCTGTCGGACCTGTGGTATTTCTTCCAGAAAACCCATCTAATACTTCTTTGAAGACTCCTGGTGATAAGAACCTTATATTTACCTAGCTAACTAACTATTCCACACCTAGATTGGAAGCTGAATACATTTAATTTCCTCTGATGTAGTTCAGGCATTTACTTTCAGAAACCTCTCTCCCATGAAGGTACTTACCCATCAAGAACATTTGGCATCTTAACCCAGTTAGCTGATATAGGGAAGACCAGGCTTTTTGAGCTATGACTTCCAGCCCTGAAATAATTCTGGTAGAACTATTATTAATTCTTTTCAATTTGTGAGCCTTTTATTTCAGCTAAAGGCTGAAAGCCTTCGTGTAATATACAATAACAAGACAATCCAAGATATTAAATGCATTCTCAAAATATCTGAGTAAATCAGAGTGGTTTGAATGGTATATGCTATTTCAATCACTACAAATAATTTTTATTTCTATTCATCTGCTAGTGCTATTGGTGAAATGATTGAAATTTGATAAATTTTGTATTTCATTTGAACTAGTTTTGCCCCAGTCTCCCCAAAGATTCCAATTTAGCAAAACATTTATACTGTATTTAGGGGTAGGCCTTGTATTCAGATGTTTGTGGGTTTTGTTCATTTTCATATGTGTTAGTCTCAGTTTTTTTAATAATGGTGTTTTGGCTTTGTATCAGTATTTTGTAGACGGATTGATTTCTGATTTCAATATTTCTTTGTTTGTGAAAGGTATCAGTTTGTGCCTGTATGTTGCAAACAAGGTAATTTCCTGGACAGAACACTCATCTGTATGTCTCACCTCAGTCAGTTTTGGATAAATCACTGTAGAACTCTTCCTCTTCCCCAATCTGTAAAACACAAAGACAGTGTGAAAGATAGTGTTTAGATAGAAGCATCTCTGAACAGCTTGGAATAAAAGCAGTGTATAAAAGCGAGATATGCTGTGCATTGGGGAAAAGAGCATAGACATAGAATCACAGAATTGTTTTGATCAGAAAAGACCTTTAAGATTTATTTAAAAACAGATTTAAACCAGGACCATGGTAGTCAAAACACCACAGGGTGCCTCAAATTTAGGGGTGATCTAGGAACGTCCATGAGTTCCTAGTTGAACTGGCTTGCTTTCTATAACAAAGTGGAAACTGGCACTTTGGGCATTTTTGTAGTTACCTCTCTAGTATGCTAGTTGTTTTTCACTAGGAGCTTTGCTGATTTAATGAAAATGGATTAACTATTTCTCATTGCAAAGATCAGCTCAGTTCAGCATCTGATAAATCTAATTTCTACATAAGAGCACATGACATCATCAGAAGCCATAACCTGAGGAATTGCAGGCTGACTAGATGGCTTAGGCTGTGAGATAAAGAAAAGAAAAATTTCCCTCATGATTTTCCTCAGAGACAGGATAAAAATCACAAGGTTTGCAGCTGTGTTCTACAAGCTATGTTGAGAGTTGCTAATTACAAGGAAGGATTCCTCTGTGCTGTGGGAATATTCACAAATGCAGCTCTAAATTAAAAACATTTGTATAAAAAACTCTAGACTTTGTTTTGGTGATCCAGGGGTGATTGCCTTATGTTAGGGCAGTCAGTGTATTAGACATAAATGGAAGGGTTTATTCACTTTGCCTTAAGGGGAGTGGGTGGGATTTTTCTTTTCCAGAGGTTTTACTGTTTGTCTTCATTACATGTATTAACTATTGGACAGCACTTAGGCAATGCCAGTCTGCCCTACCCAGTGTATGATACATATGGTATTACGTTCAGAGAGAGTGTTATACGCAAAGGCATCAAGCTTTCTGCTGCTTCATTTGGGAAAAAAAAAAAAAAAGAAAAACAAAACAAAACAAAAAACAAAAAAAGAAGTTTAAAATTAAATTCTCAGCTATGGTCTTCCTGCTTCATTGGTGTTTTCTTCGAAATGACTACTCAGGATGCTCACAGAAATCAGGTTTCATGTTCAGATAATATCACTAACTGCCATGATGACTGACCCAGATATAGGGTTTATGAGGGGCATGGGAAGATCCCCTTGTGCTCTCTGGCTTGCTCACCTGTACAAGGCAGGAATTTGCTTTGCACATGTGCAATTATTAGATCTAGTCAGAAATGTCATAAGGAAGGGACAGAAAGAAAAGCTGTGATTATTATCTGTCTTGTTGATCGATCTACTTGGAGCTTTCAGTTGCATTCCTAGTATGTGATATGTACTTTTGTTAAGAAATGTACCTGACTTGGGTACAAAGCACAGTGAAAATAGTTCTGCTTCTAGTTAGCTTGAAAATCCTACCTTTAGTGTAGTAGATAGTAAAGAATGGAGTTTACAGTTTATATTAGTAAGTCCATCTCAGAAATCTGATTGCATTTCTTGGAGAAAAACAGCTGATCTAATCAGATTGTGTAAAAAAACCCTAAACCAACCAACAACCAAAACTGACAGGAAGGAAGGTTGGTTGACTGTCCTCCTCTTGTTGCTCTGTTTAGAGGCTGCCAAGTGTGAGTCATGGCACCCATGAAGTTGGGTGAATTGCACTGGAAAATTAAGCTTCTGCCAGGTAAATCATGCACTAGCTTGGTGCTAACAAACTTCCGCTAATCATTCATACAGCATCTGATTTAAGACGGGACAGTCTTTCAAGACCTAACAGTACAGAAGGCATAATATGAGCACTCAATATGCGCTCCATGAACATACTGCAGTCAGACATAGAAAAGGGAGAGAGAAAGGACACCATTCCACTATCTGTGTTTCTTCCCTTACAAAATATGTTTGGAATCTGCATCTTGCAGTTTCCCCTGGCAACTCTCTACTATCACAGAATACAATGTCGCAAGGCTACACTCCATTACACTGCACCGTCTTTTCCTTTTCTCTTGCTCCACAAGCTTTAATGAAGCCCATCAAATTTGCACAAGTGCCCTATTTACTGTACAGAGATTATGTCAAAAGAAATGATGTTTCTTCCTATTAATGCCTGACAATTGGCAAATGATCATGAAAGTCAATTGCTGTTCAGCTTGCTAAGCGATGGCATGTATTGCTGCCTTGCCTAATTACAGCAAATCAGATGTTTCCTGTTGTGGAAAACAATACTAACAAATTACTAACTCTTGGTGTTTTAAGAAGAATTGTATATCTTGAGAATCAATTGAAACAGAGCATTGGAACATGAATATCTTCAGATGTTTTATCATTTTATTTTCAAGTGTATTTATGGATAGGTAAAACAGAATTCAGGTGAAATATTCAATCTGTAAAATATACATGACTGAGCACAGTAGTAGCTTTTCTCAACTGATTCAGAGCTGAACTAGATTCAGAGCTGAACTTGTACGCTGTTTTTTTCATAAGCTTTTCTCCAAGAATGGTCTGTTGATGAGTAGGAAGGAAAAAGGAACATGTGGTAAGCAGTGCAGTAAGCACTAGTATGCAGAATGGTAGAGATAATCTACAAATAATTTGCTGGATGCACAGATAGAAAGAAATGTCATTACCACAAGAAAACCAACAGGAACTTGCCTCTACCTGAGATCTTAGTGCTCCCATGGAAGATAGTAAGAATACAGCCATTTCTGTGTGCATGCATATTCTCTGTTTCTGAGCCAGTAGTTCCCCAAGACATGTTCTGACACTGAGGGATTATTAGGACATCGTGATAACTCCTACGCACACTCTTTGCCTAACTTCTGCATCTAATTTTAATGGCTCTAGCTTCACATCTAGCAAAACCATGGTCTGTGTGACAGCCTTTGGCTCTTTATGAAGGATGACACTGATTTCCTTCACTTGTCACTTAACTAAGAGGAAGGCTGGATCAATCAATCAAATCTTTACAGAGTAACATTAAAGAAAATAACTGTTGTTTAAGCGTCATTTACAGTGTAGAATTCAGCCTGTAGAGATGTCTTCTCACAGAAATCTAACTGGAAAAAAAAAAAAAAAAAACCACAAACAAACAAAAAACCTCCTGCTTTTTATTTTTTTCCTGAGACTGAACTGAATTGAATAAGTGAAACAAAAATCATGTTTGTGACTTCATGCTTGAGAAATTGCCTGTTAAATCATGACATTGCCCACACACCTCTGATTTTGCTCTTGCAGCTCAGAGAAGGAAACAGAATTCCATGAAGAAAACTTCAAGGAAGTTTCTTTAATACATATGCCAGCAACAAATCATTGCTACGTATGAATGTAGTGAATATTGTTTTCAGGGTGTATCAAAATACACATCCACTCCCCTGGCCTCTCTGGCAATTTCCAGCCAGACGCAGCAGCGGGTGAGTTGAGGAGAATCTCGGCACGTCGGGCTCAGCGCTGTACTGAGCTTCTGCTGTGCTCTGCTGATCCAAAACTGCTGAGGGGCCACAAGAGGAGGGGCACCTTCAGGTCTGTCTGTTTGGGAGAGCTGGGGAAAAAAAAAAAAAAGGATTCCCTTTGAGCCTAGGGGGGAGGATTGAGTAAGGTTTTGTTGGAGCATGACAAGGAAAATTCCTCTAACTGCTGAGCATGCTTCTTTATAGCCAGGTAAAGTCAAGTCCCTGGAAGGACTGAGAGATATAATGTGCATATCCATTTATCCATTTAGAGGGATTTGTAGTGACAAAATTAGATCTGTTAACTACATTTTGTTACCATCAGTTTCCCATTCTTTCATCTTCTTCATGATCAAGTCCTGTGTGTTTGATCTCAAACACCTGTGGTTTATTCTAAAACCAAATGATTCCTTACAAATTTCATACATAAATTATTTCAGTGCCATCAAAATGGGAAAAGTGAGAAATACCTTCCTGGCTGCTCTTATTTAAGGCAGTTCTGACGTAAATGATATGGACTTGCCGCCTTTTCACTCTGTCTCGCATTTCCTTCCTTTGCACTCTTCTAACATTTTCTCCCATCTCTTTCTGTATCCCTGTCCTCCGTCCAGAGAAGTCAGAGTGTCTCATATCCTGTTCTCTGAACAATGTTCATTTGCATGACCTCTACTACTCTTGATTACTGTAATGAGTGTCTGTGGTAATTATCATCATCCTGTTCTATTTTTCCAGAGCAATACCCACTTTAGTGAGTTTCAGATTTATAAAGCATGTGTTATACTAGCAAAAGCTTAAATACTTCCTCTCTTCCCAAGTAATGCGTGTACACATCTCCTCATAAATCAGTAGCTTTCTTCAATGGTCCTGAATAAACTTAGGGTTGACCTGATGGAAATGACTCAGCTGAACTCAGCACATCAGCCAAAGTGAAGTGTGTCTTACCATCAAAGTGGTTCACACTTTCATTGAGCTGACGTATAAAGAATTTCTCTGTGCCTTCCAGCCACTTAGTTTCATGAGCACCTCTGCTTTACTTAATAGGTAGATTCAGTAAGGTGTTCAACAGCAAAAGAATTAATTGTGTTGAATGTGCATGCCTATTACACTTTCAAATGCTTTCTAACTACTAATTGTGGAAGAAATCCTCATCCTCTCAGAAAGTTCACAGTGCAATAAGACAAGGCAGTAGGGAAGTGCAAGAAGTGTCTGCTTGTTTATGCTGTTGTTTTGTGAGTCATGGACCAGGATTTTACGGTGATAGATGCTGAGCAAACACAAGTAAAATATGTGACTCTTTTTTTCAGACAGCAAACAGTTTCCTGTTGTTGGTAGTGCTAATGGGACATACTTCTGTTTTGAAACTATTTTTCAGTATTTTAGTACATTATAGACAAAATTATAACTCCAGCCTTTTGTCATTACTAGTACACACTGAGTGTAGTTATTGCTGGGTCCAACAGTTCTTTCTGTAAAGACAACTGCACATTGTCTGCAAGAACTTCAAAGGAAGGACTGATTCCCCAGGGCCAGCTGCCAGCTGAACCCTGCCTCTCTGCAAGATGGTGGCTCCTGGTGAGCTGCAGCTAGTGCTATCATTCAGAAAAACAGCCATTCACTCTATAAGCAGCTATAAGTGCTGTTCAAAGATCTAAGTGGCTTTATGACTTACTAGAGTAAGTCATGAAGTCCCACTTCAGGTGTTGCATATAGCTTATGTCTAAGCTGGCTTATTTAGCAGCAGCACAAAACATGGGCAAAACCAGGGTGGGCAGCCTGAATCTGTCTGTGTTGATGTGGCCTAGCGTATGTAAGAGCATTCCCTTTGCAAACTGTGGGGACTTGTAAATGCCTCTTTTCTCTAGATGGGGAGCCTGGGAGAACCAGAAAACACTGAGTCTCTGTTGGAGAAGGAGACGGCAGGCACCATGTCATGATGATGATTTGGAAACCTCACCTCTGGTTCTTGAGAGACCTCCAGGAACGACTTGTATTTCAGATAGCAGAGGGTAGCTCTAATTTCAGATCTATACAGAAACCAGGGAGACCTGACTGTCCACTTCTTCCAACCATACTTTACTGTTCATCCTAGAGCTCCTTTCCACTCAAATCCATTCCCTACGGAGCTCTGGCTCTGCAGGTGGAAAGGCAATTACAAGGTGATACAGACAAATGTGATCAGCAGGCCCCTGAGGACTTGGGAAGCATCCCATCAGTTGTTCTACAATGTGAGGGAAACCTGGGAAAGCACCATAGCATCCGAAGAAAGAGAACCAAGCAGTGGTGTGAATAGGCACGTCTGGTAAGATTAGGGGAAGAGCAGCACTGTAAGCCAACCAGGTGGGATCTTCCTGTAGTCGTGTAATGGAAAAAATTAAGTCCTAGGCTGAATCCAACACACAAGCCAGATTTCTTCTCTTCTGCCTCCTGATTGCTCTTATTGCGACTCTCCTTCCTCGACTTGCTACATAAGCAAAGACACTTTTGTTCTCCAAGAACAGCACCTACCTAAGAGATTCATTGTATGCAATGCCACTAAAAAGTTCAAGTACAATACATGAACACAACTTCTGATACAGGGATGGTGGCAAACCCTGGACAGGTTCTTTTGCTCCTGTAGCTCTTTAGTGGAGTAGAGATGAATGACATGCAGCAAACCTCAGAATTCAGCATTGTTTCTTGGACACTTGCTGATTATTTATAACGCTGCATCCGAGTTGAGCAAGGCAAGTCTCTTGGGCTTTCATGTTTGGGCAGAAGATGCGTTCTCAGGAGATTTCTAGTGCTTCCGCACCCAGTCTCAGTGGAAAATCTTCCTCAGAACTTTTCAGTCCCGACAAATAATAAACATGAAATGTCTGGTTTTACTTCATGTTGTGACTAAAATGTAAGGCCCTGAGTCAGAATTTCTATTTTTTATACCAACCCAATCTTCAGCTGTCTTTTCTAATGTCAGTGTTTCATCCAGTACCACTTTCTTTCCTTAATACTAGTTCAAAGAACAATTGCAATTACTTATTGCCTCTATCAATGTTTATCTGATAATTGCAAATGAATCTAAACAAGACAGCAGTGAAAACAGAAGGTACAGATAAAGACACGTTGTCATACAAAGTATAACAGCACCTTATTTTAAAGAATTGCTCCTTCAGTCCATGTCAAATATTTTTAAAGGCAGTTTAATTTTGAACTCATTATCTTTAAACATGTGCTAACTTTGTAAGAAATTATCCTGCTCTCCTCTGACCTTGAAATTCCAGGGGTGGGATGGTGTAGCTGACTGGAAACTAAACAAGCACACAATGTTTCCACAGGGTGACTAACCAATGTAAAAAGGAATAGGTACTTTTATCGTGCCTAACATATTGTCCTCTCTTTGGAATATGTAAAGATCCCTTGGATTTTATAATGGTGAATAACGTCACTTTGAACAAGAGTAAGAAATACATGGATGTACGTGTTTGTGTGTCTGTTTTGCCTGTAGGTAGGGAAGTCTAACTTGGGACTTCAGCAATAAAAATCACTGTTCATGTTAAGAGATCAGCCAGATTGATTAGACCGAAGTATGCTTCACAATCCTAATCAGACAACGGGGTATCTCAGTGTGTGAGAGTGGTCTGTAATGCTGCTGCTGTTTTAACAAGACATCGGCTATCAAATCTCTCCTGATCCTCACTGTGTAGCTGAGTTAATCTCTGAGCATCACTGAGCTCGTCTCCTCTGTGTCAGTGCAGGCCACGTGCTCGCTTCTGCCCTTAATCTGGATCATGTTTAGCCTGGTTATGTATCTCATGGGTGAGACGGTTTGCCTTTAGGATTTAGAGTTAGGCACACCAGAAAGATTTAGGGCCATGTAAAAATATGTCTCTCCTTAATGCTTGTTGTTGGTAAAATTTTCTCACTTTTCTGCTCATTTTTGTTCTTTAGTAGTTTCCATTTATGTTAGTTTTGCCCTTATTAGAGATTGGCTTGTTTCACAGTTCTGAGTGATCTTAGGCATCACAGGAAAATATCACTAGAAAAATATCTTAGATAAAGGGTAATTGCACTTCAGTGTGAGTGGCTGGTGTTCTTTAAGCATGGCAGCTGTAATTCCTAGCATTTTGATTCCGTGTTTTCTCTTAGCTACACAATAAGATGGAGTTTCAGATGCAAACCAAACTGTAGAAGCACAGGATATGTGGCCATACTTGACAATTGCATAGAACAGAAATTACTTTCAATAGTCTTTGTTTAGCTACTTTTTTAATATGTATTTATTGACCTTCGGGAGATGGATTCAATCCCCTAGCTTGGCTTGACTTGATTTCTAATAGTTACTCCTGGATAACAGTCAAAAAAACATATTTCCATGTGTTTAACAAACCTCATGACTCTGAAAATGAAATTCAGACAGAAGGACCATGAAAGACAGAAATTAAAGACAGCTACACTGTATGTACTTCAGCATTGCAAGCACCTGGGAAGGGGATTGCATATTTTAAGAGTGCAAAGCAGGGGACACCAGCGGCCTGATTTGTGGGCTGGATCTGCAGAGGTCACAGGGAAAGAGTTCTGCTCATAAAACAAAAGTGTGTGTGCAGGAGGAGGGTGGGTCTGATGCAGGAACAGGGAGCGTTAATTGAGGTCCTGTTTGATGCCGTTAAAAATTCAGCCTGAATCACTCTAAAGGATAGAGCCCTTTACTCCAAAATCTAGGGGGCCTTGGTAGCTATGTCCTATCTTTAATGTAGTTCAGTGGCTGGATACCACAGCAACTTTTTTTATTATTGCTGTGCTAAAAAATGCCTCTAATGCTGGTTAACAGAAGTATTCATATTGTCAGATCGGTGTGTTACTGTCGTAATTGTTATTCTACCCTCTTTGGGAAAACATTTGTGTCATCAGAAGTTTTTACTGAATGCATAGTGTACCATGTATAGTTCCGAAGAAAGTATACTCATTACTTCTTATATCTAATGCTATATACTGCCTTTAAACTGTTGTTCACTTTTCTAATGCCTTACCAGATTTATCCACTGATAACATTTCTACATGAAAAAATGGAAAAGGTGGGTCCTGAGATTTATAGCATTTTATAGGAAAGGAGCCAACTTTTCAAATCATCATTTACATGTGTTTGCAAGTCTGGAATATATGTATAAATATGACAGCAGTAAACATAAATAAAACGCAAGCATTACACAAGCTAATCTGTGCCTACAAAACACTATTGACACATTAAAACAAGTATTTCTATATGCAATAATATCTGCAGTCCCCTATAATTTCCAGTACTCTAGATTCTTATATATCCTGAGTTTTAAATCAACATAATGTATTGATACATTGAATAAATGAAGCCAGATTGCTGGAAGAGGTGCTTCTCCTGGAGGTCACTGTTGTCACATCAAGAGCAACTGAATTGTACATGAAGCAGCTCTAAAAAGCACACCAGTGCAAGCAAGGCAGCCTCCAGAAGACAGGTAGGCTGATGAGCTAAGGGAATAATGACTTCCATCACCCAACCTCATTTATTGCCTCCAAAGTCTCGGGGGGGAGCAACGGTCTTGGTTGTGGAGGTCTGTGAAGATGTGGATCAGAGATGCTTGGAATTAGAAGACTGAACAAAGCAGGAAGGCAGGTGACAGAACCTCAGTGGTTTGTCCTCTGTCAATGTTGCCAAGGCAAGTTGTCTCAAAATGTTACTGTATTGCGTAATTTACAAAATTGCAGATGCTTGGCACAACAACGAAGCAACCTGTATTTGTCCTTAATGGGTCTGCCTTCACAGAAGGAGCTGAGCACTTACATGTTTTGTGTGGTACTTAACTATTTTGCCTGTTTATCAAGATTCTGAATCTATGTAAAGAAAATTTGAAGGTTAACGTGATTGAAGTATCTCTACGCTGTTAACACTGAATAGATTCTCCATAAGTATATCATCATAAAGTATAGCAGGTATATTACATTAAAGTGAATATTGAACTCCCGTTGATTTCAATCAAACAAAGATTTCATCCATTATGTATCTTTAATACATTTCCAGTGTTTTCATTGCACTTACCTACCTTATCTCGCATTCACACCTTTAGCATTTGAATTAATTCATACCAGTTTCAACTTCCTCTTTCAAAAAGTTTATAATTATGATTCTTTTAAAAGTTCAAACTGCCTAGAAAACCAATGCAAATCATCACTGTTCCTTTAAAGCAACCAATCGATTACTGCATAAATGTTATTGATTGTACATTGCTACATATGCTTTAACTTTGCAGACTGTTTTACATGTATGTGATGTTAGAGTAATTAGGGATGTTTTTGTGTGAGATGCTAAGGAAATGGAGTTTTGTGACCCCAACAATGTTCTTCCTCTTCTGTGGAAAGAAATTATGTTTTGGCTTGCATTTCAGACAGCATGAGATGATTTAAACAGGATAGGTTAAAAAAAAAAAGGTGAAAAATTGAGACACAAACCTTGCAGTCTGGAAGAGATTAACATCGAGATCTCAGATCTGCTGAGAATTTATGACTTTTATGTTCGTAAGACAATTTGTCCATTTTGCTTGGCTTGGGAGTGTTTTTCATCTCACTAAACTATTTCTAACACTACATTGGCTAATTTCAAGTAATTAAACAAAATAATGAAACAGTTGAAGACTTCAGTGAGTTGGGATTACTACTCAGTCTGTGTAGTCACAGAGCTGGGGAGGGGCACCTGCCATGGCAATGGCGCTTTTTACTCTACACTTGCTCGTCTTTCACTTTTCCTGATAAGCGCATTAAACAGAGGAATGATTTGTGTTCATTCTGTATATCAAAGATATAACATATCACGAAATAAGTACAACTTTGTGGAGTACACAGGTTGTTCAAAAAGAGCCCATTTAATGTCTGCAGACTCCACGGGAATTCCAAAACACAGGGGTGATGCAGGCTGTGGAGTGAGGAGGTGAGGAGCAAGAAAATAGGTGGACAGCTTTACAACTGACTGGCCAAATCATCATTCATGTGCAAGTACTACTTGATGAGCAAAACCAAATTATTTTCACTAATTTTCATTTGCACCTCTCAATGTACTTTTCATCTTAAAGGCCTATAGCTGCTGGCTCACACTACCACATTTCCATTCAACAGGATAAGAAAGTAAATGATTATTAGCTTCATGCAAAAGCTTACATTCCATTTGACAGATTAAATAATCTGCTTTCAAAAATGTTAGCCTCAGTTTCATTTCAAGTAATGCCTATTTCACAGAAAATAAAATGGAAATAAGAAAAAATTATTGAAATTCTGCAAAACAGAGAAATGCCTAAGTTAAATTGTTAAAATAGATTTAAATTCACTTTATTCTACAAAATCCACTCTACAATCTAATTACAACTTTTGCTCAAAGATTTTTTTAAACAACAATCAAGTCCTTCCACGTCTAACATTTTATAGAAGGCAGGGGGACAAAAAAAAAAAAAAA
>VXBL01004964.1:919836-985663 GCA_013400195.1 Aramus guarauna
AAAAGCAAGAAAGCAAGAAAGAAGCTCTTTGTAGTTTATGTATGTTGAAATGAAAATCTAGGAATTGTGTACCATTTTTATCAATATTTTTCAAGAAAACATTTACCTGTGTGTTTATCTGTGTAAATCAGTGATGTGGTACAAATTTCTAAATATTAAAAAAGAGGTTTTGAATTAGAAACCACTATATCATTATTTTTCCTATCTTTCCTTACTTGTTGACCATAGAATATAAATAGTTGAACAAACAAGGATTTTTCTTTTTTTTTATTTGCAATACTTTTTGACTTTTAAAGTTTCTCCAGTTAACGTACTAACCTGCCTGGTACTGCTTTTAACACTTCAATGCAGAATTGCATCTGGGTTTTTTTCTGTTGTTTCAACTTCCTTTGTGGCATAGAAAAACTGCTTTTAGTTTATCTCTTCTTTTTCAACTCTCTTAAACACCAGGAGCCCCATAAAAGAAGCCACTGGCTGAAAACAAGTAGATAAACAAAAAGATTGTTTGCACAAATTAGGGCTGGATGAATTTGGAGAAGTATCAGCAACAGTAGTATTAGAAAGATAAAGTTTTGGATTTGCTGATCTTGCTGCTTTTTAAGACTGAAAATTTTGTCTGAACATGTTTGAATTTTAGAGGGAAGTTGTGCCACCCACCTATGTGTGATCAGAGTGAAGTCAAAAATACTCAGCACTGGCCAAAATAAAAGAAAGTTTGTCATCTTTCAGGTAAGGGAGAACACTAAACTTCTCACCTTTCTGTTCTGAATGTTCCTGGTTTTGAAATCAAATGTCACATTAGGAAGCAAACAAATGTGTTTTCATATGGTCTGATCACCAAAACAAATATGAGTCATTCACCATGATGTGTTCTCACCCTTCTTTTTGCATGCTTGTGAACTGCGTGTCAGCTGCTTCGTTCCCGATAGTGAAGTCCTTTGTGCCTATATACGGCATTTGCAGTAGCAGCACAAACTACATGTCTGCCCATATGGCTCTACTCTGACTTTGGGGGATTTACCGCTGCTCTGTGCGCTACCAGCCAGAAGCCTGACTCTTAGAGCAAGCCATGCTGTGGTCCTTTTCAGTACTAATCCAACTGACACCCTTTGAAACTCATGTAAACACCATAAAAGAGAAACCAGACTATGTCTAGACCCTAAATTAGTTCATAATATTCATGTACGCAGTTATTTTTTCATTAATTCAAGGGTCATATCTACTGAAAATCAAGATCCACACTATATTCTAGACCAGTGCCCCAAGTTAATGAGTATTTGAAACTCTCTTCCTGATGCTTTCATCATCGTATGGGATGCTCATTGAGCTTATCCAATGCTGTTTATATGAACTACCTAATACATAGATGAGAAATTACTTCTATGCTCTTATGACAGAAAAAAAAAATCCTTTTTATTAGGGATCTTTCCCATCACTAAAATCTATGAATAAGTATATAGAAGTAAGTAGAGATGTTTTCTAAAAATCTAGTCACATTATATTACTCCAAATTAAAGTACTGAAACTTTACTCCTTTTCTACAGATTTTAATGTACTGGCTAATATAAATTTTACAGAGCAGTAATGTGATGTATTAAATTAAATCTTTATAAACCACACAGTTGCAACAAATATTATAAGTGGGACCTTTCTCCCTTTCATATATGTCCTTGGCTTTGCACTGTCCAGAGAGAGAGAAAGCTAAAAGAAACAGAGTAATATACAGCAAGACCTTTTTTTAACTCAGCTTTTCAGATTAGAGCAGATGCTGGACCAACACACCAGCTTTTTTGGCTCAGATAAATGAGGTCTACAGTCATATCAGCAATCTATGTCCTCCTTTTGGGACCACCTTGCTCTGAATAACATCATGCCTTTACCTATCTCCTTGCTTGACTGAGTCACACCGCCCTCTGCATCCTGGCCTTGGGTCATCCTGGGCAACCCTGGACCTCAGCTAACTGCCAGCCAACAGTATCTTCTGAGAGTTCACACAGGCTGTCTGTAAATACACAGAAAATGTTGCACCGATCCCAGGTGAAGAAGAGAACTGTAAGGGAGTCTGTTCTACAGACAGTGCACCAATGGTGCTTCCAGCCATTCATTGCATCTGTAACAAGATTTAAAAGCTAACTGGCAGCATTAATTTGTAAATAAACAGGCACAGGACATCCACATCTAGTCACTATCCAGGCATTCAGCCTGGATTCAGCCTGGAGAAATCTGCCTTCAAAAAGTTTCCCAACAGCAATATATCCAGTATAACATATAAACTCACCTTCAGGAGTAGCGTGTCTGTCACCCCGGGGTGAGATAAGCATAAACTTCCTTGACACTATGTTTCTTTGACTGTGGTTTTCCACTCTCTCTTTCCTTTCTTTTCATGACTACAGAAGACTATGCCTCTGGACTAGTTCTTCACCTTTATTGTCCCCCAACAAAGTTGCAACAGGCTTAGCAAAGGACAAGTTTCATCGCAGTGTCTTCAGCAGCCTCAGACTTACATGTTCGTGCCCTAAGGAAAAGTAGGAACCTTTGGGAATTACTGTAACATCTACAATCTTGCATTTCAGGGCACTTTCAGGAGGAGGTGAGGGATGTGGAAAGGAAGAGTCAGGCATGAACTCATTCAGCAGTGGCAGCAGCTTACAAAGGATACATCTTTTTCCACTCTTCATTCCCACACTCTAAAAATACTATACTGCCTCAGATGTCATTGACAGCAATATGGAGAGCAATATGTGGTCCCATGCTAGAGCCCTTCCTAAAGATGGCCAGGGTAGAAATAAAGAGGTGGGAAGAAAGCGGAAGGTACTTTAGGAAGGAGGCATCTTTTTGCCTGTCCATTCACAGTGTCTGCCATTCTATCAATTTTTACTGGCACTTGGATAATTTTTTTATATTTTGTTTTAGGTTTCAGGCAGTATGTCTGGGTATAAGGAGTGTGGTTTGGGTGAGGCAGATTAAACAGTCTAATATCCAAGATCCTTTCCAAAGACAACAATGGAAGGGTTGAAGATTTGAGATGAGGAATGCCATCCTATGGTAGGAGATAGCGTGTCTTGGTGTGCCACCTGTATCGAGAAGGGAGAATAGCTAAAGACAAATATTAAAGTGCCTCCAGTGCTGAGCCAGGACTATAAAAGAAAGTCAAATTAATTACTTAATCAAGCAGAACTGCTCAAAAAGGCAGGCTCATAAATTTGAGGGATTCCCAAATGTACTCTTAATGCTTATTCTGGAGAGAATGAACCAAGGTGTCTGAGTCCAGCTCAGCTCTTTTTCCAAGAACTGCAAGAGTAAAATCTCCCATTATGGCCAAGTTCTGTGCTTCAGAAAATCCTGCTAATTGCTAACAAAAAGAGTTATCCACTTGATCTGCCTGGATCTGCAGCAGATCCCCCAACAATACCTATGTTCTTTTCCTTTGTATTATCATTCAGACTTTCAATACGTGTTTTCTGCTGCATTCTGAACATCTGAGTGAGATATGTGGCATAATCTCCTTCACCTTTTTCCCTCCTGTTGTTCCTGAACAAGCTGTGCTCTTTGGTATTAGTATTCCAGTCACATACTCACATGACTGAACCCTACCAAGTTTCTGTTATGTCAATTAAGTTGTAATTTTGTTCTTGCATTGTTTCCCAGCTATTTCTATTATTTTTGATACATTTTACATCAGTATAGAGACATCTAGGCTGAGTATCAGTTGGTTTGCTTTCTTCTTCTTCCTCCAATGACACTTTTTACAGAATCATAGAGTTTTCATTTTTTTAGCTTTTTTGTCTACGCCACTGTGGGTCATGTTTATTTGGACACTCATGTGACCAACCTGGCAGGATAATTTAGCACATATCTGATCAGATTAGCAAATCTATGCTAAAGTTTTTCCTTCTTTCTTTGTTAGATGGAGCCCATTTCTTCTCAGCAGTCCTTCCCATCCCATCATGGAAGCATGTGGTTATGGTGAGGAAACCAAGATCTTCCTTGTAACACTGTGCACAGCCATGCATTTTTTCCCATCTTTACATGCACATACTCATTTGAGATTATCTTTGTCTAAGTAGAAACTGCAATCATAAGCACTTCTAGGCCTCTCCATCTTTTCACCCAAGAAGCATCTACATCACAAAAACCAGTGACCACTTATTGTCAGAGGACCACATGATTCCTGAAGTAACCTCTAACTTCTTTAGGAGAGAGACAATACCTATCTAAGAGTTTGTACAGAACTTGAATGTACCAGGACCCTAATTCATGAAACACAGTGTAATATTATTATTATTATTAAGATTGATGCTAAAATGCAGAAAATGGAAAAAATGGGATCAGAATAGACATTCATAAATCGCCTACCATACTCCAAAGTAGGATCACCTATATCAAAACTGCTCATGAATGATGGTTGCCTAACCATACATTTAAAAATAGCCAGTAACAGGACACTGTGGACTATCACAGCCTATCTATTACAGTACTTCACTCTCTCTTTATTTTTTCCTATATCAAACAACTTCCCTCTGCTGCAATTTACTTGTTCTAACCACAATGAATACGGAGAAAAATATCATTCACTACTTCTTCACAAATTGCCTATATCTATGCTGATAAAATAAACAGAGCCAGAACAGAGGCCCGGAGAGTGGACCTTGATTATCTACAACGTCATGTTCCTAGAGCGGGCCCTCGCAGAGTTGGTGCATTGCCCTAATCACTTCCCAAACACAGTCTGAGACTTGTTACCAGTTCAAATGCAGCTGCATCGTCATGAAGGCTGGAAGAGTTTAAAGGCCAGATAATGTCTCCAGGCCGAAGAATAAACTCTAGTATTGAAGGGGGGTGGGGATTGTTATATAAATGTGACCTTTATATAGTTAATAATTCTTATCATCTCTCCCTTTTTGGACTAAACAATGTCAATCTCAGCCTTTCTTCACAGAATCCTGATCATTCTCACTGGAACCCATATCATTCCCAAAACTGATCCCTGAAGTGTAATTCCCAAAGTGCAATACTCAGCTGCCCCCTCACCAATGCTGAGTTAAGATGAACATGATTATTTTCTGTGTACTACAAATAATATTCCTATTTATGCATTCCAGATTGCTTCATACAGTTCTCTAAGTACAGTCGGATTAACTTAATGAGCTCTAATTGATTTTGTAAATCTCTAACTTATTTAATACTTTTAAATATGTTATTCCAGCATCTGCAGCACCACAACCCTTTGCATTTGTTGCTGAAGCTGATAACATTAGCAGTGATAGCACAGACAGACTTTTCTGTGAGAAAAAAATCATTAAATATTTTGGCCTCTCCAAAGTAACATTTCGGTAGCATCACTTGGTGGTCATGGAGAAGCTCCTAGTACTTCTACTATTTTTGCACCTGTTCTGTGAATCATTGAGAAATTTCTCTCTCAAGAGCTGTCAGCCTATCCACTTTCAAAAGCACTTATATATGTTTTAAAATTTAATGTTAGAATGTTAAGACTTTTTTAGGAATGAACTGTGCCTCATAAAACAATCTCTTTGAAAGGAATCCTTAGAAGAGCAAATCAGTAAAATTAAAATGATGAAGATAACTAAAGGTTACCATTGTCAACTGACCTCCTATTAATTATCTTGTGCTGTTGTGTCCTCTGTTACCCACGCTAATTGACCTTGACATATGTTACTTGTTTTTTGAACCTTCAGCTGCATAGCTTCTCTGTCGACAAAGATGCGGTGCTACAGGGCGACAGCCTTCTTTGCCATTGCCTCTTGCCTTTTAACACAAAATTCGGTATGAAATAAAGCCCTGCGTGGTGGTCCACAGCAGAGCTCGTAGGCGAGCAGGGCTGGGCTGCGATCTGCTGGTGGAATGGGTGTTTGCCCGGAGCAGCAAGCCTTAAGTGTGACTGCATCAGTGACCGACACGGTAATGAAAGAAGTTTGTTAATTTGCAGTCTTGGTAGTGCCGACTGATAAAGGGATGTGTGCAGTAGTCTCAGCTTTGTCTCTTTCGCTAGGTTTACACTGGCGTGACACCCCTGAATTTAGAGAGGTAGTTCCTGATTTACTTCAGGGCAAGGGCAGAATCAGGTCTGATTTTGTACCGCAACCCATACAGATAACAGCTCTCACTGGGAAACATATCGGGTATATGTAAGGACACTTCAATATATGTAAGCATATTTATAGCCTTTCCCCATTTTATGAGGATATTTTGGATCTTTCTGGTACCTCTCATTATAAAATATTTCTAAGCTAAATCCAGGACAGATAAATCATTGCTCCGGTTTCTCTCGAGCAGGGTAGCCTGCCTAAATCACTGCCACATTCTTCCCATAGTAGCCGTTTAAAATTAATAGCACATGCAGAGGAAAAACTAAACCCTTTGACGTCACTCCTGAAATGAGGAAACATAAACAGAAAAGGCTTCACTCCACCGAGCTGACAGTGCGGGCGCGGATTGGTCTGCTCTCCCGCGCCTGTGGCGGTTGACAGCACCTCCCAGCCCAGCACGGCCTTCGGCTCGCTAGCACGGGCAGGCAGACTGCAGCAGCTCAGCTCTACCCCAGCCCTTACACTGGCAGAAAAGTGCACGCTCTTCCCGAGTCTTTTTGCTTCTTAAGGTGGTTTTATTGGCTTGGTTGGGGGACTTGGGGAGGTTTTCTTTCCTTTTTTTTTTTTTTTTTTTTTTTTTCTTTTTTTTTTTTTTAAATTTTTGTTTGCTGTTGTTACTTAATTCTATTCCTAATCCTGGATGCAGTTACTGGATTCTGCAGTACAAGTCTTCATGAACAAGCTGCACCGCTTAGAGATTTCACGGCATTCAAAGGTCACAGAACTGCCACTATGGTTAAATGTCTTGTTTAATGGTTGAGGTATGTACAGCAAATCTAAAAGAGGCAGCATGATTATTTCTGAAGGGGAACTAAAATTGTGAGGGGGAGAGGGAGATAATACTATTATTTAGTGGAAAAGATTTTTACTGGTGATTGTTACTACAGCAACCGGTTTTTGAATTTCCTCCCTTTTTCTCTTTATTCAAACTAGATGAAAATTTTAACTTCTGTTGATTTAACCATTTGATGGCGAGAGAAGATTGCGGAAAGAATCTGTTATTGTGGTCCTTTCTGACCCCACTGAGGGAAGTGTGATTGCTTTTTCCGTATGTTTTCCTACTGCTCTGTGGCAGGAGAGGAGACCTGGGACTTGGCTGGCTTAGATGAAGGGAGAAGGAAGCAGAAACTCGTTCTTATCCTGAGGGGGCTGTGAGTTTGTCTGAGAGTTAGAGCAGAGAGAAAAAGAGTTGGAAATAAAGAGATCAAGCAGAAAACAGTATCAGTCTCATTTTTAGGAGTACACGTACCACAATATTTTCATTTTTTTTACTACATGCTAAGATTGGTTTACTTGATTTGGGTTCAGAAGTTCAAAATTAAGAAGCAGCCTGCACTTTGACTTACAAGCAGATCCTCAGTGGGAAGGGAGGGATCTGATCGTCTTATATCAACACCAGTTTTCAGATAGCTTTTGCTACTTAAACAGAGAAAAGTGGAAATTTGCTTGGAAGTTGAAGTAATGTAGCCTGACGTCTGTTTGATGGCATATCGGTTCGATTCATACTCGAGCTAGCGTTCTGCCTTGAATGAGTATTGCAGCATTACAGTGGGCAGTGTGCTGCAGGAAATGCAAACAACTGCTAGCATAAAACTAACATTGTTTTCAGGAGTGTGATTCTAAAATACAAGAGGAGGAGCCACTTGTCAGAGCTCGTGTGTGTGTGTGTGTGTGTGTGTATGAGTGGCCTTAAAAATAATTTCAGCCAACACAGCCGATTTCTGTTCTTAATTGGATTAATATACAGGTATGCTCAATGACTGGCAATCTTCATATTTTCCCAGTTTGTGAAATGAGACTTTTTAAAGCTCTGTTTGAGGTGTTGCTGTAGATATAAACCCCCTGCAATCTGAAAATCTTTTAGTTTAACTTTAAAAATTATACCTGAAAAAAACAATTCCTGTAACAAGGAACAGAACATGAGCACACCCACCTCATGCAATGCACCTCAAGGGGTTACAAAAATTAATTACACTAGACTGAAGCATGCTAGCTTAAAGACTGCAAAAATATTAGCTCTGAAATGCAGAGGATGTGATATGTGCTGTGAATGGACAATTGCTATTCTGCAGTGCCTAGTGGGAAAACAAGGACTTTGTGTATTGCAAATGCATAGCTGCAGCTCCTCCATTTCCTTTGCTGTATCTTCACTGATGACTGCAGAAAAAAAGAGGCTTGTCACAGATAAACTCTTTAGTGCCCCATCTCTTTTGAGATACTTGAGGATTTTTTTTTTTCATATCATCCAACAACCCAAAGTCCAGCTTCGTTAGTTGAACTGTTATTCTGTAATCTCCATGCCATTCTGTCCTCCCCAGCCCTCCTCTAAGTCTGACTACTTAAACTGCCAGCTGTTTTCAAAAACTAAAGTATTGCTTCTCTAGCCTCGAATTTAGCAGGGTTAATATCGTATTTCTTAGATGATTAATTAGTAAATTTGACTAAGGGGAAGCCTCAGTCTATAGGGTCTATCGCCTGTTCTGTAAGGAAAAACCCTGTAACTACATGAAGACATCCAAGTTTCCGATAGACAATCTGTACGATATCTGTTTATAATAATTTCCTAGAATTAAATTATTCACTACTTCTGATAAACATTTTTTAGACAAGCTTAGCTTTTAAGCTCTGTGATCTACATTTTGCTGCATCTGTGTTTTGGAGCAACTACTACTGGTGATACTAATAGTAAATATGCTAAGTGGACTTCAGCTAGGGAAATGACACTGTTTTTCTACTTTAGTAAGAAAAGTTTATCTGCAATGCTTTCTCTGAACATTCTCAATTCAGCATCAAGAGCAAAATACAATTTAAGGTTGGCCTCTCTACAGTGGATGCGATGGTTACTGACATTTGCAGTCACATTGTCTCAAAAATAAAGTCCGTATTGCAGAAGTTTCATGTGATATGAATGGCTGCTCATTCTGAGTTTATTTCTGTAGGGTAGACAAGAGTTGTCACCAGCAAAGTTGTAGTGATTCCAGCAGAGTAAGGCAAACTCTGCTGAGGCTGATCCAAAGTATTGCAGATCAATTTTTTAAATTATGAAATGTTTCATTCTGTTAACTAGTTTATAAATATACCATTATAACTTCAGCTGTTTCCTCCCCTTCCTCCTGTTTATGTGCTTTTCCCTTCTGAAATCCAGCCCTCTGCTTGCCCTTACCAGACCTCTAGGTAGGTCATTGAAGCAGACTGATTTTCCAGTGTCTTCACTGCAATCATCAAGTATAATTGAGACATTCAATCATACATAATCCCTTTTCACTCACCCCATGGTGCTTCTACCAATAGTTAAACCATATTTTAATGAGAAACAGTCTGAAAATTGATATTTTATGACGTATGGTTTTCTCTTAATTTTTCAGTCTCATAGGGAAAAAACCTTCTTTGGTACTGGTAATTTTCTTTATAGGAGTTGTATGAAGCAGAAATACCAGCTACTAACCAAGCCATTACTGTCAATAGATTAAAACCTAACAGCTCTTTATTTAATCACAAGAAATGTTTAAGACCTAATCTGTCCTGTAATCAAGCTAGATGTATGACCAAAAAAGCTCTTGATGCAGTTGGGCTAACAGAGAAACAAGTCATTTGGGGCAGCCAGGAAGACATCCCATGTAAATGAGCATTCTTAGCACTCGCTATTGTTCATCTTTTCTCCATTTTTGTGCTTGAAATTATTACAGCGCTCCATGTGTTTGTCACAGGGTGAAAGTGAAAGGGACAGCTGGGGTCCTACCAGCTGCCAGAATAAAATTAACTGTTTTGTAATGAAATGGTGGCTCAGTATTCCTCCTCCCACATCCATATTGGGTGGAAGATGGGACTCTCTGTGTTGGAATCACAGCATTCATTTTTCTTGTTCCTCAGCCAGAAAGCAGGCTTACCCTTGCAGGGACATCAGTTTTTACACTTCCAGTGAAACGTTGCCTTTACATCTAGTTGTAAAAATTGCGCTTTTCGGTCGCAAGCTTCAGGATGTGGAACTGATGTTATTTAGAGTTTGTACCCTGGGGGCATTGGGGCACAGACGTGCAGCCTACGTGTCCAAAAGCAGTTCAGAACTTCTGATGCATTTTCTTTCTCTGGCCAACACGAGGTGCTTCAATTTAGGCAGCTAAAGATGAACAATGGCAGCTGAAAAGCTGGGCCACGAAGCCAGGCACCACATATGCAATTGGATGAGGGTGGCTAGTAACCTTTTTCTGTGGTTTCACGGTAAATGAGTGGAAATCTAATAATGTGTCTTCTGATAGTAATACAAATTTGTCATGTCTGAAGAATTAGCTCTGTGCAAATACTAGAGAGATAGAATGTATTTGTTGTATTAAAGACTATTTATTTAATTAATTTATAGAAATTTAAAATGCAAACTCAACTTTTTAGCAAAAAGAATTCTTCTGTATCTTTCTGAAAATTTAGAGCAATCTTTAATTATTATTATTATTATTATTATTATTATTATTATTATTATTATTACGGTACCATTCAAAAAAAATTGCATTAGAAAACAATATTTGAACCTCTGAACTTATAATTTCTGTTTGCCTGTAACAAACTGTGGGATCCAGGAGATATATTGCTAGGGTTCACAGTGCTCAGATCTGGGCTAGTGATAGCTATCTGTTTTAAAGCCTCCACTTTTAAAGTAGAAAATTAACAAATGTGAGCCAGATCAGATAGAAGAGAGAGCCGTTCCAGAAGCTGGACTTCAGTGGCAAAACTGCTAGTGAAAAAATCTGGGGCAGAGACAATTTGCAAAAAACAACAGTCAAATGATTTAAGCATTTCTTTTGCACACATTTTATAGTGTGGTATCTACAGTCCATTGATGCTGTAATTTTGATAAACATTTTTCACTTGTTCTGTTCTTAGAAAGTGAAATATATATAGCTATCATTCTGTTATGTAAACAGTGTTGAACTATAGAAATTAAACTAATGAAAGAGCCCTATTAAGTTTGATTTTCTTATTCCGTTCTTCCTCCCAGTGGGACCTGGGAGTGAGGATGGATGAGAACTCAGTTTAGCTACTTATTTAAGCCACATAGTCTTATGGTGGTATATGATATGCTTCTGCTAGCTTACAATCCAGCCAAATAAGACATCCAGGTTGCCTGGACGGATAAACATAGCTGATGATCTCTCCCTCTTAATAGGTGGGGATGAGCAGTTCGGATTCTCCCAGACACACACAGAGACAAATTTGTTGTAGTTTAGCTAAAGAAGAATTGCATGCAGACACAAACAGCAAGATTTAGCTCTCTTTGAGTAGGTTATTTTAAAAATAAGAAACAAATATTTAGAAGAAGATAGTTGCAGAGGTATTTTTTTTCTGTAGCTGGTAGGTTTATACTAGTTACCCACAAAAATTTCTGGTATGAGAAAACTTACCAACTAATATCTCACTATGGCGTGTGTTAATGCTGGCAGTGTACGGTTTTTAAAAGTAGAGCACAGAATCTCCTGTCAAACTAAGTTTAGCTAATTGTCGCGGAGGCATAAAAACACACTGTGGGGCAACTGCTGTCAGGACCTGTATACAATTTTCTACATGGTTGTTCATAGCAGAGTCTATGATACTAACCCATCTGTACATAGGAAAGATGTTTTGGAAAAGATGATCGTTAACTTTCCAAGAATAAAGTGGGAGGTCGGCATGTTTTGACTGAATATGCAGCAACCCAGAGATGGCTCAGAGAAATATACATCTAAAAAAGTGAAATTAAGAAACCTCAACTTCAACTAGAGAACTCCCGGAGGATGACACTGAGCTACCGTGTAACCACTTCTGCTCCTTTTGGAAACTGCCCTTTATTCCTTCTGAAAGAAAGAGTCTGTAGTCTCATGTTCTTATTCCCTTTCTTTCCCCCTACCCAACCTTCTTCCCATAGCAGACTTCCTACAGTGCTGGTGTAGACTGGCTAAGCTCTGGGACTTATCATAGTATGTGGTGGCAGAGCTAGCATTCGTGTGCAAGGACTCATCCCTTGGAAAGAGAGATGCCGATCCCAGGTGGTTGCTGTGCTTTAGAAATGAACACATATTGACATGAAATGCCTTAGTACTTTCCCAAGAATTCAGCTGTCATCCAGAGGGTGTAGCTATTTTCCCCTTTATGTATGATGATCCAGGTATAGAACAAGAACTGATACCTCTGGATATGATCTGGGTGATGGGATCAAGCGTACACTGATGAAGTTTGCAGATGATACCAAACTGATTGGGGAAGCAGACACTTTGGAAGGGTCAACCACCCTGCAGGAAGACTGAGGTAGGCTGGAAGAGTGGGCTAACAAGAATCTTATGAAATTGAAAAAGGACAAGTGTAAGGTCTTGCACCTGGGAAAACACAAATCTCTGAGAAGGTTAGATAGAATGAGGACTTGCTGCGTACCAGGCTGTTGGGAAGGAGGAGAAAACCTCACATAGACACCCAGAGAGATGAAAGCAGATGCATGAGGTCTTCATGGAGAAAGCACACTTCTGGCTTTGTGCTAAATGACAACCATGTTGAAATAGGCTACTGCCCCTTTCTGTTTCAAATGTTGGGATATGACTTGGCTCTGTATTACTTATTCATAGGCAATTCTGTTTCACACACTGCCGTAATATCTGAGCGTCTATTAATAACAATGTTCAAGTGGCATCAGAATGGCCATCATAAATTTAATTAGGCAGTGTATCTCCAGTTTAATCAATATGGTCATTAGAAGACTGTAAGACAGCCAGGAAAACAATAATTAGTCCTGATTAATAAAGGAGAACTTGCACACATCAGCAAAGGAGAGGAGGGAGCTTTGCCTGTTCAAGGCTTGGGAGGACAGTGAGTTGCTTTCTGATTTAGCAGATCTGAGGACACTGTTATTAAAAAAACCTCTTGAAAATGCCTTTCAAATTTTAAATAAAGTGGAAAATAATATACTGCAGAGAGAGAACTACTATACTGAAAGTATATTTTCCAAAGTCTAAAAGTCTCTTCTTAAAAAAACCCCTTCATTTTCTTGAACAAACTCAAAGTGCCAGCTAGAAAGATAAAACTGGAATGTATTTCTTCACCAAACAAATTCCTCAGGTGCACAGTTGCTTTGTTTTTGTAGGACTGCTTTAAAAAGCAGAACAACTGAAAGATAAAAAGACGACTCAAATCGGATCGGTGCGTGAGAGGGTAAAATGGCATGGTTCCACTGAGATTAATAGGACTCCCTCAATTTATAACTATGAAACATCAGACCCGCTGAGCTTTCAGGTCTTATAAGCATTCCTTCTCTTCACCAGTTCGATCAAATTTTAGGCTCATTAGCCTTTCACTATACCTGTTTCATACCAGTTTTCCACAACTTCCTCAGCATTGTGGTACTGTCAGGCTGCTTTTGATGGCTCCGCAGAAGCTGTGATGAATTTTCTCTTTACCATCATCCTCTAAACTTCCCTTCTCTCCTTCCCTTTCTCATAGGGGGAAAAAAAAAAAAAAAAAAAAGTTTACCAGATTTTATTTGAAATCACAGCTTCACAGTTAAATTTTAGCTTATGTGCTAGCATCTGCAAAAGTGTATATATTTGTAATACAGAGGGGACTGATCTCGCTTGTTTTCAGTATAGACCATGATCTGCTTCAATGACACAGCTATGTAAGTAATAATTTTAAAAGCTGAGGAATAACGGGAAAATAGTAATTTTGTTTAGGGACCACATGTACTGCACTGTACCACAAGATATTTTTCATGTAGTAAGGCTGTAACATCCTGTCTCTTTGAACCACGAAACTATATCTATAATAACAATATCCACTACCAGAATATAACTTCCGTAATAGTATGGTAACAAAAACCAGTGCAACTTGAAGACATTGAATGAAGTTCGTGCTATATACTATCATCAAAGCTGATAGAATTGGTCAAGCTTTCAAAAAAACTTGAATTCACTTTGGTATCTAAATGAAATGGCCAGATCTGAAAAACTGCTGTGCATAAGAGCTTGCCTGGGAAAAGTTTTCCCATTCTACCTCAGACAGAAGTAGCCAACAGCCTGTGGTTAGTGGTCTCAAGAGGGTAGGGGAGAAAAATATTCAAGTTCCCTCTGCTTGTGTTGGCTTTCCTAGGGTGGATTACCACTGCAGTGTCCCCCAAGGGCTGAACTCTGGTTTCACGGGGCCGGGCGGATGGAGCCCACAGCTCCACGCCGAGTCCCAGCATGAAACCAGAGATTCTCCACTGCTAAAGAGGCACATGGAGGTTGTTTCAGGCAGATCCCCACCTGCAGCTCCAGGAGTTCTGTCCTGAACCCAAGAAACCTTTCTAATGGGTGTTTTCTCCAGATGAGCACCTCCTCCTCAAAAGCTTTTTTTCCAACAAATTGTAGATTTTAAGAGGAAAGTCCGGATATATTTTGAGGGAAAAAAATCACCGCTACTACAGAATCCTCACCTTGCTAGTGAGGACTGAGGGGCACAGAGACTGCTTGCTTTGGGTGCCTGCTAGTGGGCAGAGTGACTGAAAATCTGGTTCCAATCTAGGGACCATTTTGAAAAGTCTGCTTAGATCTTTTTATTTTATAGTGCTTAAATTGAAAACTCAAAGGTCACCGAAGCCTTGAATTTCCACATCTTTCAGCAATCCTCTTCTCACCCTCCTCCCAATAGACCTAGTACTACTATTGTTTCTTATTTTGAAAATAAGTGGGGAAAAATAACAACACTCCATGCTTCATTTATGTGATAACTATATCGTGCTGAAGAGATTATTTCTTCATGTTAAGATTTCCTTGTAGTGGTTACAGCTTTTTGTTTGTGAAGCACACTTGCTTTAAGAAGAGGCTTGCACATGCACCACAGATGTATTATTCTTCTCATCCTCCCCCCAAATTTAGCAGAGGAAAGGAGAGTGGATTCTGTTTGGTTTGGATTTTTTTGTTTTTTACTCAGACACCATAGCAAACATTATTTTAAATCCAACAATGTGAAAAAGGGAGGATTATAATGTTTAAACACGTCAGCTGGTCAGAAAGACTCTTGGGGGTCAGCCTCACACTCATCTGGACCACCTAATATGTGACTGCAGCTTGGTTTCACTACATGAGAATTTTTAAATTGGTATTCACAGTTTAGTTTAAAAACCCTCAAAGCATCACTTCGCTAATCCTTTTTTAACTTTTAATCGTTAGTTTACTACTAATGTGAACAAGCCTGAACTGACTTCTCTTGTTTTCTATGTATTAGTAGAAACTATTTAATGTTTCATAAAAAAAATAAGGCAAAAAGCTTTTAATGTCAGACGGTGTTTGGCATTGCACCTTTTATGATAGCTACTGAAAATTAGTTTGCAAATAAACAAACCATTCTCTAAAAAAGTCTCAAAAGTTCCAGATCTTTAAAATGTAGAAAAGAATTATCAGAGAGGTCTCAGTGCTATGTAGCTACCCTTTAATTGTCATCTGTTGACAGTAGTTTGACAGTCGACCTTCTTCAGCTCTGATTTTAGGAGAACTTCAAAAACTTCTGAGCTACTTTCTCAATTTCTAGAGATGTTTTTTGAAAGATTGTATTAAAGGGGCATTTCTTCTTTTTTCCTCTCTGTTACCCTCATTTTCTCCTGCGAACACTTGTCTAAAAATTGCCTTTTCACCACACTGATTTATAGGTTCTGGCATGGGTACTAATGCTGTTTCTCCTAGTAGCAGACAGAAAATTAGTCACAATCTGATGTTAACAACTTCTTCATTACCTAAACTGTTTTACACTTTATTAAGTTCAACACAAGCAAATCTAATCCCTTTGATCAAACCAAGGAGTTCTTGTCCATGTTACAAATACATGAGACAATAATTAATTTATAAAGTCACTATTGCAAGTCAGCCTCTGTGGCAAACTGGGATCTGAACTGTGATACCACTGACTTCTGCAGAGAAGTGCCACTTGAGTGCAGCAGAGAGAAAAAATTGTTTTAGCTGATTTACATTAAAAAGTCAAATATGAAGAACACTGCCAACACAGTTGCTTTTGTGGATCCTGTTGGGAGATGAGATTCAACATATTCTACCCTCACATGTCTGTGAGGATTCAACTACAGATTTGTCTGTGCTGGCAACAAGTAATCTGCACTGTAGAGAGTGATAGGGTGGTGCTGAGGAATGGGATACCTGTAGATTTCAGCAACAAGTTGATCAGGAAAACTTTTATGAAGTCAGTCCACCACTAGATGTTTCTATCAAAATCACCAGTGGTGGTGTAATTTTCAGCTGTTCCCTTAAATTGCCCTCACTGCCTTTCAAGTGCCTGCTGGGCACACAAGTGGTTTACTAATTAATGCCCCTCTGCTTCTTGCCCATGAACCTCAGGCAGTGTTCCTGCTGTCCCTCCTGGCTCAGGAGGAACTCATCGGAAAGTCAGTCATGTAGAAGGGAACGGCCTTGGTCTTAGCCCAAGCAGACAGGAAATTGAGTCAACCTCAGTTGTGAAATTATCATGGAAGGTATAAGAAATGATAAGACATGTTTCATGCTTCATGCATGCAATGGCACTCACTGTTCTAGAAGAGCCTAGTATAGGAGGATATGTTCATGAAAACTATAATTTAGAAAGAGAACGTTTCTGAACAAGTTGATGAATAAAAAAAAAAGTTGGTTTTTTTTTAAGAGAGGCTTTACAATTCTTATGTTTACAAATACAGGCATAGAAACAAAGCTTTAGTTTGACTTCATCACTCCAAATCTTTTCCTTTAAATGAAGATTCTTCTAAGGACCAAACTCAGAATTTGAAAAATTATCCACTTTAAAATATTTTGGGGAGATCATTTTGAAACCTGTGCCTTGTTGGAGCACGTAATGCTCCCATTGGTTTTGCTGTATTTGTGAGATCCTCAGAATTTTTTAAAACCAGAATGTCAAATATGTTGCATCAGCCATGCTATGATAGCCTTCAACAAAATGGTAGGCCAGAGTTTCCAGGTTTTTTGGACATTGTAATACTAAAAATAGCCAAATGGTTACTGATTATAATTTTATTATAATATTAGTTTCTATTTAAAATTAAATTAATGTTATTTCCAGGTCACTAGGAGAGGCACACTTTTCTGCAGCTAACTTTCTACTCTGTAGAAGAACTGGAGGATGCATATTGGGGCAAACATTTTATGTGGACCACTGTTCAGAATCTTAAAATAATTTTCTCTAACTCATAAGCATATGTGTTTTCTTTTTCCTTAAACTCTTGAGCTTTTGCTTAAGCAATAGTTCCTCTTCTGTCCATATTTTATATTACATTCACAGCAGCTGCTTGCTACTTCTAAAAACTTCCCATTTTTTTTCTGTTTTTTTGAAATTTTCCTTTTTTCTTTAGAGAGTAGAAAACTAAAGACCAGAAATTGACTTATTACTACATTTAAGGATAAAGAATTTTATACCTAGCTAATTAAAAATAAAAATCAAAATATCAAAGGAAAGAGAGTCTTTTTTCTTCTGATTGTGGACGATTACAAGTCCATTGTCCTTCTGAACTCTGAGCAGATCCTTACAGGAAGTCAATGCATCATCTTAAGGCAGAGTGCAGGCAGACATAAGGGGAAGGTATATCCTCAGCTATCACAAAACCTAAGAAACATTTCTGATTATGACTGATAACAGAGTGAAAGGGAGAAAGGCAAGCAGAGATGGTCTCAGAGACTTTGGATCCCAAATAGGAACATGATATCATGTTCAGACTCATACCAAATGAAATGCTAACCTAGGAAAAATTGTATTGAGCTAAGAGATTATTTAAGGTTCTTGCTCTATGTTGCAAAGTGTGTTGCAGCACCAGCAGAGTATGAAATTGTATAAACATAAACTAAACACGTTAGTCAGATCAGTAAGATTCATTTACGACAGACATCTCTATTTCACACAGATAGAAATGCAGGAACCACAAATGTATTAAAGGCCACCTTTTGGAAATGGCTTCTCTATCTGTGCATAAATATCTTTTAAGAGTTGGAGATTCAAGCTTTTGTCACTTCAGATTTTCTAACTCAGAAAATTATTTTTTATTAACTGAGTAATTTTTTGGTGTTTAAATATAATATTTAGGTCTTCTATTGTCTGTGTATGAATCTAATTATTTGGCTGCAGAACAACCAAACATTTGTATAAGCAGTTTGTGTTGACGGAGTCTTCTGCTATATAAATTTGCCATTTCATAAAATAAATAACATGTTATGGAAAATTGCTCTGTATCCTAAGGATTTGGAGTTCTTCCTAAACTGAGGATAGAATGACTTCAAGCATCTATTTGATTTTTATTTATTTTTTTTTTAATAATAAAAATTAGGGGTTCAGTTCACCTGCTATATGCACACTGAGTGCAAGCTGTACCTGCCTCCCGCTGCACCCAAGGCACAGACTCGCTGGAAACCGTACGTTCCCTGGAGCTGTGTTCCCTGTAGGCACCCCCACGGCACAGACTGCTGAAGTGTCTGATCCCGGAGCTCTGCTAAGAGTGCGCCTTTCCTCAGCGTCACCGCCCGCATCCAAGGCTGCGTGGCTCCCACCAAAATCTCCCTCGGAGAATTTGTCATCTCTGACCCAAAAGCCCCGGCTCTGCTTCAGATTGTGCAGATAGCGAGTGAAAGAGTGGAAGAGGAAGAAATGGGAAAGGGTGGTTACAGAGAACGATGGCGGAAAATTGCACTGTGTCTTGCTGTCTTAAACGTCTGTAATAAACCTTCCTCCATCCAATACTGACTATAAAATTGCAGATATTAGGACTATTTCATCACTGTTTCTCCTTGTCTCTGTCAAGTCTTGATCTTTTGACCTCTAGTATTTCTACACTGGCTGCCCATAGAAATATTTAATCTGTTCAACATCATGGTACCTCCTGGGTCCAGCTTTACACAGATTTCTTTATGATGGTTGGCCGCATGGTTCTGGTGACATAAAGTCTGTCTCCAGCATCAGGATAAAGATTGTTTGTATAGGAGACATCTCTGTGAAATTTCAAAACGAGCTGCTAAGAAACTGAGGATTATCATGTTCCTCAACATTGCCCTTTCCAAGTGCAAGATATATTTCTTCCAATTTTTCAAAGAAATCATCACATGTTTAAAAGAGAACAATCGAGACAACAAATCATACATAACAGATACTATAGTCCTAGTTAATGCAGTACTGAAAAGTATTCCCCCTTGAGGATGAGGGATAAAATAGAAAAAAAATCTGAGAAGAGGGTTGGAAATGTGAAGATTAGATTTTTAGAAACAAGAAGCAATGATGATCATTATTTATTTATTCCAGAACATTTATTAGCCTCACTGGTTCATCCTGTGACATCTCATTATGTGTGAATATCTGGACCATTCACCCATTCTTCGAGAATTTATTATTGCAATTCTACTTAAGTTGTGAAAGAAAAATCATAGTGGCAGTACCTGCAAATAACATGTTCCACAACAACGACGATATGTTCATGTTGGTTTTTTTCATGTGGAGGATAGTGATTTTAAATACCCCGAATGTTTTAGATCTCTAACAATGTATGAATAATGATAACATTTTTAGAAATTCTATAAAATATTTATTAAATGGGTGTTTTGGAAAACTGACAATATATCTGTGGATTTGAAATATTTGTACATCATTCTAAATTTTATAACAGTATGCAAAATTCTAATTATTAATTGTTTATAAGTTATTAAATACAGATGTGGGGAAAAAAAATTAGGTTTTAACAGAAACTCACAAGATGAAAGATCAGATCTATGACTGGTTGCTTAACCTCTCAAGGGGTCCTGAAAAACTGCACAGTGCAGAAAACTTAGTAGATATAACCCAAATTCCCTTCTTATACATGCAAGGAGAAATCTGCTTGACTTTCTGGTAATCTTCCATGTATGGAAGAGGGTTGTATGCGTTACATAAAAAAGCAATATTGTTTCCAGTTTTTGTACTCAGTTTATATCTGAGTCTGATAACAAGAAAAATCCTCCTCTCCTGTTTTATCAACCTGGCCTTGCTGGTTTATGTGTTTTACGTAAGTTCTATGTTAATATGCTGGCAACTGATCTCTACCGCATTTTATTTTGGAGAGCCAAGCCATCTCACAGTGCAAGTCTTTCTGGGACCTGCCTCATTCTTAATGTCTTCCCTTGCTATCTTTTATTCTGATATATCAAAGTTACCACTGCAGTTACGTAGCCTTCACCATATCTCCCAACAAACATTTGTTCATAAAAAAATGAGTTTGGCGAAATTATCTCATCTTCTTGTCACTAGCAGATCAGCAAACCAGGCTACCCCTCTGTCTAGATTCCAGCTTCTTAATCATTCTGAAGAAATCAGTACAAATATAAAATAACTTTGCCTACAGGCACCTGAAATTATTGTAATTAATGAAATAAGTTCTAGAAACTGCAGTGGTTGCTTTGCAATTGTCTCTTAGCTCTCCCTTGAAATACATGTATTCCTCCCTCACTGTTGCTGTAGTCTTTTTGCGCTCGTGCTAAATGCTCTGATGGCATCTTTCCCTTTAAGTGATTGCCCTTTGCATCTTCTTGGCACCAAGTTATTTTCAGCAAGCTGTACTCAACAGTGCTGGCAGCCGTCCCAGGGAAGCTGCTCTGCCTCGGTGGCATTTGGTACACAGGAATTCCAGAGTAAGGAATGGGCAAAGGTTACCCCGTGTTTTACATCACTCCCAGAAACATCAAACTAGACTATTAGAGTTTGACAACAAACAATGCATGAGGCCTCTAGGCTTTGCGGTCTGTCTCGTTCTTTATTTTCCCTGTTCTTGTACCTCCACTCACACCAAACACGTTCAAATATTACCTGTGCGTTATTCTTGTAATATCACCCTACGATGTAGGAAGTCTTGATAAAAGATGCAGTTTGACGCAGAACAGTTTAAAAGCCAGGAAACAGTTTAACTACTAGAAAACAAACTAAACACTCAATAAGATTAGGATATTTGTATTCTCAGAATTTTCCAGGCCTTTGCTGTTCTAATAGCTGATCCTATTTGATCCTTCTGTATTGATTCTTAATACTAATATGTGGAAAAGCACAGATCACAATCTTAATTTTCTCTATTCTAAATGAGGAAAAAAATTATGCTCCTCTCATTTCACGACAATATCTGGAAAGGTGTTTGTTCCCTAAAATATAAGGATTTCCAAAAATTGTACAAAACTATCTGTAAGAAATAAAGATTTAGAGCAAGTACATTAATATAAAAATACTGTCACTTAGAAAAAAATATTCAAGTCAATACTATGATTAGCTCAGCTGGCCTTCCAGCCCTACTTAGACATCTTTCTTATTAAATCTTTATAAATGGATTTGTTACTTACAGCAGAAAGATAATTTAGAATGCAAATGGGAATTTTTACATGAATGAACTGAGCAGAACTCTTGTAAAAATGAGTACCACTAGGCACAGGTTCAATACTACAAGCAGAAAACCACTGATCCATAACGTGCTTTTCTAGTACAACACGTAGGAAGCCTAAAGTGCTGATTTTCAAGTACAGAGTAAAAACAGCTTACAAAATCAGACATACCTGTAATATCTTGTTACATGTAGTTTTCCGTATACACTGTAATCGTGTCGAATTAGCATTTCCCATAGCTATTTGAGAACACTGTTTCTCTTAATTTGAATACAAATGTCAGATGGCCAAACTGCAGTTAGCAGCAGCTTGCTACAAGACCAGACCACGGGAGCAATCTATTTCAAAGCCGCAATGCTTCCCTGTAGTATCTGAGTTCTGCAGAGAGTGGTTTTGTCTTGCTTCATTTGCTTCATTATCTTTAAGGTGAGGAAGTTCTTCTTAATGCGAACAAATTATTTTTTTAATATAGTGTTCCTTTTAGTGGAGGATGGACTTGAGAATTAGCAGAAAAGGGTATAAATTCCAAGTAATTATCATCTGAAGGCATATTTGCCACTGGAAAGGAGTCAGCCCTTACCTTTTGAAAATGTTTGTGATGTTTGCAAAAGGTAAGGGTAGCATATTCACATTTGGAGGTATGAATTTGTGTTCCACAGGATCAGGAAGAAATTTTCCATCACCAGCACCAACGTGTATGGCATCAAGATACAAATAGATGTTTTATATCTGTATGTGAATAAGTCAAAATTACCTATTCTGGCAATCAGATCAGATGTTTTTGATTATTTTCTCATCTGGTATGGCTTCTCTTAATGCAAAGTTATTTCTCTAGTGGACAGCTTAATTCTGACATATAGAGCCATTTGTCAGATAAACTGATTCTAGTCTTATATTCATCAGTAAAAATCAAATAACAGAAATAATCTGATCAACACTTTTGTAGACCAGTGGACCTTTCTATTGTGACAAGACGTGTTTTCCTCTTTTACACCAAATTTTGTCAAAGATGATCTCTAAGTTGTTTCATGAAATCATAACTAAGTCTGGCTTTCCTTTAAAATACAAAACTAAAGACAGACCTGGATGAAAGACAAGGGAATATGTTTTCATTAAACATTTTTTCCCTATGTTTTTACTCTCTATGTATTTATTTGCATTACAGCTATGCCCAAGTGTTTCCCTCTGCCATCTCCATTGTGCTCACTGCTGTGTAACCAAGGTGTCACACAAACAGAGAAAGACACTGGTGTGGTCATTTACTTTGAAACAACAGTCAAGAGTGGCAAATGAAAGAGGAGAAGCAATGTAAGCATACAAAGATAAAATTAGATATTTACATTAGTCAACTGTTGCATAAGTTGATATCTCAATTTTTGTATGTTAAAATGAGCTAAGAAAGTGCAGAACTTTTTCAGATGTCACATTTTTATCAGTGATTTAGATATTATCCTTTATATTTACTTCATAGCAAAAATATAACTGAAATTATTGGTCTTTTTGAGGAATTCAAACTGTACCTTCATTAGAAGTTACTCTTTTTGGTGCATGCTTGCTGAGTTAGATTAAGTTGTAAGCCTGCCTTTGAATCAGTCTTGATCTGATTTAACAAAAACTTTGTAGGCCTTCTTAATTCACAAGCCTTAATGGCAACTTCTACGGAGATCTTTAGAGGTTAATAGTTTATTAATGATCCATGCTATGAAGCCACATCTGGAGCACTGCACCCAGTTCTGGGCTCCCCAGTATAAGACAGACATGGATTTACTGGAGTGAGTCTAGTGAAGCACCACAAAGATGAATAAGGACTTGGAGGATCCATCATGCAGGGAGGTTGAGGGAGCTGGGATCATTCAGCCTGGAGAAGAGAAAGCTCAGCAAAGATCTTGCCGCTTTGTATGAATAGCTGATGGAAGGCGTTAGGAAGACAGAGCCAGACCACGGACCAGGCGATCTCCAGAGGCGCTTTCCAAACTCCACCATCCTGTGACTCAGCAGTAGGCATGGCGCGCATAAGATCAGTAGTGCCAAGCCCTGCAGATGTGACAGGACTGCCACCAGGCACCAGCTGTAAACGTAAATGCCAGTAATATCATTTAGGAAGAGGACAGGAGGAATGTCCCCTTGTTAACAAGTTTTCTGTACCAGGGAGGGCCAAGCTGACAAATGATTTCAAGGAAATGCAAAAATTAGTATCTTTAGTTCTTTAGTAAAACAATGCAGATAATTTAAACTTTGTTTCCATTGTGCTGCAGAATATTTTGAGGATATTCTGTGATATGGCTGTTGCTGTTTTTATTAGTCAGATCAAATTCTGGTTCAGTGCATCTTATCCATTAATTCACATTCAATAAGGTACCCTTTTGCTAGTGGGCATTCCAGGTTGTCTGTGCTTTGATATTTTTCTGGCACATCCATTAGTATACTATTAGAGTTCAAAAGGAACACAATAATAAATGTTTCAAATCTAACATATGCTTTCATTCAGTATTTATGCTTTTAGAAGATGAATAGGAGCTCCATTTCTTATGATGTTCCAAAGAATTTCTACTACAGGTAATTTGAAGGCCTGATTTTGTTTATGTGTACATATGTGCGTGCACATGCCCAGGCATTGCTACTTGTACCTCTTCCAAAGCCGGTGAAATCCACAGGGAAGCCACACTGTAATTTGCACATCATTTACCTTTACAACTTCTAATTTTTTCGAGCATGTCTGCTGCCTGTGTTTGCTAGATTTATTCTCAAGGGATAATATTCCTGAACACATTGATTAATATCTTGTATTAGAGGGACAGGGTTATATAAAGGAGAGATAAAGAAGCATCAGCTGCATGTTCTCTGCTCTAAGTCTACTGCCGCAAATTTTTTTTGTAACTAATAATGAATCATAATTTATAATTCAGAGATTTACACCCCTGAAGTTTCTAGGATTCCTAACCAATACAATTTGAAATTTACTACAAGTAACGCTAAAAGTCCAAACAGTTCTCAGTTTAGCAACAACCTTGGAAAACTCAGTATCTTGTCTCCATCAACAGGTAAAGTAGAAAGCCTACTTTTTTGTGGCAGCCCCTCTTAAAAGTCTGTGTTTGAAGATGAGAAGCAACATATCATTCTGTGAAACTGATCTCACACAACACATTCCAGGTCCCTTGTTACAGCTATCTTTAATTAATATTTTAATTAAAGTGTAGCAAATTAACGTAATGAGCTCTGTAATAAATCTCCTGTGGACTACAACAGAGCCAGAATGTCACAATAACCATGAGGAACTAGCACAACAATAGGAACCAAAACTCCACAGAACTTATTAAATCTGACAAGTCCCAATCTGCCCTGTTTGATTAATAGTCACCCATGTGATTTATCTTGATCAAGAAAGGGCAAGGAATCTTTCAACAAGATTATTTTACATTCTGGTAATATGGAGCTCTACATCTATGATCTCAATTTATGAGTGGGATTTGTTCTGTTCTCAAGTAAAAATTATTTTGCTATTTAGACAGTTCTCTTTTCTAAGCTGATTGCTATACTGTGCTTATTCTCATTGCTAGGAACCTCTTCATTTGACTTGTGTCTGTGTGACTAGTCAGCCAAGAAACTTCTTATCAGCATAAGAAATTGAGAATCTGGATGCACAACTACAAATAGGTCTGTGGAAATTGGCAAAATGCGGCATTCTCACACTTCTCCGTTGTGGCATAATCATTTTTGGTAGCTATACACTAAAAATATACCTACATGAAACATCCAAAGTAAATCACACATCTAGGTGATGAACTGACTGCTTCACTTCTTAAACTTCATTACTAGATACAGATTAATCGCATTTGTCAGTTCTTGGCCACCTGCTGGCAATAATTATCTTGGGTTTGGTGTTGAACTTAAGGAGTGTTTTTTGTTTGTAACACTGTTGGGGGATGCAGCCCTTCAGGAGCTGTAAACATGTTTCTTTTCTGTTTAGCAACCAAAATTGGTTCAGCATTCAATATAGTGGAAGTGAGTGAGTATGTTTTGATTCATAAGTTGTCTGTATATATATATATAGGCTGCTGAAATTTTAATTTCATTACATTAAAATCAGCAACAATTGAGATTTTTGTTATAAAGTTATGTGGCTTGCTTGCATTTTCGGTCCAAGTTTTTACAGAGTGTTTTTAGCAATAGAATATTTGATTCTCCCAACTGTGACTGCATATTCTAGTCATAAAATAATTAATAAATCACAAGGCTGTGTTGTTTGTACAAGGTTCCATTGAAATAGTGTTTTCTGAAATAGTTGACAGATTAGTTGGATGCTGATTTTGTGAAGTGTTTCAGTTTGACAGACTCAAAGTACTCTAAATGCATTGATCAAGCCTCTCAGCACATGTGTATGACAGAATTTTTTTTCTCTATTTTCCTAGTGCAAATATTAGTTGTTGTAATAACACTGTAGCAGCAGGCCTGTAGTCATCTTAGGTTGGGAAAAGAGAATTCAGTGACTATTTGATGTTGGACTTGACGCTAACAATGATAGACTTACTAGTTCTTGATGAGCCAGACTTTTAATACTAGTGCTGTAAAAAGCTTTTAAGTCCTACGTGTCATATTTGCGGTCCTTGCACAGCTGTGTTTGTCATCTTGAAGAATCTCTAATTATACTGCACTTGTAAACTCCTCTTTGGCTCCTGGTTAGTTCATTGACATAGAGAAATCTGCTGTGATGAATATGCCGTATAGCAGTATCCCCTTCGCTTGCCAGAGACAGAAGGAGAATACAGTAACGCTACAAAATAGACAAAATCATTCCATAATAAGAAAATGCATTTTGTAACTTTCAAGTTAATAATTTTAGTGCATTATTCTATGAACTGTTCTTATTTCTTTAGGGTAAATTTCTTATTCTCAGCTGCAATGTCATTTGTAGTTGAAGAGCAGATCCAAAGCCTATTAAAATACAAGGGAAATCTCTCTTCGACTTCAGTAAACTTTGAGTTAAGTGTCTTGCCTGAACATTTCTCACAGGTTCCTGGTAGGAAAAAAGTGCCTGCTTAATGTTTATTTTGCTTCTTACTAATAGTTGTCATTTGTAAATGATGTGTAAATATTGTCATTTACCATATTTGCACAACCTAGTAATAACATTTTGTGCGAGGCACACCCATCTCATTTTCCACATGTGGCTGCATTAACGCTGATGGTTGCCACGTAACGTTTTTGTATTTCCATGTAAGAAGTGTAAAGAGTGCACACACAAAACCAAATGGGCCCTGTACCTATTGTTTGGTGTTTGTTACCAGCTTTGTTGCACGTTCTTCCTTCGGTCACATTTCAGTATCAGTGTTTATTTGAAGTAAGACTTGCAGAAGGAAGAATCTCTATTGCTGTATCATAAGTACTTGGCAATGTCTGAAGTTTTGGGTGTATGTTTATATACCTTGCCTTAAACAGGAACAAGAACTTTGTCTGGTAGAGGTTTATGGTCTCACATTTTATCAGGACTAATTATTTCAGCCTCTTGTATTTCTCTGTTTCCGTGTGTTTGGGAGTTCTTTAAGAATGTGCATATTTATATACATTTACCAGCTACTTAATGCTGACAGCAGGGTTGTTGCCCTGATATAGGCCTAGACACCTTCAAATGTGAGCTAGCACTGTGAATTCTTGTTCTGTATAGCAAATACTTCTACATGGCAATCCGTACGTGCCAGCTCTCCATGTCCATCTCCTTCGTATATGTCTATAATATTTAATAACTTACCCGCTTTTTGGATTTTCTGAAAGCATTCTCCCCTATTTTCTCTGAGATTTCAGTTTGTTGTTCAGTATCGTTGCCATCATATTTTGTTTGTTGGGCAGGCAAAATTTCTTTGTCTTCCTGGTTTTTATAGTGAAATTGCTGTTCTTGTACTTCCTTTCCCATTTCCTAGCTATGGAAGTAGTCAGTTTTCACTCACCTAACCTGGCTTGTAGCTTCCTGAGTCAGGTTAGGTGCAAGGGTGAACAGAGCAGCTAATCAGTAGTGTGACATCATTTGTAAAATCTGAATCAAAGCCGAATCCTTCTAAGGTTCGAGAGGCATAATCTTCACAGATAACAAGTAATCATGTTCCCTAAATTTGAGCATCTTCTAGTCTGGTTTTCCCTATTTTAAATGCCCAGGACTTACATTTCCAAATTACTTGTATGATTTAGAAATTTATATGTTAAAAAAAAAAAAAATCACTGTTGATTTCTACTCCAGAAGAAAATATTCAGATTTCTTAAATGAGGGCCCATCAGCTGAATTTGGACCCTGAGAAAGTAACAAATATAAATTCATAACCAACTTTAAAAAATATGTTTGAGGTACTTGTAAAGCTGTATATCTCATCTTGAAATCTCCATTGGTGCCTATTTGCATCTTTATGAAACCAGGTAACAATTTGTCCCTAAATTAGGAAGTGGAACCCAGGGATGCTGCTGGAGTAGTGGGAACTGAATGATGGTTAATCCTCAGGGCCGTCGCTTACCTGACAAATCAGGCAGAGGTCCGGTGGGAAAAAGTCAGGAGGTTGTGAATTTAGATTTTTCTCAGAATACAAACTCACAGGAGAGTGTGGGAGGTTTTATTCTTGTTTTGACTGAAGTAACTTGACCTTTTTTTTTTTTTTTCCTCTTTTAAATGCTTGGTAGTACAGTCTTAATGTTTCTTAACAGAGAAGGGAGGACAGATTCTTGCATTTTTAAAGGGGGAGAAAAAAACCCAAAGCCCAAACTTAAGACAGAGTGTTTCTATCTGTTATGGATGGAATTCAGCACGACAGCAGTATCCAGGTTTCCAATACAACCCATAGAACAGCTCCTCATCTTGCATGGAAATCACCTCCAGACAAAAGTAATTTTCAGAAGGCTTCAAAGATATTTGTTGATAGCAGGATGAAAAATGTAAGGGGGCCTCGTAATTCCACAAGGGAAACCTGAAAATGGACACCTTCAGCTCATAATTCTAGTTTTACTAGCTGCAGCTCGCAAAGCAACAGCTGCATCTACATTGCAAAATACCTCCCACACATACATACACACACAGTGTTTGCACACAATACTTATTTTTTTCCTTTAATGTGTGGGAATAAATTAGAATCTAAGATCTTACAGTAGAGAAAGTGTGTGCTGTTTAGTTTAAAGGCGTAAAGATAATATGGCTCCCATAATTTGATCATGCATGTTGCAAATGGAAGAGGGGATCCTGCAAAAAGAACCATTCCAGCAAATCCAGGTAGAGTTTTACTGACAATGTTGGGTCTACATGATTCTCTTCATAAGGTTATCTTCTTCCTATGTTGCTTAGTGGTATCCATTAGTTAGGAAAGAGACTGCATAATCAGAATTGGATGCTATGAGTGTGTGCTAATGCTTGTATATCATCATTAAGGAATGTACACAAAGAAAGCAGAATCTGAAAATACTTGTAGCTAAGCTTTGTTATGAACTCCGAAGTAGAGGTTCTTGTTTGCTGTCTTTGCCATCTGAAGAACTGGTCTGGAAATTTCTCAAGGGAATAGGATTTTCTAATATACCTGATTTTTTCAGCTGGAAACACTTTGAAAATGTATGTTGACATTTTCTCATCAAAGTCATTAGCCAAGTATTTTTCCAAGAATGGCTCCAGTCTAATTCACTTCTATTTAATTAGTTCATCCATTGCTGCTATCTAAGCACGTAATTACTCTAGAGGATGGTTGGACTTTTCACTCTTTCTAGCTATGGTACTTATTACTGTGGTGTATTTACAAATCCAGTGCAGAATCATGTCTCTCAGACTACTGTGCTTTTATTTCAAGTAAAGAAACTGTTGTCTTCCTCATATATGACAGGTTTTTTCTTTACAAATTTTCGTTGTAGCAATGGGACAAAGTACGTGCAGTCTGCAATGCTTGTTGGAGAACTCTGTTAATAATATTTTATTAAAACAGTTTCAGTGCTAGTAGGGTGTTCCCTAAAGATCTTCCAGCATGACATTTCTGAAGAAGTAAAGAAACACTTTAGAATGAGTGGCAGGCAATGCTTCTTCAGATGCCAGGGAAAACATTTCCTTCTTGATTTTATTAATGCTGTATGGGTGTTTTAAGTAGCCTCTAAACAATGTCCGTTGTGGATTTAGACTGAGTACAGCTTTATGAACTCACCCAGTTCAAAGTAGGAGATCAGAGAACGTTACTATTGATTTGCAAGATCCTGGCAAGCATAAATGATTCATGTTCTGTGCTACTTGTCCCACTGTAGATTGAACAAACAGAATGAAATGTACACCTTTTAAGGTATAAGTTAACACTTCTTGCAGCCCACTATGTCAATCAATGTGACTGGCAACCTTAAATATACATTAAAGGTACTTTGCTCTTGTCTGTTGAAGGAAATGTTGTCACCTTCATTGTTTGTGACAGAGTGAAGAAACAGGGAACTTGGACACAGGAGTGGAAAGTCAGGTACTGCAGTTTAACCATACCTCTAAGTGACACAAAGAGACTTAGTAATGAGTAACTTTCCCCTGCTCTTTTAGGGGAAAGAAATAGCACAGAACAAGGTGGAATAATCTGGGAACACATGTATTATTCATTGTTCGACTGGGGACAAAGACACCTTTTCCATTGGAAATCAACCAGAGAACTGGAAACAAATTCCTCTGAAAAAGATCTGTGTTATACATCACCACATTCTTAATTAGAAGGCAAACTTAATTGGAAGAACCATTGGCGAACTTGTTTTGCTTCCTGACATCTCAGACTATAACACTTGCTACAGCTGAGAGCAATTCTGTTCTGCCTGCTCAGCCTTAGCCATGCTGAAGTTGAAAGTTGACTGTCATTAACCATGCAGGAGTGTATCTACTCAGTACAGGTGCTCTGTCTTTGCCTTTCATGGCGACCTCAGCTGCCTATGCCATTAGCAGGTACTCAACATTTTTTGGCCATTAATAGGTGCTCAGTGTTTTTTGGCTAAAAGCTTGGAGGTCTTCCCAACATCATAGAATCATTGAGGTTGGAAAAGACCTTTAAAATCATCGAGTCCAACTGTTAACCTAGCACTGCCAAGTCCATCACTAAACCATGTCCCTAAGCACCATATCAGAAAGACAATTCTCTTCTCACAAAAAAAAACCCCAACACAACAACAACAAAAAACAACAAAAAAATTTATTTCATTACCCTGCTCTTCTCCATTTATCCTCTGAGATCCTAATGCACTGTTTCAGGAGAACAGTCAGGCTTATAACTAAAAGGAAATCATGTCCTACATGCCACTTAGTCATTTCAAATTAGAAAGGATTATAATATAATATAATCCTTGCTTACTTTAAGACTGAAACAACATGTGATGGGAAACACAGCAACATGAAGGTTTTGAAGAGCCTCTTTGTTCAATGTAATTTTGCATCTCCATAATTTAGCAATGATTTGTCATTGAATGAGGCAGCAAAGATGATAGCAAGTGAACGGGTAGCAGAAATGTCAACTGCTTGCAGCATACGGAATTTTTGCACTCATATTTGGAACTGAAATGGCATTGATTGCATTAGCAGATAAGCTTCTCCTAGCAATGATGAAAACTGAGTCTCATTTCCTAAACTGATTTGACAGAAGCTCTAAATGTCTTTGATTATGACCAGTTTCTATATTAAAGAAGATATGTTTCTTCTTGCCAAAATACCTTCAGAGAGTCAGAGGAGGATTTTTTCTTCTGTGAGGTACGTTATAATGTAAAGTTATTCAAGGTCCATCTCGTCATCCTTTCCATTCAGCATGTGCTGGGATCCTTATGGGGGCTGTTTGAGAAGGTGTTCTAAAGTGTGAGTGATACCCAGCACTGTATTTCTACTCTGTCATCTTAGCCAGCTTACATCTTGATTGTCTAGCCTAGTGCTTAGGGTCTTTATGAGAACTAGTCGACTGAAGCACAGCTGAGTGAGGCTGAAGTGATGTTGGTGCAGGGTATGGGGGACAGATGCAGGCAATAAGGTGAAGCTAACATTTTCTGACTCAGGCAGTGCATGTAGTTGTTACTTGCATGTTCACAAATCAGGGATATTGAGTCCTCCCTTACTGATGTGGGTTGAAAGAAATCTTCTGCCATCTGAGTATGACCAGGTATTTATGATTTCTCTTTTGATGTCTTGATCTGATTCCCATGACTGATATTTTGCCACTCCAAGGCTACACTCTAAGGACAATTTAAATAGTGAAATTAGCATAGAAGGGTATGAATTTATGTTTTGCCAGAAATTTGCTTTGAAGTTGATGTACCTTCAAATTATTTTAGCAGGATTAAATTGTTAGGTCTTCATTTTTATCTTTTTTCATGTAAACATATTGCCTCCACTGTCTACAGAATTTATACATGAAAGCAACTCTAATTTACTCTAAGGAATTATTTTTGTTCTAGTTTAAGTGTGAGATTTATCTTTGGATGTCTGAAATTTGTCTCATTTTTCCAGTGATTAAGCTGGAACTTTTGGAGTTGGGGAGGTTTGGGGGGGGTGGGGTGGTTGTTGTTGGTTTTTGGTTTGTTTGGTTGGTTTTGTTTTGTTTTTTTAACAGGGACAAACAATTCATTCCACATAGCATGAAAATTCACATCCACTGAATTTAACGAATCGCACCATGAAGTTTCTGACTGAAATTGATGTTCAACAGTGGCTACACTACGTCTTCAGACAGTTAAATTAGAATTTCTGAACCTCAAATTATAAATTTCATTACACAATTAAAATGGTAATTAAACTATTTCAAGTGGACAAAATTTTATATAACTAGTGGACAGATTTCTGGAGCTAAATTCCTGTGATGAAAAAAGACAAAAGAAAAAATGACAAGAAAGTAAGTTAAAGATTTTTTTTTTTTCCTAAATAAACTTGAGGTGCTCTGATTGAAGTACTCAGCAACAAAGGAATGAAACACAAATTCTGGGTATCTGTTTAGCAGTATAGTTTATGATGATTGTAAGGTTAATGTCCAGCACTTTTTACATTTCCCTGCAAAGTTACCTTTCCCTTTTGTTCATCTCTGTTCTGTTGTGTTCAAGGCCAGTATTTCTATGGTTGCACTGCAGATTGTCTTAGGTTTGTTGTGTTTCTTCACTGATTCATCATCATCTACTTTTCAGCAGCTACAGGTAACTGCCAATCATGTTTTCTGAGAAATGCAGTGAGTTCCTCTTTTCTGATTCCTCTTTTCCAATTCTCTTCTAAGAACTACCTCCTCTTTTACTTCCTTTCATGTAGAATTTATGATGATTCTGCAGCTGCCTCAAATTTACCCACATTCCTGTTTCCTATTTTCTGTGTCAAATACCAACCTTATCTGTTTTATTATAGTCAGTATGTGTTCTTGCTATTCATCGGGTTTTTCTCTCTGTTAGACTGGTATTCTCAAGTTTAGCCAATTTCAATAGGTATTGTGCCTAAGCTTTAGCCACAGCTCCTTCCATTTGTTTGGCAGCATTTCCCCTTCACAGTAATTCTTGTTAATGTTTCGTCCGTATCTTCACTTCTTGTACTAAATTTTGTTTCCTGATCTCGGTATTTTCTTCTTTCTCTGCATTCTACATCAGTGAGATATCACGTTCATGTATTTTGCAGTGTAATAAGTCGATGCTGGGTGTTTCAAGCAGAAGGTGGGGAGTTTCATCTGCTGCTCTTCCACGTTTCTCCACAGCAGAAAGTTCCTACAGCTTGGCTTACTGCAGCCTGTCTCTCAACCCTAAGTAGTGCTAGGATTAGTTTCAGGAAAATATTTAGTTTCCACATCTATATCTACTTTAGTGAAGCTTTCTTTAAAGTCAGTGACAGAAACAGTTGATAATTACTCAGCCCAGTTTTTGTGCAATCAGAAAGAAATAGCTTCAAGATTTGTAGTTGCTGACAATTTCACCCTCTCTCCCAAGAGCACGTGTTTCAGAGATGCCAGTAACAGAAATGAAGCATGGACCGTAGCAGAGAAAGTGCTTAAGAAGTCGGTTGTACCTTTTCATATCGGGCTTAGTGATTAATGCATTTCTCTCAAGGGACTCACAAATAGGCTGTATTCATCTGTCTTCCATTCTGTTGCAGCTGTGTGTTGATGGGGGGGGGTGTGTGTGTAAGTTCTGCAAATAAGCGCGTTTTATGGTGCACTTGTATAGCTGATGCCAGAAATGTCATGTAAATCCAGAGACAAATATTGCTCATAGAAAATCATTTCAAGCCTATATAAATGAACTGCCATGGTAACTCCAAACAGTCAAAGCTAAAATAGTGACTTACCAGGAAGACTTCTTTTCCCCAGAATAAAAAGCAAAAAGACTTCCCTTTCCCCAGGCACTAAATTAGGCACCAGCTAGGAGTTTTTAACTTTGCGGACACTGAAAGATATTGTTAAAGTATAACTGAGCACGGAATTTGGCCTTGTTTTTTTAGAGGTTGTCTTCCCTATACTAGAATTTGTAACATGTTAAAGAGAGGGAATAGTGATGCTCAGGTCCCCCCCACCCACCCAGTTGTAGAGTAAAAATAAAGTTGAAGTAGTTTCCAAGGGCCAAACTGCACTCCAGTACTGAAATGTGAAACCCCTTCTGTATGAACCTTCCTTTGTGGAGAGAAATGGTGATGCATGTTGGCATTCTAGTATCTCAGAGAAAAGCTTGTTAGGTAATACATCCATCCTTGCCACATTCCTTACGGCCACAACAAGGTCAGGCAGGCAGTCCAGCCAGAAGGCAGCCAACCTTCTCTGGTTGCGGTAGGGTATGTTGACCATTACTGCGTCAATGGATTCAGATTCCAGTCTGGAAAGAGCGATGGAGGGGGAGAGGAGTAGTAAGAGAGAAAGGGAAGGATTCAACAGAGATCTAGACATTTCAAAAGGTATGGAAATTCACTATTTTTCATAACATAGGAATTAGTGAACACAAAATGAGAACGTCAGGCAGCAGAGTTAAGCGAAAGGGAAGTACTTTTTCAAACAATGCATAATTAAATCGTGGAACTCATTTCCACAGGATGTTGAGGAGGCCAAAAGTACAAATGAGTTCAAAAAGGGACGAGGCAAATTCATGCTGAATAGATCTATTAAATGCTGCTAAACAAGATGGCCCAGCTGCAACCTGCTCAGGAAATCCCAGTACTACTGAATTCCAGAAACAGGACAGCTACTTACGGGGGGAGGTTTGCTCTCCCTGTTCTCTCTGTTTCTTACAGCCTTTACCTAAATATCTGTTGCTAGTCATTGTTAAAATAGGTTATAAAGCAGAAGGATCTCTAACCTGATCCCATTTGGTTATATTTTTGAGAATCATGAACAGAACCCGATTCGGACACTGCTGTACCTTCAGACACAGAGTCGGGCAGGGATGAACTGCCATGCGGAACAATTGTAAAGTCCAGGGACCCCCAAACACGCCTGGCTTATTAGCTTTGCCCTAAACTCCTATGCAGAGCAGCCCTGGTACCGTCATGTTCTGCCCTTAGCTAAACCCAGCGTCTGAGGGAACATGTTGGGAACAACTTTAACTTTCCTTTCCTAAAGCCTTTCCCGGCTTTTGCTTTTTTATAGAGGTGGCCCAGAAGAATATGTTAATATCCTATGACTAGTCACATACCTGCTTGCATCGACACTTTACATACATGGCATTATTTAAAGAATTTTTCATAATTGTGTTTTTACCAAAAGGCAAATTCTTTAAAAAAGAAAATCACCTTCTTTTGTTATTTTTTGTGTGGTCTACACGAAGAAGGTGGGTAGAAGAAGGTGGCAAAGGATCCTGGCTGTGGCTCATGTGTAGCACAGCCACTGCTCAGTCTAGAAGCAAACCAAGTGATTAGCTACTAGTTTGCAGGACTTCATATAATGACATGCTACAGATAGTCACTGAATGTTCTAAATGTTCATATTTGTATAGCTAAATAAAGTTTGTCACACACAAAAAAAGTTGCTGAAGGAACTTTTAACAAAAATATATCATTTTCACACAGCACAACTGCTCACTGTTACATTTTGATGAAGGATTTTACTGGAAAGGGTGTGTTTTCTTTGACTGTTACTTTTTTTCTTCACCAGAAAACCAAAAACTAAAACATTTACTGTCACAGGTGGGGGCCAAACTAGTTTTGGCTCTTCTCAAGGAAAGCACAGAGGATTGCTGTAATCGAACTGTCCAGATACAGAAATCATTTCAAACTCCCACCTTTGTTTGAAGCCTGATTATTTTAGTTAATAGGAACTCTTCAGATGCAGATATATTTAGATCTGGCGTAAGTGGTTGCAATTCCTTGGAACTCCATGGAGCCGCAGCTGCTTGGAGCAGTTCTGAGCCATCAGTGCCCTTCAGAATAGCCTACCCATGCCTTCCAAAAACTCATTAACTCTTTGGTCACCAGATTTACTAAGAAGAAATCAGGTTAAAAAAAAAAANATTAAAAAAAAAAAAAAAAGTTAAAAAAAAAAAAAAAAAAAGTGTGAAATAATGTATGGCTATTATTTCCAAATAAGAAAAGGAGACAACTGTAAAGAGATCTTGTTAAGATTGGCTGATGTTTTCCAGTATTTCTTTTAAAATCACAATTTTGGTCAATAATGTTTTTCACACGAGAGCTGTTCTAGAAAAAATCTGCTATTTTGGAAAAACACATTGCCTGTAAAGATGTTTGTACATTTTCAAGACTTTATTTCTTTTTCCTAATCTCTCCCCTTTGCTTTTTTCTCCTGTCTCTTCCAGATAGAAAAATGGCAAAGTGTGATAAAACAAGAAAAAAAAAATTAAATAATGGTCTCGTGCATAGTTCTGTTTGGAAGAAGATGGGAAAAATAGGTTTTCTGCTTGTTTAAATTTGTGGAAGAAGGACCAATGGCACTTCTTAAATTTTTTTTTTTTAATTGAGAAAAGATTTTAGTCTTTTCTCAATAAGTAATATGTATCAAAATAGACAGATGATTGATCAAAAAATGCAAGCCACATTTTGATATGAAATTATTTTCTTCAGGAAAAGAAATAATTTCAAAACTTTTGTTTGAGGGGGGAGGAATAAATTTATCACATTTGAATTGTCTTCATTTATAATTTGATGGTGGAATAGATGGAAAAATCTTAATAGTTTGACAAGTTAGGTTGCTAGCACAGCTTGTTTTTCTGTTTATCAATTAACATTGAAATATTACATTTTATTTAATCATTTTGATTTTTAACAATTCAGTAGATTTGTACAGTGATGAAACCAAGGGTAAACCTTTGTGCTACTGGAGCAGAACCAGAAAGTCAAAGATCCAAAATAGAAACTAGTACCACTTAGTTACAGTTGCTTCAGTGTCAAAGCTTAGTGTGGCACTTTCTGATAAAACTTCCGTAATATCAAAAAAATCCTGGAGGTTACAGTAATAACAATTATTTATGTATTAAGCTAAAGAGCACCATTGATTGTGTTTTTATCTCAATTGTAGTACCTCAAAAATTCTGTACATTTTTTGTATTACTTTATAGATTTGCCATATATTGTCATATTCAAACTAACAATGAGATGTTGTGTATCTACACAAAAAGATGGTGTGCATTTGTAATACAGACACAGGCAAATACATCTCTGAAGATGGCATGCAAATGTGACCATAAAAATTAGTTTTCTTTGTTTATAGGCCTGACTGGAGAGCTGTCAGCTAGACTGTGATTTCACCCTTTTCTGGAGTGAAGTTAAGTGGGGTCATTTTGCTGTTTTCCTGATTAACAAAGAAACAGTGACACCAAGGAATACTGCTGTTTTGCACAAGAGCTCCAATTGCTTCCTCTTTCTGGATTCCCCCCCGCCATTGTATTTTGTGGAATATATTTCTCATTGACTTTTCCGCCACTGACTTGGAGTTTATAAATTCTGGTAGTTTTAATCAGACAAAGTTCTCCATCCATAGATACACGCAGCAGAATTATTTTCATACAAACTCTTAAACAGCAAGCATTTACACAAAAGCTCTTGACTCACTTGGCCTGTTAGTCTGGATGATTTTCTGTCATGCCTACCTAACCTGTCCTTGAACATCTGGTAACAGCGCGTCCAACTGCCTTCCATGGAATTCTGCTTGACTGACCTCTTCCTGCTGGTACCCCGCTTTTCTCAGCCACTGTAAACAGAGGGGTTCTGCGTGGAGCTGGTTTCCCCTGACTTCAGGGATTCGGCAGAGATCTGGTGCTCTTAAGCATTTCCCTTATTGTGGTTCCATTGCATAAAGTAAACGTCGTTAGAAGAATAGAATAAGCACCATTTTATGCCTCTGATAAATAGCTATACTCAGCAGCATTGTTTAGGAATACCAAACGAGATTTTACTGCCATTGTCATAGTGGGCAGGCACATATTTTTGGACACTTCATCCCTAAGAAATGTTTTGCACAGACCTACTTCCATCCAGCATGTCTGTGGTGGAATAGTGAGAAAAATGGGCAGTCTTGCTTGGCTGAAAAATGTTAACATCAGAAATACCCTAGAATACACATATCTTTGTTACCACCAATTCTTTGTCAGAACATTCATCACAAAGAAGGAAAGTCTTGCACCGGACATTTAAAATGGAAAATACACTGGAGCATCTCTTGAAGCAAACAATCTAGTGTGAAATGGACAATAAATAGGTTTCTACTATTTCCGCATTTATACATTTCAAAATTAACTGCACAGTTCACATTTTATAGCATACCAGTTATGATGCTTGAGGACTTCTGCTATATTTAGACACTTGCCTATGAAGATGCCTAAAAGAAACGCTTAGTAACTCTTTACCAAAGTTTTATACTTAGTAGTTGTCTTCTGCACAGACAGTGCTCTTTTTGCATGACTTTTTACAAGTTTTCATTTAATCTGTCTATGTGCAAGTTAATAAGATTCTTCATCAATATTTTATTTTTCTATTAAGATTGCACTTTGTGGTAAACAATCGGTTCCCACGTGTAAAATGTAAGTACTACACACTTACCAATCCCTCCCCATGTTCTTTCTTTAACATGGAAACACCAGCTCTCCAGCATACTATTTCTGCTATTAGAAGGAGAAAATAGTCTATGTCAAGGTTCGTAACCAAGAAAAAATGACAGATCAGGTTTGAAATCATATGCTATGATTGCTTCTGCTTGAAACTAGATGGGCTATGACCAAGTCATATTACGTTTAGGTGAGAAGTGGATATGTTGAAATGTTGAATAACTTTTTCTGGCAGGCTTTGCACTTTCTTCTGCAAATATTTACTATAGAAACTTTTTAGAGCTAATAAAGCAATGTTGGCCAACTTATAACAAACCAAAAGTATTCCTCTGACAACAAGAAAACACTAGAATTAGAAAACATAAAGGACAGCCTTCTGTGGGAGTAGTACTTGTAAGGCAGGACTAGGAACAGTCATTTTTGTAAGGTTATTGGAAACCGCTTCCTAGCAAAACTCTTCTGAAACGATTGTGAGACCAAAACTTGCTCCTCTACATCACCTTTCTACCTCTGTCATATTTTAGCTGTCACAGATCTTCATAACAAAGAGCAGAATAATAATTTATTCTTTCACCAAAAATGAAACTGTGCCAAGTAATGGGGTTACTTGATACTGATAGGCATAATATTCCACTTACAAGTTTGCCCTATTTATTGTACTGTTGGGCTCTATAAACTTTTAAGATCATCTAGGTTTAGAAAATTTTAAAATTGTATACTGTATACATCTCTTCATATTTAAAATGTATGTAAATTATATGAGTTGTTTCTCTTAAGGCACAATGTTGGAGAATGGATTAATTTGTGAATGGCAGGTGGATAAAATCTTACTGTGTTTATAAACTGAATGTTCAGGGAGGATGTTCTTCTGAAAATTGGGTTGTCTGGTATCACTTTTTTTTTTAATTGAATGAATAGCATTTTCTTTAAATTTTATTGACAGTTTTCAATGCCATCATCTACACCAAGCAAAGAGAGTTTTATTAGGGACAATGGGGAAGGTATAATCATAGGACCACAAGTCAAGATTAGGACTGCTATTTTAAAGAGAACGTGTGGCAGATAAGGTATGCCGTGGTAATTAAGTCCACAGCCACGTGCTGTGCAATATCCTGATGATTTCTTTTACAAAGCATCACTCTGTCAACTTGGCCAGCCAGATAAGGAAATCTCTGGTTCTCCTAGACGGGTGAGGTCTTGCAAGAAGGAATCTGGAGGCTCTGCTAGAGATAGAATACAAGTATCAGATGTACAGTGCATGTTATTTTATCTGGTGTAGCTTGTTTAAAGATAACACAACTTCTTTACCTTCACTGTGATAAAATAAATTAATTGTTTATCTTATAACTTTGACTAATAATCAGTGTGGTCATGATCTGAAGCTGTTACGCCCATAGTGCAATTTGTTCTTATAAGTTATAAGCAAGCAGAGAAATATACAGCCTAGACATACTTTGGAGGGTTCTGGAGTGGTGTCATGGGCCTCATACTGCAGTGCAAAACCTAGTTTGGAGATTGGTGATGACACCATCACAGCTGAGGAGATCAGTTTATTTTAGCAGATGATAACAAATACCTCACTGAGATGCACTTTGGAGGATAGGGGTGAATGGTTTGTGATTCACAAAACTCATGCCTTCTTTGGACAGAGTCTCTCTCTCAAGGAAAATTTCTTCCTGATTAATTCAAATACCGTGAGATCAATAGTAAACTAAAATGTTTTCAGCAATCCAGGTGTGATTTCAATGAAAGTTAGCCTCTTTGCCACATCTTTTTCTTTTTCCCCCGAAGTTGCATTTTGATTTTGAATCTTGAAATCCATTTGTGCTTCGGTCCAGACAGAAAAAAAGAGGATCTGGATCAAGACCCAGTGTCTTCATATGGTTTTTGCTTCATCTGTAAGTAAAAGACAGATATACGGTAACTAGCATAAAGTCATATGCAGAAGAAAAATTATTGACCAAATCATACTATGTGGGTAGAGATTTGATTCCCTGTCATAAAGAGCTCACTGTAAAATAGTCCAGGCCGTAGCAACAGTGTATAGTACTCTGAACAAAACAAAACAGCATTAAGTTTTACAACTGGTAAATTTACATCTAGAGGCACTTCTCTAATCATATCATGTGTACTGTCTTTTTCCTTGATCCAATGTGGTGTGCATTTCCTCTATATACTGTTGCAGTAAACCATCAGTGGTTAGAAGCCCCTGATGATGAAGCAAGTAAAGGTTTTTGAATCTACAAATTATCTTTCATCTAAGATTTCTGGTGCTTGTATATCAGTAATTAATTCTGAGAACATTTCTGGGAGAAATAAGTTTCATCCTAAATGTGTAGACATGAGGACAGAATCAATAATTAGCTGAGCTTCCTGGTCTTAGATTTAGAAATATATACTGTATTTCTTTTGATCTTACGTATTCTGATTATATGTAAATAACTGCAGCACCACAGCTCCAATTAACTTTGCCATCAGCTGAGTCCAGAAGCAACATACATGTCTATACTTCCATACATATCTTTTATACATTCTTCCTGTAACCATATTTTTAACTTCCATGTGTCAGTAGAAGTTTTTTGAATGAGGTTAAGAAACATTTAAGTCATAAAGGCAAAGATTCAAACCTGGTGGCAATGACAAACTTGACAAGCTTGAAAACAATGACATTTCCTTAAAAAAATAATGTTTAAGGGTGCCTTAATGCCACTCCATCATGGATATGTATTACACAGTCTATAATGGCACTGCATACTTTTTGACATTATTTTAGCAAAGATTTATTGTATACTTTTATCTCAACTTTTATAGAAGAAACAAAAATTCCAGCCTAAATTGGGATCTGTATGGTCTGCTGGCAGGGCTGGGACCTGTAATTAGTTTGGGTAAAGGTAACACTGGTCAACTTTCATCACCTATGCAAAATAGCCACAAAAATCATATGAAATATTTTTCCAAAGATTTTTACAGCTATTCTGCTTACATTTTAGGCATGGCTTTCAAATCTGTGCTTAAAAGGGAATGTATTGCTCTTCCTAGACTGTCTCTCAGTTCTTGACCTGCATTTGTTCCTACTGTGTACAACTTAATTAAGTGGAATCTGATTCTAAGTATCTGTATCTTCCCTCTGTCTTTCTTCCACCTCTTTATAATCCCTTTACAATAAAGCAAATTAGGTTGCTTCTTCCTTGTCATCTGCAATATGCTCACTTCTGCCTGGATGATTTCTTTATGGACACATATAAACACATTACACCTGGGCAACTGACATTTCTATGGGGAAAAAGAAAGCCTTTATCTACTTATTTAATAAGTAGCTAAAATTTACCAGTCCAAGAATACATGTCCTTGAGATGAGCATCTCTTTCACTGCCTTTTTCTAAGTATCATACATGGTGTTTGAAACCATCCCAGAAAGTTACGGCAAGAAACTTCCACCAGCAAGAGTCTGATGAGATGCGAGATTTCTGTTGAACTTTATGTTCAGATAAACAAATCTGTGGTGCCAGTTGCCACAAGACAAGAGTTTTTCTAAAAAACATTATCATAAATGGCCCGTGTAACTACTCTTCCATTGTTAGGCTTTGATGCCAAACAGTGGATGAAATGAGCACAGCATAATTTTGCATCCAACTGAGGATTAATTTTAAAAGCTCCAATGATTTTCACAGAGAAAAGAGCAAGTGCTGACCAGGAAGCACTGGTCCTAGCTAGGTCTTGGTTTTTTATGAAATCTCAGTGGTGACCAAACGCAGCTTATTCCTTCCCCACAGCTTGCTTGGAACTCCACAGCTTTCATTTAACTGTTACTTATTTGTTTTCATTTCTTTTGATCAATAAATCAGGTCAACTGTTGTGGTAAGAATGAGCAAACACTACTACGGGAGTGAAATTGTTAAGTGCAATTGCAGAAAAATTACATAGCAGAAGCTTGCAAAGTCTTTGTGGTTTATCCCAACAACATAACTGCCTCATGGTTATTGGCATATCTCCCAACTTCCAAGATGTTGTTAGCGGCAAACAAAAGTACAGTACAGCTTTATTTTGTGCAGCATCTGCCATGCAAACATATTCTCACATGTTTTACCCGGTAACACGTACGCAGTATGGGAAATGCAATTAAAATAATGTTTTAGCAGTAACATTTTATTTTTATTGAAGAGAGTTCCTTACAGCATCTTTCCGGAGAATAACAGGGTTGACTTGATCAACAGGATCATCTGCTGATTGCTTCAAAATATCAGCATTCACCATTACTCTACAGTTGGTTTTTACAAAATTTATTTCATACGGATTATGTCGCTTATAGGAACCATGTATTGTGCAACTGTTCTTTCCCATTACTAATAAACAAACATTCCGGGCTTTTATATTCTAGTGACCTCTTGTTTATTTCTCTCTAAATTATGTATCTATCTGCCCCACCAAACTCTTCCTTAAACCACTTCCCCAAATGTGGCTGCTTAAAAGTTTCTAAGTAGCTGTTAAAATGCCTGTGCTGCCTGTAGCTCTAATGACTACTTCTGCCTTCTCTTTATCCTATATAATAATTTTGCATCTGGATCTTTCCAGAGTGTGGAATTCTAGCAGAAAAATATCTGAAAGCATTACAACATGCTAGTAAAAAGGGCTGATTCTCTTTACATATTTTTTTGAGGCTTACATAAACTGAGCCAATTATGTAAACAGACAACAGCACTTCCAGATAGCCAACAGGACAAGTAACCATAAAAATGTCTCTTGAACATCACCTTTTTCGTAGGCTCAAGTACATACCTCTGTCCAGAGTGCATAGCGCGACCCCTTTTACTTGTTAGTGGATCCTGCCTCTGTTGAGAAACTGAATAACCGTATTTTTGTATAAGCAGTGAAAGGCAATTGAATAACACTGCTGCTATATTGTAAACAATGCTATATGATATAGTGCTAAGGGCCTACTGCTAAGAGCAGTAATTTGGTGTGTGACACGCTGACACCTCCCTTCCCACCCACCAGACGGCATGCTCTTTGAAGTAGGGATAAGCTCCATATGACCTCTTGAAGTTTGTTGTTCTTTGCCCGATACCATTAAAGATTGAGTGCACCAGGACCACGAGTGAGAGTAAGCACAGTTCTCTTTCTTTATGTTTTGGACAATGGTGTTAGGAAAGGAAAGGCCGAAGGATCTGTGGTCTTTGCTCCTGGGCTGCTTATATTTATTGGTCAATAGCTATTTAACACAAAATACAGAGCAAAGTCGGGAATTCAAACCCCAGCCTTTCCTTTCCTGGGTGAGAGTACCATGAGTGCCAGATGTTGCACACTTGCTGTCTCCCTACTGCGAGCAAGTCCTTGACCCTTTACTTCACAATCAGTCTGCCTCAGTTGTTAAACTGTCTTTGATACCGAGCTGGCCGTTAACTGCAGTAGAAGAGGGAGCAATCACATCTTTTCCTCCCCTTTTGTGACACACCAGGCAGCTACACTGGTTTTGGACAAGGTGTGTAAGTATATTTAGATATGCCCTAAGCACAGACCTTTCAGGGCAGGTGTGGGAATAGGGCCTTAAGGCCCATCCCAGTTCTCAAATGAGATACTCCCACGTGAGACAGGCAGGGCTTTTCTGCAGATTACTCCATCTAGTCCAGTAAGACCAGCTGTTAAAATCACAGCTGGTTTGTGCACAAGCTCTAAAAAGTTGCTTTCAGCAAGTTTCATACTTTGTCACCACTGTCATCTCTCAGGAATACCTCTGTTCAAGGCTGGCTCAGCAAATAACTTCTCTCCTCCTTCCCTTCCATGTTCAGTCCTAGAACTCTCTTCTTTGAGGAAGATCCAAACTCGTGTCAGGTTGATGTGCATTTGTCAGCACACCCTCGGAGACAGGCAGCAAACTGCTTAGCAATGATAAGTATCCCCAGAAGGGTATCTTTAAGCAGAGAGGAAAAGTTGCTGTCAAAAAATTATGGAGCAGGGGTTTTGATGATGACACATTCAAATATCTGAATTTCAGCTGTTCCACCTTAGTACCTTCTGCTGCAATTTATTCAAACTAAATGACAAGACATCAGTTTCTGGAGCAATTTCTGTTAATTTGAATCCAAGTTGGTAAAAGATAAATAGGAGATTCAGGTAGTGGAAATACAAGAAAAACAAATTAAGGAAAGTATGTAGGACAACAGGAGAAAGTACAGCAGACTATACACAGAGGAGACCAAATGGAAACAATTCAACAGAGAGAGCTGGGAAATGACTGTAAAGCTGTGGAACAATAGGAGAAGAAATATGGCCCTGAACAAGCATAAGCATGTAACATTATACTAAATAACGGTAATATATTTTAAAATAATATTAAATTCCTAGATAAATTATTATAGAGATGAAGGACCTGATTTGCCTCTTCTGCATCATAAATTTATAAGGTCAATTTAAATGACCTTTTAAATCAGAGGCAAGATGATGTAATAGCAAATTGAGTCTAAGCAAGAAACTAATAAGTTAGGCACTGCAACACAGGAGCAATGTTAAAAATGAGAATTCTTGGGAAAAAAAGTCTGGACATTTTCAAAATAAAATATTCATTTTTCCCCAGATCTTTTTCTAAGGCCTGTTATGGAAAAATTAAGAAACAATGAAAATAAAATCTTTGCATCTGAAATATTTTATCTCAATGATTGTGAAAGCATTGGAGCAATGTTTAAAATATTGCTTTCATATTTGGACTCTACAAAATGGTTTCTATGAATTGCAAATAAGTTCTTCAAATTAAGTTACTTATAGTATTGGATAAAATATTGTCCATGTATTAAGAGCTAAATTTACTGTGATTCCTTATTCAAAGTTAACTATATTCTAATGACTTCCTATAGCATTTTCAGATTTATTGTTTTAGCTCTTTCATCAGTCTTTCTTCAAGTGCTTATTAATGTATGGATATACCCAACAAAATACTGTTAGCCAGAGATTTTTCACCTCATTACTGTCTTGTCCAACTCATCAAGCTCTGATGCAATGGATGCAGCCATAAAAGATTGTTTTCTTTATGGCCTGGCAGTAGAGAAATTAGAACAACATCTGATATTTTAGTGAATCCTGATTTGCATCACTAGTCTCTTTTCAAGTCAGAGCTTCCCTGAACATCTCAGAATTACCTACCTATGTACCTACCTTCAAAGGCTTCTGCCAAGGGATTTTTTTCAACCTACAGGTGCTGAGTGATCCTTCTTTGCTGAATTCTGTGCTGTTTCTGCCTCTTGGATAGGTTTCAAATGGTATAGTATGTGTAATTCTTTCACCACCTGTGATTTCCACACTCACTATTTATAGAGGAAGAGGAGCATGTTCTAGGAGGTGTTGTGTTTACAATGACTTTAAGTACTATATTGTTCCTGAATGGCAGTGTTATCCCTAGAATTTCATATTGAAAAAGTCCATGAGCTTCTCAGGCTCTGACAGAAAGAAAAAGGCCTATTTTGTTCTGTTGGTGCATCTTCTGATTCATTCAACACCTCTTTTTCCAGACAAAACAAAAAACACTAGTTTTTTTGACAAGAAGCAGATCATCAGAGCAACAAGACAGCAGTATCAATACCACTGTAACATCCCACAAGCAGGAGGTAACACATGAAGGCAAGCCTTCAAACCTTCACTTCAGCTTTTCTGTTGATTCCAAAAGTACTGACTAGTGCCACAACACTTAACTAGGATTATCACCTTCTTCCAACAACAGCTGAATGTCCTCTGGAACACTAAAGATAGGAGGGTTTTTATTAAATTTTTCTTACTCTTAAATTATATTGTTCTTTATTTTCTGTTGCATAAGTTTTCTTTCCTGAGGCTGAGGGTTATTATCTTAGATTAGGGTGACCACTCATCACAAGCTCTCCTCATGTCTCTCCAAGATACTAACAGAGAGTTTCTGTTTTGGTCTCTTGTCCTATCCTGGAATTACTTGGCAAAGAAGCGAGTGAGTTGACAGGGTTTTGCATTTGCTTTAGGCCTTAGCCTCTAACACTTCACAAACAGAAATGATAACCGGATGTCTGTGATGAGCTTGGAAAGGTGTATGTATTTTTTTCTCAAGTCCCAAGTTCAAGATGCTATCACAAGTCACTCCTTGCAAATAATGTGCACATCTCAGTCTACAAGCCATTAACCTCCATGCTTAAATCAAGTTTTTGTATTGGAAGGATCTATGTGGGAATTAAGACCACTCCTAGTATCAGCTTCTGCTATTCACTTTCTTCAGCATTCATAATATTTCCCAAAGCTTTGGACTCAGTTTCTTCCTACCCAAAGGTAAGAATTATGATTTAGTCCTGTCAGCATATTTAGTTCACAAAAAAATACTTCCTTGGACTGAGTTTCAAGAGCTGCAAAGCTTATACCACTACCTCAGTTCCCATCTCATACATTTCTTGTCTTGCCCAGAGGTTGATACACACTTTTGAGAACTCTTCTGCCTGATCAATAATGAACCAGAGAACCTGAATTTCCCTTCTCCAGATTTCTTGCTTGAGCTGGGAGAAGAGGGCTCTCATTTACTTCACTTGCAGAGTACCTGGCTGTGAAGAGCAGGAAGAATTTTTCAGTGTTCTTCCTTACTGACGCCATAAGGCTTGTGTAGGATTTCATGCCTGTTCCTCCTGCCACACAATTTCTCCTCTACAGAACTCAGGCTGTGTCCCCACCTATAGGATGTTCAGTCATTCTCCTACTTCTTCTCACTGATGGTGGCCTTTCCAGTGGTTATCTTCTTACCTAGGAAGGTTTAGGAAGTTCAAGCCTGTTTGCCAGACTCTATATGTGCCACGTTTTGTAGAAATGGGGTTATTCTCCTGTATCATCCCCTTTTCCTCATTAAAATAATGTGAAAACCTCACCTCAATGACGATTTCAGCTTGACGCTACCCTCATGTTTATAGGTTGGATTGCCAAACATGCTGCAGTCTTCCCTTCTTAGAAGGAATAGCATTCAGGGAAACATCTTGGATTTGCCTCCAACTGGAAGCTCTGAGAAAGTGTCTTCCTGGCTAACTCTGCATGAAGTCTGCTCTTACACTAAACTGGTGAAATCCCAGAGCTTAACCGGTGACCTTACTTGTGCAATGTCCTCAAATCTGAGGTATGCAAAGCTGCTGCCTGCAGTACTGGTCACACCTTCACCAGTTTTCATGCCATGATGCACTGTTTTTGATCCCTGCAGATACAACTTCCCTTTGTTGCATACAAGCTAAGAATACTGAGATTTCTATTTTCAATAATTTAAATTTCCCCAAATTAAAAAGAAATCAAGAAGCAAACATCTGTTTAAGCACAGATTTATTTCTGAATTTATCTTTTTTGTTAGTCAAAAGTAAAGATTTTACTACTTTTTTCAATGCTCTATACAGCAGTGTTTCCTTTATGCTAAATGTATTCATCATAATACTTATTCTTGAAACAAAATTCAGTTTTGAAAATAGAAATTCTGCATATCTTTAATTTTTTTAAAATTTATGTTTTCTAGGAACAATGAATTTTTTTCATGCTTTCAAGCTTTTCACAAATGTTTTGTCTTTATTTTACTCCTTATGCCTTCCTATCACATCATTCTGTCACATTAATATCTATGCCTTCATTATGGACAGTTCATTCTAACTGTAAATATGAAATAGTAACATAGACATCTTTGCAGATTTCAGTAATTACACAAAAGTTTTTATGAACAGTCCACCATCTTAACTTTAAAAACCGTGATATCTATAGCCAGTAAAAACAATGAGTGTTCAAGCAGCCTTGATGGCTTTTCAGACTAGAAGTGGGATGTACATGACAAGTGAGATGGTTAACACTGTAACCCAAGAACAGATAAGGAGAAAGTGAGCTGGGTAAATTAAATGCTTTCTAGAGTTTGCATCAACTTTTATAGACACTATTCATAGAAAGTCAAACTAAATTCATATTGGTGCAATTCTGTTGAATCAGAGGCTGAAATTAGCCTCTCTTTTGTGCCATATTAGCTGCCATCAACAGCTGGCACCATCCTAAGCTCTCAAAGGAGTAATAAATCCTTTTTCTTTGAAGCACTTGGCAATGCAGGGAGGCTTCTCCCTCTTGGCCCTCGCTGTAACCCTGAGTGTAATTCCACACTGATTTCCACCTTGAAACTTGGCTGTGAGGCACTGCTCTCCCACCAGCTAAAACCACTTTGGCTTTCATGAGTCTTTGCCAATGGAAATGGTACAGTGGATTTAAACAACGAGTCGGCCATCTCCTGGAGAGTCATCTGGCCGTGCTTACTGGTTTTAAAGCACAGCAGTCGTATCGTAACAGCACATAAACAAGAAATAACAGAGGAGGCTGCCTAGCTTAAGCATTAATAAAATGAGGGAGGAGAGCTCACACCTGGACTGCTTACTTTCAAATTGAATTCGGACCAGTCTGTGTTCCTGTACTGATAGCATTTTGCAAGTGCTCAAATGCCAGCAATGGGCTAGCTTATTCTGAGACTCACTGAGCAAAATGGCCTAAATGGAAGATACGCAGAGATTCTAACTCCGTGTCCGTCTGCTTAGACTCTCAGGATTCAAAATCCAAAGACCAGATTTCTGCAAGTCCAGCTCTTTTAATGTATTTGAGCCAACACAGAGAAGGAGCTTTAAATTGTAGGATATTTTTGTTTTCTGGAGGGAATGGTTAAGGCAACTGAATTTTTTTCTCCCAGCTCTCACAGTTCCCGAGGGAGGAGCAGGGTTTGCAGCTGCTTAATAGGCATAGATTTTTCTTGCTGGCCTCTTTCAAAGCTGTCAGACAGAAGTGTGCGGTCAGTGGACCATGATGCCCCTCTAAGACTTCCTCCCAGCTGTCTGTAACAGTAGCAATATTGTGCCCTGCTTAAACAGCCACCATTCATGCTAGATGCTCCGGCTTTCCCCGATTGCTGGGAGCCCACAGTGAATTCCTCTGCACGCGTGCATAAATATCACTGTAGTAGTCACCGGTAAGGATTGTTACAATGCAGATAGGTATTATTTCCCTTAATAGTGCTGTTTTCACACATATTTCCTAAGCAGTTTCCTTGGGAGCTGAAACCATCCAGAGCCAGCACTGACTGGAAAATCCATGCCACTCCGTGTGTACAAATGCAGTAGCTATGCCAGGACGTAACGTGCAATAGAAAACAGCAGCAACTTGTAAGTTATCAGTAAACAGTAGTCTTATACAGGGGCTCTCAATACAGTTTATACTGAGAAAAATAATTAATTAATTGCAAGGCTGAGCTATCTGAATGTCTGCAGCCAAGGTGCAAAAGCTGCCAGAGGAGGAAACAAAAACATAGGAATCCAGAGCTCGATCGCCTGTTCTGTCTCCACCTCGGTGCCTGGCTCGCCTTCCTACTTTTCATGTACCATACAGTGCTCTACAAACATTACTTCGCAAACATTATGTAGGTGGGCCTCACAACATCTCTGTGAGGTAATTAAACACACAAACCTCACACTGCAAACAGGGAAAGGGAGGCTCAGAACTTGGCTTTCTTGCCAGGCTTACAGTATTTGAGACTGTTTCAGGCATTGCTTATAAATTCTTTATTTTAGCAGTTGTGAGCACTGTGCTAATCCATGGGGTTTGATTTGATTCACAGCAGTACAATTTTTCAGGTGGGCTTTGTCTCGCTGAGTTTGTCACTGTGGGCTGCTTTCAATCTGCAGAGAGACACAGACACTCGCAGGGTGCTCCACTTCATCCTTGAATGGACCCCTGAAGCCTGCACTACAAACAAAACCGCCACTGACTCCAGTGAAGCCAGACTGCAGTAACTCCTCAACTGCAGACACCTACAGTTGGGTGAGATATACTCCACGCTTTGGCTATGCCCATACTAATAAATCAAGTAGTTCTGGAAAAAGTCCTGGGATTTGTCAACTATATCATTAAATACTTAGCAAAAACTGGGTGCAGTTTTGGCCAGGGCTGACTAGGACTTTTCCAAAGAATTCATGGTGTGGTTTGAGGAGTTCGCACTGGCCAGGGACCCAGTAGCATTTGGTTGCAGCCCCTGTTTTGGAGACTAACAGAATTTAATATGATGGATGTGAACTGTTCTGTGCCAGTTGGCCTTAAAGAACGGTCCCTGATATCTTTAATTTGCTAGTATAGATGAAGCCTTTATGTCTAAACTGGAAAGTTCAGAAAATAATGATGTTATACTAAAATATGCGAGAAGAACAATTCTCCAGATAATACTTTGTCTCTGATGAAAGCACTGATCAGCTCCTAGAAACTGATGTAAAAAGACTATCTAGCAAAGTATTAATTATTTGTGATTATGAGAGATTTGAAAGTACTTTTCACAAAAGCATGAATTTGAATTCCTGTTTCAGTTCCTTATTCTAAATTCTCTGGTTCTATCAATCACTTGTTTTGCTCTTCAGAAGGATGGTTACACATCATGAGCTGAAGAACTGAGGCTGTAGCTTGTTCATGTGTTCACATGTAAATTTGCACTTGTTCGTGTACATCCTGTATACCAGGCTAAAACATTTTCATTTCATTTTGAGTGAGGTGTAATGAGGTTTGAAAATATGTTAACCCTTTCTGATTTGGAAGAAAGTCAACATATCTGGTAATTTAAGTGTTCTAGAAGCACAGTCCATTGATGTGGACTGGTCAATGAGAAGCGCTTCTTCAAAGGTTTGCTGATGCTCTCTTCTCTGGGAGTAATGCTGCTTTGTTGTGATATTGCATGTGATGAAGAGTGTTTTTGCAGACTTTTAAAGTATCAGTATTTTGGTATGAAGTCTATTGGTGTTCTTTGTTAGTTTTCTCTGTGGGAGACGAGGTAAGATAGTTCATTTCTTTTTGCTGAGTGACAGATAGCGGATCCCTCAGATGTCAGATGTAAGATACAGGCTGCCGGGATTCAAAACTACAGTTAGACAAAATTTTCAAAGACAGAAAAAGCTTTAGAGATATACTTTTGTGACTACTGCACTGTGCATGGTCTAGCTACAGAGGGCTGAGAACTTTTTTATAACTGCCCTTCTTTGTAAGAAAAGCCTTAAGTTCTCACTGTGTCCTGTGTTTTTGGAAAAGATTGTTGGAGAACCTCCTAACAGCGTGCTTTCCACATTATCTCTTATGGGTTCTCAAGCAGTCCTTGCACACTCCTGATTTTCCCATTAAAAATACCATATTAATTCTTTATGTAGCTGGCTGGTGGGTGGAGACACTCATGTCCTGGACACTTGTGGCGAAGGTCAACAGAGTAGACAAGGTTGCAGTATTTTGTGTTTGTTTTGTGAAAATGTTCAGGAACAAAATTGTAAAATATTTATTTTATGTATTGTTTCAAGTATTATGCAAAACCAATAAAAGTAAGTTGAAAGAAAACATCAGCATTTCTGATTTTAAATATCAAAGGACAGGAAATTCTCCATCTTTGATTTCCCATTGGGATTATAGTGATTTACTGTTTTGAAATTCCCTGCTTTAGTGTGATGTAATGTGTAAAGGATAAGCAGGATGACATTGAATTTCAGCTTTGTTTAGTTCCAGTCAGACCCTTCATAGTTATCACACCATTGTAAGGTGACATCCGTAAGCTTCCAAAGATATCACAGCCTAAACACTTTTTGATACTGGATTAACATCCTTTCCATGGGAAAGACACATTTTTAACCTTTTTTCTAGGCTTCTGTGTTATTACAATAAGCTTTTTTAAATCCCTTCTATATAGTCTCTAGATAAAAATAAATGTGCGATCAAGCAATGTTGAATCTCCATGTTGAGAAAGGGAGGTGGACTTAGGACAGACCTTTCTCTTATAAATTATAACTTGTTTTGTGGCTAAACCAATATATTTCAAAATACTAACCAGGCTGGCCCATGTTATATTTAAAGATGCTGCTGTTAGTGAGCACCACCAGAGCCATTCAGTAGTAACTAAACAGCTACTGTCTAGTGGAGGTGAATAGGCAGCCTTGAAGGGTTATGTCCACAATGCCACTGATGTGTGATGGATTAGTTTTTTGGTGGACATTCAGTGACGAGCAGGACCCATTTTTTAACTTGTGCGTGGTTAAAACAATAGAAGACAGTAGTTTTATTTGGTGGTAGTGGTTTAGGAATTAGGCATAGAGAGGAAAGCTGCATTTCCACTCTTCAGAATCTGGGTTGATGGCTGCTACCTGATTTATCTGCACCTGGGGGGATGCTGAGTGTTGTCCACATTGGTCCCCAGGGCAATTACTGTCTGTGGAAGCTGGAATTTCTAAGCAGCACTAGCCCAGTGTCAGCAGACCTCCCAGTTCAGCTGGAGCATGATTTCCAGTGGCCAAGGGGGGCTGTCTGTCATCTGTAAATTAATTTAGCAATGGCTAGAAACTGAGCTAGTCAAAGAGCCAACTTCTTGTGTTACAGGAGTTAGATTTCTGGCAAACTATTTTTTTTTTTTTTCGTTTATGGAATCTAATACTGCAATGGATGTTTCCCAATGTACTGAGGAAGGAGGCCCCAGTCAGTTGTGAAATACCACACTGAACACAAGAAAAACATTGAAAAACCCACACAATAACTTTGTTATCCTTCTCTTGGATCACTGTATATCCAGATGGGAAGATTAATCTTACTTAGAGATTTTTTCACCTAGGGAGTTTTTGTTTGGTGATTGTTTTCAAAATGAGAATCTCTTTGGTTTCAGTTTTATGGTATTTTACCAAGTCTGATTATTCTGAACCAGACATTTCATTAGGATAAACCCTTCTATGTTTCTCCTTGAAGGGAAGTCCTGAGAAGGCAGTTTTCATTCTATCCTCATTCACATTTTTGTACAAATCCAATTAGCTTCATGCAAGATGACTGTGTCAATACAAAACACAGAACAGACCATCTGATAAGCAGAGCTGGCAATGCTCACCCTCTCCCTTCAATGTGTCCTCACGGCTCCTGCTGCTGTCGTGGTGTTGTCCTGTTGCTGTCCGCTGATAGTCCAGGGGTTCCTCCAGTGACTTCCAGGCAGGGAGGGAGAAGTGGGGGTGGTGGCGATCAGCTTTAGCTAAAGAATCACTGTTGAACCAGCCAGGGTCTTTACTCCCTTTGCAGATCAGAGACAAATGGAGCCTTGCATACGCTCACCAATGCGTTACCTGTGTGTGCTGGATTTACTTACGTACGGGTTCGTAAGGAAAAACCAAATGGTCAACAAGCACAGGGCTGATTTAATAACCGTGCTCTTAAGTCACCGAGGTGACTTTTGCAAATAAATCTTTACAGTGTTTCTGATCTAACATGATACTTATTTTCAAAATATCTCCCCTCAAAGCTGATTTTTCTGGCCTAAGTTGCTCAGTTGACTTTATGAGGTGAGAGCGCTCATCAGTCTGCACTATTAGTTCCTGTATTTACTCATCCATTACTCAACAAGATAAATGTAGTCATACTATTAATGTAAGAAATAGTATACAGAATTAGAGGGAACTGGAATGTTACTCCCTGCTCTTTCAGTGACTTGGCGACCTTTAACAAGTTTGTGTAATCAGTCCTTTCCTCCATTTCCCATCTCTACAGTATCTAACTAAAAATTAGCCTGCCTCAAGGGTAATGTTAAAGAATATTGTAAAAACTAACTAACATAAAAATGGAAATAAATTTTAAAAAAAATCACAGAGACACCAAATGTTTTCTACATGCAGAGACCTGTTAAAAACTCATTACATTGTTTGGATCAGTCTCAGCATGAGATCTGCTGCAGTCACTTCAGTCAGTAGGTTAGCACTGCTTTGCCAGCATTCAAATAACAGAAATGCATCTGCACTCATAATACAGATGTGTCTGAGCAACAAGAGTTTAGATCCAAATGCAAATTTCATGTGTTTTCATATAAACAGGAGGTACTTCAAAACCTCTTAATTGGAACCCAGCACATTTCCACTGAAAAACTTGTTTGCACTGAACAGCATTTTCACCTGGTTTATTAATTAGGATCATGTGGCATAAAATGAACAGTACCTTTCAGTTTTAAATAAAGTCAGCCAAGATAATTAGATATAACTTCATTATTTATGTATTATGTAAATTCTGTTTCAAAAGAATTCTTGGAAATACTAGGAAAATTAGTGTAAACAAAGTTTCTAATAGCTGCTGTAAAAAACTTCATTGTTCTTTCTTTGTAAAATGATACAGATGTACCATTTGTAATATGTGCGGTTTTATCAGTCATGTGGCTCATAATTGCAATATGTGGGAAACCATGACTTATTTGTGAAGAATGGCAAGTGCCATATGTACAGACACCATAATAATGTATTAATGTTTTAAAGAGAGAATTAATAAGAGGCGCTTTCAGATTCTGAGAAGTGCTTCTGCTCCTTTCTCTTGATCACTGCACTGCACAACTTCTCAGTGTACCACTGCTTCTCACAAAGTATAATTCACTCAGCAATCTTTACCCCCAATAAATTATAACTGTATTTTTATACTTCATTATAAGCATTATATGTTATATACAAAGGCATATAACAAAATAAAATAGGAAAACTGGAAAGATTATTTTCCCTACTGCTTTATCATTTCTTTAAAGCTAAGAGGAAATAATAGGATGTACCCATAGCTTCAGAAAAGGTGTTCTGTTTACTGTGAAGAAAATGGCATATTTTCGTTTGTTGTTTGTGAGCTGCATTGTGCTACTCTCCTTGTACTCTTCCCAAGTGGTCAATTAGTTCTAATAACTACGACCAAAGCAATATTACAAGCATCTTTTTAATTCCTTCAAAAAAATGGAATGAATCTAGAGTTGTTAAACAGTCCTTGCTGGCTTCCCTCTATAACCAAACACTCTGGATATCCCACGTGTCCTGGTGAGACCATTTGCATTTCCCTCATTTCGGCTTACCTGCCAGCCACTTGCTGTTGTGTGGCAACTGGGAAAGCTTTTCTTCTGTTGTGCAAATCCAGCCTCTAAGATTCCGCATTAGCACTGATTTTAGGGTCCAAATATACTGCAGATGTTTGCACTCAGAGTCAGCTAAATCCTTCTAGCTTTAATTGATGAAAAGTTAGACATCCAGGCTTTCTCTGTAATGAGGCAGGCTAAATCAGTCTCTAGAGATTTCCATCTCTCTTCCCTTAGGAACTTAAAAATCTAGTGGCCAGTTCCCTCAAGTGAGACTCAAAAATATGATATAGATTTTGATTGTTTGGGAGTTTTATAAAATAGATGTTCTACCAAACCAGAGACTTAATGTAAAGAAATAACTAGGTAAAACATTCAGTATCTCAGCAATTGTCTGGAAATACACAGGGAAAATTATATTTCTTGAAGCCTCTCATGTAAAAATTGGGAATTCAGGAAAAAAAATTGAAAACCAGTAGATATTAGGAGTTGTTTTTCAATCCCATCTTAAATACATAAACACATAATAACAGCCACACTTGAAGAACACAAGACAAAACCAAACACATCCAAAAATAAAATCTTTTGAAAAGAAAATGCTACACTGTACACCCAGTTTTTCCCTTGGGGGACCAGATAAAGAACAAACTATAAATGGCAGATTTTAGTCACATTACTTAATACGCCTACTGCAACAAATTCAGACTTATGGTGATAAGGTTTGTAACAGACACTGAATAGAAATGATGCCATGCATATTAGTCAGAATCAAATTGGTGAACACTAAAAATCAAAGGCATTTTCTGGTTCTGTTCAGAGGGTAGGGGATATATAATAGAAAATGCCCCAGTAATATGTTCACTGTGTTGACTTTTGCAGCTAAGAGTGGAAGATAGGAGCAAAACCAGGCCAAAAGGCAATGTAAGATTATTCCCATGACAACAAGAGGTTAACAGGTTAACATTTTTTTTTCATCTACAGATGAAGTACAGTTCTAGGTTTCCCTCCCAAAAAACAGTATCTAGTTGAATAGGGAGTACCAGAAAACATGGCTTTGCCATTTTTGCAAAATACTTGAGTTTAACTACATACAACAGGAGGATATATCTCTTAAGAGAATTTATCTTCAGAAGGTAAATCCAGAGGAAGGGAGGGAACCACATTCAACCAAATCTTTTTCTGTCATTTTGCTCGTATAAATAGTAGGTAGTGTCTCTTCTTAGCAATGCCCGAAAGAGTAGTAACTATTTCCTTTTTCTTGTTTCTATTACAAAGCAAGCTGGTTTAGTACAGAGGCATTCTATGAAATTAATTTGTACCTTGCTTTTCAATAAACATTACCTTTCATGTATAATGTGCTTTACTGTATGTCATATTTATTTAAAGTGTGGGGTACATGATCTTTTTTTCTTCTGAAAAATACAGTTCTTCATAAACTCTAAAATACTTTAATGTTCCTTACTGATGAGAACTTCTTAAGAAAACGAAGTGTGGCAGGTACACAGTGTTTGCAGTAGGGTGACTTAAGAGGTCTGTTACCTTCCGATATGCTCGGGATCTTATCTGGCTTACACATGGAAGTGATTTCTATAATATAATTCCAGACTTGTTTGAATACCCTGTTTGCAAAACAGGATTATATCAGATAGCTATGAAACTGTGGTGGCTTTATTTTCTGTAGACTGCTGATTGACGGCTCAAGAAGGCTTTGAGTGCAGACCTAGGGAGCATTTTGTTCCCATGGAGTCTTTTTGCTGGTTTTTATTCCAGTTGCTTCTGCAGTCTAAAATAAGCCTCTTTAGAATGAAATGCTTTTGCAACTTTTGTATGAGGAATCAAGATGCACACCATTTGGGAAGGCCTTGGGCCTGCAAGAGAAGAAGGAAGCTACCTGGGCAATTCATTCCTTGTGTAAACTCCTGTGATGAGTTTTACCACAAGTAAAAGAAACATTTGCAGGAGCTTTGTCCTATTTGTTTACCTTCTGTAGGATAAGCATAGATGTCGTCTTGGCTAAGAGATTATAACCAGAATCTGTTGAGAAGTGAGAGAAGAGAAAAGAGCAGCTTTGTGCAGCACTTGCCAACCATACACCTGTTTTGAACTGATGCTTTCACACATTAAAAAAAAAAAAGAAAGAAAAAGAGTCTAAAAGAAAATCTCTGATTCTGGAAATAATTTTCTGGGAAAAAATTAGTCTTTTTAGCATTGCTCCAATGCTTGGAAACTGTAACTAATATGTCAAAAAAAACATGGATTTCCCTGTATCTGAAATATGTTCATAGTGATTATTGCAGTAGCATCTAAATGTTTCCTGACAATAATGGCATTTGTATGGCTCAAGATATGTTATTAATCCCACTTTGAAAGTTGTCAAAAAGAAATGTTAGTATCAATGACACTTTCTTTTAATGCTTTTCCCCAATGTCTAATATGACAATTTTTGAAATGCAAATTTTTCCTGTCAAAACAATACTTGCTGGTTTTTAGCTCCATATGTTCTTCATGTAGAAACGTGATGTATGCTGTCTGTAAGTAACTTTTGCAGTGCTAAGGTTACTTAGTTTTTTGGTTTGATTTCCTTTTCTAAACTGCACTAATGTAAGAGTGCTTATAATTGATAGTTATGACTGTAGGAGCATATGTTAACAGGCTAAAATGCCACTACAGATGCCCATTTTTACAGTATGTGTTTGGCAACATGCTGGACAGATGCCTACAAAATTTTATATCAGACCATTGGTACAGAACAATTGAAGACAGTGCTTATGTATTAAGATTGCTTATAGTGGCAAAATAGTTTAAAAATAAGTATGAGGTCAGAGAGTTCAAAATGTTCGAGAAGGCTAAACAGAATGAAATTTGGGAGTAAAGCTGTAAGTGGTTAGCGTTAAGCTGAGGAGATACAGTCTGAAGTGAGGATTTCGTGTTGTGACACATTGACATCCTCTACACAGCTAATGAAAACAAGGCCTGAGGCCACTCTTTGGTTGTGTCCTCCTTGCACAGCAGTTGGGCCCAGGTTTCCTTAGGGCATCGTGTGATGACACAGTGCTGCAGAAAGGATTTTCCTCGTACAAAGTTTTATTTGCAGAGTCCCTCATGGATGGCAGACATCAAACACAAAGTTACCTTAGGGAAAGAGCAAGGAGAGAAAGGGAGCAAGAAAAGAGAAAGGGAGCAGCTTGCTTTTAACAGGATAACCAATTCTGCAGTCAATGTGTAGTCAATCCATGGGACCCTGCGACCTTCCGACCCAAGCAATGTGTGGTGCACAGGAGACGAACTAGGGAAAAGTAGTTTCCTGCCTTCTGAGGGCTCTATTTTCACTTCTGCTGAAGCTATCTGCTTGAATAGACCTTCCACATGTATGTTTTGACTTTTGTTTGATGACTTCTAACTCTCTCCTACCTGCTTTGCTGGTCCAGTCCTACTTCTGTTACCTAAGTCTGCATCTCTGCCAGAAGGTGAGTGAAAGCAGTGGACTCATGAACACATTACCTAGTCCTTGGCATGCTTTTGGCATGGATTGTTCTCACCAAATCCCATGCTTTAAAAATTATGTCCTGGAAAGGATGAAACAGGACTGCCTCAGTGCATGCCAATGTTTTAGGGGACCAAGAACACCCAGCTCTTGAGAAGCAGGTGGCCACTGGAGTTTGGTACCGCTCAGAAGGTGGTCAGGGAGACAGACTATTAGACAGGAGGAACCCGATGCCTGTGTCAAGTTACCAGCACAAGACACTTGTCCTTCCTGAGACTGTGCTTTTGTATGCAAAGTGTATGGTGTGCAGTGGGCACACACCAATAAGCAGGTGCCAAGATTCATCCCACGTTGCTCTGAACAGATTTGTTGTCCCACAGACCTTTGATTTGCTTCTTGGAAAGAGTGGTGCATCAGTTGGTACTTCTGAGGCTTTGACCCTTCCTTTGATCCAGCAGATCAGTGGAAAACACGTGAGAATAAAATATTGAGACCTAAATTTTCACAAATTAATCTTATCTTTTCCTCCCATTAGATGTGTCACTAGAAAGTGAAAGTTAAAATGGCAGTGACCATAGAAAGCAGCTACGAGAACAGCCCAGCTCTGCAACTCAGAGGAGGAAACACAATTATGTGATCCAGAAAATATTTAAATACAGAGAACTTTGATGTTTCACATCAGAGCAACAATAGAGACAACGAATTTGCCTTCTCCCTAGTATTGATATTTTGCTCCCATCTTGCCTCCCACTTAGAACTGTTTTTGTGGTGGGAGGATCCATTACGTAATCTACAGATGTTTTACATTCTTCGAAATGTAAACTAGAAAATGAACTGTAATACAGATTCATCCCATGAGGGTAAAAATTAGTCTGTTCTTTAACATTTCTCGGATGATGAGATCCCCTCAGAACATGAATACAAGTTGTGCCTCGCCTGTTAATGCATACTCGACTGTGACTTATTGCTTATTAAAGCTCAACATTTTTATTGCTTAGTAATTCTAGATTTGGCTCCCAGTTCCCATGTTATAAACACTTAAAGTCAGGGATGCCATATTGAAACACTGACAGATTCTCAGGGGGGTCAGGGCTACTGGCGCCTCCCTAATGAAGTCACACGCTGTTAAACTTTTTTTTCCCTAACTGAAGAAGAAAACAAAGCAGTTAAACTGCTATATCCATTTTCCAGCAACATTAATCCATTTCAAACCACTCTTAACCATAGTAAATCACAGGTTTGTGAGAAAATGAAGTGCCTAAAGGTTCACCTCGGGCTATTATCCCACAAACAAGTTGCTGACTACTGGCAACAATAGTTGGTTGGGAATTATTGCTCAATTTAGTGGTAATTACTTACTTTGCTGTGTCTTCCGTTCAGACTAGCTGAGGGTCTACAGCATGATAAATTCCAGAATGAAATGCATTGCCAAGGTGCTGCTGGAGATTGACACTGACAGTGTTGAAAGGTTATTTGTGCAATGTGTTTTAACTTCCTGGAGGGAAGAGAAACCTTCTCTTTCCCTGGGAAAGCTTGGAAAGGGAGGAACTCTCAAAACAAGTCTGCCCAGACATAGCTATTCTGCTCTGCAGAAAGACATCCAGATGTTAATAGAACTTGAATTTTCAGTTTAAGTATGCCTCAATTCTGATACACAAAAGGGAAGCTGGAAACTTTACCCGTGGAATATATTATAGCTACAATATAATAGTTGCAATGTAGTAGTAGTAATCTGAAGAGCAGCAAATGTAGCATTCTGGCTGCTAATAGTATTTTAAGGCAATTGTCAGGATGCTGTGATTCCATCACATTTATAAATGGGTGGGCATACACAAAGTACATACTAATTCAAGATAAGTGTACTATTTTGCAGCCCAATTTAGTGGAACACTTAACTTGCCAAATGTAGGTCTAAATTTTCAGCTAAGTATAATATTTTATCTATAGTCATTACAGGAACTGTTAATAAGGCCTGGGGAGGTAATATGTAAACAGTCACAATTTTTATAGATCTTGGGCAATTTCATTAGCTGAAAGATTCGAGTGGTATTTGCTACCAATGGGAAGGATTATATATGCAATTCTCAAGTTGTATTCATTATACACATATTTTCATATAAGAAAGGCTAAGTAAAGTTCTTGCAGAATTCATATTCAAGGTCATACGAGTTTTTTGCAATCGTTCACTCCCGAGAAAATTGATCAAATGCAGGCCTGTTAAATTTAAAATAAGGTGTGATATAGATAAAAGAAGCTTTTGTCTCTAAACAAATAAAAACAATGGCTTAATTTCCTTTGCTGAGACCAACAAAGGCCATGGGTAAAGATTCAGCAAAATCCAGAAGTATTTGACATTTAAGCGCATCTCAAGATTACACAGAGTATTGGTAGGGAACTTCCTTGTTTTACATAAACATTGATTTAATCACTAACAGATATTATTACAAGGTTTTCATTTTGGGGGAGGTGCTACTGAAAAGGCTGCAGGCAGGACAGATCACATATGTCAGTACAGGTAATTCCTGTACTTTCTTTTGTCCCTGTCAGAGAGGAGAGACAGAACTGGAAATACCACAAGTGTAACAAGGCATTGGAAATCCTACAGTTCCTACACTGACATTTCATCAGCATTGGGATGAATCCACCTTAAATCTCCTCCCAGGTAGCCTGAAGATGAAGAGCATGTGGCCTGACTCCTTGTGAAATATTGCCCTTAGTTTTCGGCTATTTATAAGAGTGGCCAGGTTTTTTTATAAAACATTGCTAGGACTTACAAAGTAGTGTTGCTTTTCACACTAACAGACTTTACATCTATAAATCCTTACACAATTAGAATGATGTTTTGCATACTAGGGGACCTTATTCAAGTGCTTTCTAAAGGTGATGGAGAAATGAACATAATAGGAAATAGGAATAACAGGAATATGAATAACAGTAGCATTTTTTTACCTCTGAGATCATCCATTTTTTCATAGAAGCATAGAAGCTGTTTGCTCTGCCTTAAATGCTTTTAATCAGTTGTGTCTATGAGTGCATCTTTTAACTCTGATTTCTAAAGGGATGAGAAATTATATGCAATACTCTGGAAAAAAAAAAAAAAGAAAAAAAAAAGGAGGAAAGGAAAGAAAAGAAAAGAAAAACTCTTTTACCAAAGAACGCTGTTATGTAGAAGAGCTAAGAGCTATGTACTAAGAGCAAAGCATATTAACTTAAGGTTCCTTTAAAAAAAAGAAATCAGATGGATTCTTAAAAAATATTTGGCATGCAATCAATGTGCAATTAACACATCTCCTCTATTTGGAGTTATAATAATCCCTGTAACCTCCTGCAAAAAGAAAATTATCCAATCTTTATTGTCATATTTGGCTGATCATGTACATCAAGTACCTCACTGATTATTGCAATGTTGGAAGAGACATGTGTGTTGAACACTGTACTCGGGACATGCAGAAAAGAGCGAAGAAGTCTACAAATATGGTTCCTACCCCAATAACCTTTTAACCGACGAAGCTGACTTTTCAAAACTTGGTTGTCTGCAGCTTAAAAAGGTCAGAATTGGGCATGTTCAAATTTCATGCCAGAAAAAATCTTCCTGTATTTTTAAAATGCTATACACTGTAAAATTATTAAAATGGTTAAATGTTAATTACATGCATTTAATAAGTAGAAAATTAACATGCCACTTACTGCAGTTCTGACAGAATGGCAAACACTTTCAGATCTTTACTTGCTGATTTTTGTCATGGGTAAGAATTTAGCCCTATTTATTTCAATTACTTGATTTGCATCTCTCTTCTTAAAATGTGTAATGCTTTAATTTACCATACAGATAGAAGTTGTATAGAATGAATTCAAAACCATTTTTTCATAAATAAATTTTTCTCCACAAAGTAAAAAAAAAACAAAAGCCAAACCAACAAAAACTAAGGGCATATTCTGTCTGGGGTTTATACACCCTGTTTATTGCTACATATCTCAAATCCTCCAGTGCAGGTGGTGTGAGTCCAGGCATGCTGGAAATGGAAACCCAACCTATGAATGATCACGTAATACCAGAGAAGTAATATGAGATGCATTGCTGCGTTAGTGCAACTAACTCGGGTAGATTTTCCGTCCGCTCTCTGCATGAACTGTTTTCTGCACTTTTACCTACACTGTTTTGACATAGGGCTCCTTGCACAAGACTTCCTATTTTCCTGTGTACTCCTCACAGTATCTTGCAAAGAGGTCATCTTGCCTGAGAGCACCCTGTTCCAGCAGAGTCTTTCGCTATGGAGGATGGTGCCTGTGTAATATGGTATTTCCCTTTTCCGACAGGTGGTACTGGGCCGTCATAGCCAACCAAGCTCTCCAATTTACTTACCTCATCAAAGGACCTGAGTTCATGTCACATTTCTTCTGAATATCATGCCCTTTTGTCCCTATTCTGTAGTAGCAACTCTCTCTTTTTTTTTTTCTCTTTGTTTTTTTTAAGCTCCACTTTCAGCTGCTATGTGATTCGGTCTCTTTTTCCATGGGGGACTTGTCAGTCCCATTCTACTTTACTACATTTCAGCTTCAACAGCTTCAGACTTAACATCATGGCATGCATCTGATCTCAAAAAAAGGAGTTGAGAGTAGAGAATTTAGTAATTTATTTTCTTATATGAATATAAATACTTTCTCACACGCATAATAAATTGCAGGCTGCAATCCTATGTGGAAATACATCTATATTACTGAAAATATTATTAACTGAAAGTAATTATACTTTCCTCTTCTCCAAAAAGAAAAAAAAAAAAAAAAAAAAACCACAACCAACCACAGTCTAGTCCAGAACTTCCAGAATTCAGGGATTCAAGAGATATGATGGTATAATGAAGATTTGGAGGGGTGAATTTTTCTTGGTTTTACCCAATTCTTTGTTAAATCTGACTGTGTCCAAACACAACAGTGTTTTAAGATTTTCGACAATAATCCTCTCTCACTTCGGAGAAGTGAAAACCAGTGGTATTATTTTGAGCAGGGCTGCCTCTGAAAACTGACCAGCCCAACATCCGGGACTACATATAGCAGAGCCAGACCTACCAGTGCTGTAGTAGTTCTAACCATGAAGACCAAACTGAGATTTAAAATATCCCAAACTCAGGGAGAGCAAAACTCAGGAGACCAAAATCTTGGAATTTCAATGAGCTTCAAATATAGGTCAGGACTACGAATCCAACCTCATCATAGATTTCAAGAAATGAAGTTCAGAGGCAGCTCTCCTGTTTGAGTTCATTGCTCTTCCTAACTGGATATGTTTGGTGTTTACAGCTCACCGTTGATACTCTTACTTCTCTAAAACGGGAACAGAAAACTGATTTCCTCTTCCAGACCTGTCTCCTATGAATACAGCTAGTACTGTTTATAAGCAGCGGCTTCTAGAGGCTGTTTAGCCAGTCTTTAAAAGAGATGTTACATTTCTCTCTCTGCTTCCCCCACAGACTTATATGGGGTGACCTACACGTGTGCAATAGGTCTGCATATGTACAGCAGATATGTCTAGGGTTATCCTTCCTCCTCTCTCTGCTTTCTGACTGGTTGAACTGAAAAAGTAGAATAACCGGCATCTAATGTCAAATTCCTATTCCTGCTCTCTGATGGATCCACTACTGACTCTGTAGCCAACTTAGAAACTTTCAGGAGAGAATGAGCAGCTGCTTTGGGACTCGTTTGGAAATTAATTGGGACTGGAGAGACACCTGGCCTTATCTCTCAGTACCAGCTCCGATATACAAGCGGGTGGAACAAACCCAAACCTGAAAGGGAAGTAAGTCAGGCCAGAAAAAGGGCACGAGAAGCTTATCCAGCCCTGGCAGGAATTCATAGCAGTGGTGGCAAAGTCTCATTTTAATCCTAAAGATTAAATCCTGAAGTCATTCCTTGAACAAGCTTTCCTTGTTCATGGAAAACAGTTGCTAACAGCAAAAATGCCCAAACAACTTTATTTTTTTGATGGGCAAAAATGAGTGCCTGCTGCATTTCTGTGCCACTTTACACATCCAGGATCCAACTAAGTCTTTTTCAGACGCTCTGAGCAGTTTGGTAACACCTTATTTTTCATCCCATTGATGTGTACCTATGAGCTTTTACTGGCGTCAGAAATTACATTGCTGCAGAAGTTTTTTCTCCTGATATTTCCAGTAGTGAAAAATCTCCCAGGCTGATTGTTGTAGCATGATTTTCAGACAGTTCTGTGGGTTGAAGGGGTTAAGGGAATTCAGATGAGGCTATGAACTTGTATACAGTTATCTGAGTCTTACTTGCAAAGTTTTGAAAGTTCATCCATTATCACAATGGCTCCTGTGGGATGTTAGTGGACTCTGGGGAACATTAGCCATTTTCCCAATTTCATAACACTAGGGCTGGTGAGTATTGTTAGATATTGTACGACATCATTTGCCAGCCTGAAATATGATGTTTATATAAATATGTCTGGAACATACAGTAGGTCTGAGGGACTAAATCAAAAATAACCAGAGGTTTTCAAGAGGCAGCGTAAATTCAGGAATGAAGTGTGCCATGAATTTTGACGTGCTTTCTTACATTTGTGTTTGTGTAAGAATCCTTAAATGAAGCAGCTGGGACATTTCTGTGAAAAGATGCCCATATCTTCACATTCTTCCTAGAAGAATAAATAGCAAACTTCTGCTTCTGTGTCTCCTGGCAGGGAGCTGGTATAAGGGCATTCATAAAATTAACTTTGAAATGCTGGGTGTTGTTTTTCTTTTACAATCTTTCAGTAGTATGTGCTCCCACCTAGGAACATTAATACAGGCGTTTGTTTGCTCTTTTTAGATGTACTGATAAATGAAAAGACTCTGTGTGGGAGATGGGCTTTTCTTTGTTTGTTTGTGTTTATTTCGGTGTGAGGGAGGTGAAGGCTATTTTAAAAACAGTGAGTTCCAAATGTGTTGTTCATTTATGAAACTGTTGCTGTGTTTCATCCTCTTTGAAGCTCTGGGGTTTTTTACTTACCTGATTCTTTGTAAGTTTTAATATTTGCTGCAAATGTCACTTTTGTTAAAAAAAAAAAAAAAAAAAA
>VXBL01004964.1:985688-1021357 GCA_013400195.1 Aramus guarauna
AAAAAAAAAAGAAAAAGACAGTACTAACCACTTTGTCTTACATACCAGAGAAAGCCATAGGTGCTGAAAAGAGGAAACTGCATGAGAGAGAAATGAAGAGGAAGGGAAATGGATACCTCTCAGTGATTTTTCCAAACTTGAATCACTGTGCTTTTACTCCCATTTGGTCATGGATACCAAAGCCATAAATATGTAGTTAAGGAAGTATAGACCACTTTTACCTATAAAATAGGAGGCCATCCTTAAGCCCCTATCATGAGCTTTGAGTGTAGTGATAGAAAATTGAATATTTTTGTAGCACCTGAAGCAACCACTACTGAAGCGAGTGGGATCTGTACGCTGACTGACTCTAATCAGAGCTGGGTCAGACCCATGAGCCACACCAATTATGTTTCTCCTGGCAGCTAAAGTGGCATGCCTGTCTGCATAAAGGACTCAAAAATTATGTCTTATCTTTGAAAACAACCCAACAATTCTGTATTTTGATCCTAACTGTAATGATGTTCCTTCACTGGGTTTGTATAGGGATGGAACATCAGTCCTGATAATATATCTGTACATGTGAATATTATTTTTCGTTAACAAAACATGTTAGCATAGAGACATAAATTATTTGGACTTTACAAAAAACAATTTTACTCATAGGTGTTATGGAGAGTTCAAATTCCATGAAATGACGGCTTTCCTTAATAAATATTTAAAATTTGTGGGTTTTTTTAAAGTAAGCTTTTTTTAAAGAAATATTGGATCAGCACAGCTGTTTGTTTTGTTTTCAACTGGATCATGTCACAGGTCCGATTTTGGGTGCAGCCATGTGACAACTAAATCAGTATACTGGGGAGGGCCGCCGTGTGTACCAGTGGTAAAATGAGGCCGCCTGTATAGTTGGGTCTGATGGTGACAAACAGTAACGTGTATCAGGCAGTAGCTTAAGCCACAGATACAAAGGTAATAGGTGTCACCTTGAGTTTTTCTTGGTGAACATCCTGGAATACCATATTGACCCATCCTTGCACATTAACAATATCCATTCTTCCTCAAATTTTGGTTACTTGAAAATCTTTTGATTTTGACGGTTTTACAATGTGTCTTTGAACATCTCTAGTTCCAAAACATAAACAGAGGTATCAGAGGACAAGGACAGGGATACTATCACAGAGTTTTTAACTAAATATATGCTTGTTTTTTTTTTTTTCCAGAGGTGCGGAGAAATCTCATTTGATAGTCCTGACCAGAATGCCAAATGCGTTCGCATGCTAGGTAAGGGTAAGAGTCTTTCCCCCCTTTGATATAAGAAGAAATGTGTGAAAGTGTATTTAATTAGGGATTTCTTCTCAAAAGTACATGATAATGGCTGTGATGATTCCCAATGGCATTTACATAGCTCATCCACATGTAGTCCTCATTAATATATTCTTTATAGTGAATTTTCAATTATTGAAACAAAGTGTATATATATTCCAGTAGTGCTCATCTGCATAGATGAAAATATAGCTCTACCAACACTATAATCGAAAAGTCTGGTGTACTCAAGTCCAGAACTCTATTTGAAAGATGAAAATCTGTACTTTGAAAAAGGGTATTAATTTCACAAATATGTATCAAAAGCCTCTAGGTCAGACCTTCAGCTGCATCAATCAGCAAAATTTCAATGACTGTGATTTTACAGATTTGTGCTCATGTAGCACTCTGCCCATCATTTGTAAAAATTGATATTAAGTAAAAGCGTCTATTCTTTGGAAACAATGCAGGAATGTTCTGCTATGTTTCTTTAATTTCTGTGACCATTTTTATTGCATTTACTTGTTTCAGCTACAATGCTAATACTGAAACATTAACAGCATGGCTAGTATCACAATGAAAGATAGGGAGTAAGTATCTAAAAACCTAAAAGATAATACTTACTCAGAAAAAATGAAATCATGGAACACTTGCAGGATTAGGCTTTACATTCTGAAGACCTTTCACCTGCCAGGGTTGAGATAAATCTGTGCTGTAAATTAGGGCATTGCATCTAATAACAAGAAGACTGAAATAGTCACAATTTTAAAAACTGCAACTGGCAATGTCTAGGAACTTAATTCCCATCTGGGTGCATAGCTGTGTTCTGTAATAACAGATTATGTGGTTTGTTGTTTATATTCATTAAATCCTATTGTCACAATAGAGTATAATTGCTGCAGAGGAAATCTGTCATGCTTATAGTGCACAGATCCCAACAGATGAACTGACACAATGGGCCGTAATGATCTGTTACATCAATGATCCATGGTTAGAGGTTCTTAATGGAACAAGCTGACAGAAAAGATACACTTGTGATCCTTTATCATGCCAATTATAATCTACAGCTTAAATACCATTGAGTTTGTAATACTCTAGTTCTAAGACAGTTATATCCATGCAAATTCTCATTAAGGAAAAAAAGGGGGCGGGGGGCGGTGGTGGCAGAGAGGAGAACAAAAAAATGACCTGAAGATGAAAGTCTTCTGCACAGGTTGGTCACCATTAGGTTTAGCATTTTTATAACAAGTCAGTCCAAAACTGGGAATTTGGCATCATCCTTAATGCAAATGATTCTTTAGGAGCAGTGAGCAGAACAAGATCTTGTTTCCATTACATACATTATCTATGTCGTGTAGTATATACATGTGCAAGAATGAGAACACATGCTGTGCTCTGTAAGGAAACTGCTAGGAATGTAAAAATGACTCCAGGGGTACATGCCAAAGGTGTGACTGGCTCTCAGAAGTTACATCTCTTACATTTAAAGATATTTTTCCTGCTATTACTATTCTACAGTGTCTCTAACAAATTATGGACTGTAGTGTCATATATAACATAGGATATTACATTTCACCCCAAGGTATCCCTAATCATGTACAGAGCTGAGATCATTCTAAGTGCAAGCAGACATCCCACAACTGGCTCTGTAAGAGGCATGGGAAGTAGAAACTCACATTATATGGTTGCTCTGAGGTCAGCTACTGGAGACAGACTCCACTGTCTTGATTTATCACAGAAATGTGTGTGGTTCTGGTAGTGCTATAAAGCCAGAGGGTGCCCATTCTGGTACCTCTCCTTTCACACTGAACTCTGTACAGAAGAGCAGGAGCCAGAAATCGTGCAACCTAAAAGGTCTAAGACTGTGCTGAATGTGTCATGTAGTGTCCAATTTCAGGTTTTACAAGGGAATTGAATTTCCAGGAGAACGAAAGACAAAGTTTGTCACTCATCAATGCAAAGCTGACGTTATAACATCTGTGCATGTAACTAGTGAACAAAGCACCATGTGCCTTCAGAGAGGGACATCTTTTTTTACTGCACACTTTGAAATATGCTGAAACAGTCATGCTGTCATTTACTGTAACAGTGACCCAGCACTGACAGCAATCTAGAGGGCAAGTCTCAGCAACTGCAATTACTTAGTAAGAAAAGAAACACAGGAGCCTGGAGTACTGTCTGTATTTCTTCAGGGATCTTTGACGCAAGACCTGTCCATACTTGGAACTGTACATTATCGAGCAGTATTCTAAAACAGTAGCAGCTGCTTTTGTGAGAAAAAGTCTGTATCTGGGCTATGCTACTGGTTCTGGGTTAGCTTAAAAGTTTTTAGAAGTAACACTAGACTTGCTACTGTGAGTTCACATTCCTTGAGGTAACATGGATTATGTGGATGAGGTTCTTTTTCTTTAAAGGTGGAGGAAGAGAGGTTTGCAGTGAAAATCTTATTCCTATCTTTCTGCTGGAAAACAGAAAATAATAGAAAATAATAGATAAATAAATGCCTAAACACTTGCAATGGCTATAGTGAAAGTAGGTGAGTTTTCAGTGGACTGACTAGATATTGCTCAGCCTGAGGTTAAGAGCATAACACCCTCATCTTTCAGCATTGGAGTAATGGATATTTATAATCCAAGTGTGAAAAAGAACTTGAACAACTAAAGTACATAGTCACGTAGCAGTGCTTCCTGAGGATATAATAGATAACAACTATGTGCTCTGCCCAAGATATGTTTAGTATCAGTGCAATTATGTGTACTAAAATTCTTACAGAAAGAACATCTTACAGATGTTCTCCCTCTTGTTTTATATTGTGCTTGTTTCTTCACATTTCTATATATTATACTAGTTCAAGCAATACATCTTTTGAAACCGTCACAGAAGAAAGTCAGTCAGTGGCCCACCTTAGCCTTTTGAAGACCAGTGTTTAAATCTATCACAGATTTCTTGAGCCTGGCATTGGCTAAGGCTTTAAACATCCCTGCACATCCACTGCCTTTTGAAAAATGGGAAGAGGAGTGCTTCCTCACTTCTTAGGAACAACAAGAATAAATTTATAAGTATAATGAGAAGCTGAAGTACTATAGTAATGCAGGTCATAAAAATACCACACTGTCAATAAAAACGTGTTGTCAGAGGTTTCCCTTAAATCGTCGAGTCTCTCCAGAGCCACCGGTAGCTGATCAGCACTTTCAGTGCAACGTAGAAAATCTGCACTGTTCTGCTTAAATTGGAGCTGTTATCAAGTTAGTGAGGGCACTCGACCGTGACAAAATTGCTAGATAATGCTGAACTGGATGTCAAAAAGCTTTTGCTTTATGCTCCATTCTGGAAGTTAGAATGCTGGGCTTCTCATGCCCTTTAATTATAATGATTTTGACTTAAAAATAATGATAGTTGGCACAAAATTTGAGCATATAGGCTGGTACTCAATATGTGGTTATTAGTCCAGATATTCATATTATTCAGGGCAGAAGGGAACTATCCCTCTCCCTAGAGCACCCACTGCTATTTTCAATGGCACAACCTGTGGTTAATTTTTCCCATATGTAGACAGACGTATTCTGGGCTCAGACATGACACAATGTCGTATCATGCAGAGATAATTGGGTTAGTTTGCTGTGAAAATTGCTGGTTGGATGCCTAAGCTAATTAATTCTGCTGGGAAGAATTGCATACTAGCTTGGAAGAGTCCAAAGTTACGGCAACTTAACTGGTTCTCACAACTTAACTAGCTCATCCAAAGCTAACTCAGTAACCTCTACATGGCAGAGCACTGAGCTTTATGAATTTATCCTGGAAAGAATAACATTCCCATATCAGGCTCTAGGATTAGTACAGAAGGAAAAAGGTCTGCCAACTAGAAGAGAAAATTCAGCGTATAAACAAATACCGGTTTATACAGAATAGATACAGTTATCATTTGCTGTAGAGAAAGTAGGCAGCTGCACTCATCATAGCACATACAAAATTAAATGGTCCCATCAGTTTTAATTTGTTCAACCTTACTGATAACAGTGGAGTGAGGGGGAGGGATGATAAAAGCAAATGATGTAGTTTGTTGCTCTAGTAGCCAGTCTTCCACCACTGGATTTGGTCTTTAGCCCTTACTGAAATGCTGGGTGGATTTTGAAGAGGACACATCTCTTGCTGGCCAACTCTGCTGTCTGCAGAGATTTTTCCAGGGGAAATGTGAATTGCCCTCCTTAAGGAGTTAGTTAGTAAGATGAAAACACAAGCCTTCCAGACGCCCCATGGCAAATGGCTGAGGTGCTTTCTTTTCATTATTGTAAATTCCACACAGACAGGAATAATGTGGGTGAGTTTTGTTTCCCTTTTGGTGTAGACTTAATTCTTGCAAAAGCAGACAGATGAATCCTTGTTTGGAATAAAAGTAGTTTCCTCACAAATAGCCATTTAAAATTCATCCAAGAAAAAAAGGAATTAAAAAAAATAATAAAGGGGGGGCACCTATTTTTTATTTTTTTTTTTTCTTCCTGAGACTATCAGAACATAACTTTATTGCTTTGGGGCAACAAACCTTTTCATATTCCAGCACAGTGAGGTGTTTACCTACCTCCCCCCCAAGGCAAGCTGCTTTGTGGCATACTTCCACCATTTATTACCTATGGAGAGTTATGGTTAAGGGAATCGGCATTTAGCCATGAAATGAGTTTCGTGGATCCAGCTTCAGTCTTGGTGGCTCTTTGCCCACAGCAGAAAACCACCGCACATTTGAACAGAGTTGGCAGCCACAGCTTAGGAGAGAGAGACATTACTGGAATAACAACTGTGTTGAAAGCCAGGGCTGAGGGGTACTGGCAGGGCTCTGCCTGGCTGGCCTCTGCCTTACATAACCGTTGAACTCACCTTCACTGGGGAAGAAAAAAAAAAAAATCTATTAAAATTTACTTTGAGAAACCTAATCAGGTAAATAACCATACAACATAGTAGGAAAGATAAATATTGAAGGATAGTTAAATGTGTCAAGTTGCCCTGAAGTGGAGGGAGAAAAAGAAATGAGGCAGCTAGTCAAATCGTTCTGCACTGGTCAAGTTTTGCAGCTTTGCAAAGCTTTCTGGAGCCCTCACTGACATCATTTGAAATGTGACCCTATATCTCTTGCACACGCAAAACTTCTACTGAAACTGATAGGCATGCATGAGCAATGGTGTTCTAAATAGCCAAATATACAAACTATTTATATCCCATTCGTTCGAAGTCTTACACGTGCACTTGACCTTATGCAGACTAAATATTCTGTCTGTGCAAATGACATGAAAATAAGCACATGAATTAATCTTTGTAAAATTAAGCAATATGTTTATGGGGAAAAAAGGCCTAAAATTTACAGTGACTAGAAATCTACGCTCATCGCTATGCTGCCTGTCAGGATTACTCAGAACTTCATAACGGTGGCAGGGAGGAGGTTTAGCATGTCTGCTACAAAAAGATAGGCTTCTATTCCATGAGCAGCTTGCAACACAGGATGAAGGGAAGCAGGGTTTCTCCCACTATAAAGCAACGGTGTGAATACATACAGAAAGATAAACACTGTCTCTTTTTGATATCTTGTTAATGCAGATAAATTCAAATCTAAACATATAAGCCCGCACTGTAAGCTTTTCACTTATGTTTCATACTGTAACTGCCAATGAAAGTCTCTCTACCAACAATTTATTTTGGTGAGCGCAGTATGATGTAGATAAGATTTCTGGAACTGTAGTTCTTCTCCCCAGTTGAGTACACAAAAGGTAGAGATTTTCAAATAACTTCTAATACTTTTTCCTTTTTTTTTTTTTTTTCTAAAATGTCATTCCAGTATATTAACACAATTTAAAAATAAGACTTAACTCCTGATACTGCAACTATGCTTGTAAATGCATTAAAAAAGTGGTATGTCTGTGACTTTACCACCATCAAAATAGAGACTTATTGCTCCTTCATGTCAGTTAAGACTTCCTCCCCGCATTGACTGTCTCTTCCTGAAATGCAATGCTTTCTAAATCTCACCTGTTTTCTCCAAGAATGTTCATGATTTGTTCGCTGTAGTGGTACAGAGCAGGCTAAAGGCTTGGTGCATCGCCCCATGCTTTATCTGGCAGGCCCCAGTCGAGATGCCGGGCTGCCTACGTTTGAGTGGAGCTTGGAGACAGAAAGTGGCAAATCGGTGGCCACGAGGCTGCAACAGAGACTCCTTTGTCAAGGAGTTTACAGTGTACACACGCTGTCATTGTGCCACTTCGTCACTGTGTTATGGTTTCATGCTAAACAAGTAGGAACTCTTTGTCTTTATCATGAAATTTGTGCCCAAAACCACAAAGAATGTAAATATCAAATCCATCTTCTAACAACATGACTATTTGATTAATTTGGTTAAGAAACTATACAAAAGATAAAATAAATTGAAAATTCTGGTGCCCTTAGTATATTTTAGAGAGCAGTTCTCTAATACCATCTTATTATTGCAGTAATTTTGATTTAATTACTGTTTTAGGTAATTATATAGCCTGGTAGCTGAGTGACAGTGACCACCTGTTTATCCTGTTCTGTCCTGTAAATCAGGTCAGACTGAAGCCAATTGTCCTGCAGTATTCTACCTTTCAGAAGGGTGCTGAAGGAGACAAAAACTAGCCTTGGCATTTTGAGTAGGCATATAAGACACTTTTATAAATGTAATTTCTTGGGGTTTTGGGGTTTTTTTGTTTGGTTTTTTTTTTGTTTGGTTTTTTTGTTTTTTTCTCTTGCTTAAACATTAAATTGAACCTATGTCTGAGCTTGATGCAGGAAAGAAATTGGGGTGTCAGGTGAGTTGGAGGGAGAATTTGACCCCATCTATATGATTTAAACACACCATGATAGCTTTCTCTAGAAGGGATAGTTACCGTATTGCCCACATCTACAAGTGCGATACATTGGGTCCATGGGATCCAGTCGAGATACCAAAGGTCAAGAGATTATTAAAAAGCCCCCTCCCTCCCAACTAAAAATTCCCCAACCCCCTGACTCTTCAGCTTCTCTTTCTATCAAAAAGGCTTTTTGACTTGGCTGAGACTCTCACCACATACCACATTTAGAAAAAGCACAGGTTTGTAAGTCCTTTCATCATCTTTAAGTAGTTAAAGCCCATAGCAACCGCTTTTTTCTCATCCACCAAATTAAAGGCAACACAGGTTGGGATTACGCTCTTTCTGTTCCACCTATTGACCCTGCACAAGGAAAAATGCTGGGTATGGCTCCAGGAAGATAACAAATAGGCCTTGCACCTCATCTGGGGGAGCACACGTGTGTAAGACAAGGACAGCCCTGAGTTTTTTTTCCCCATACCTTTCCTTTTTATTTTTTCAACTAGGCACTTCTTAGATAAAGCAGAGAAACAGTTGCTGGATTGATTTACTGAAGATGATCTCATATCTCATTTCATGGTATTTGTCACATGAGTTATTGCTGATCCCCTCTTGGAAAAATGATTTCAAGTGCCCATTCAGTCTGCTTCCTCACAGTTTGATTTTTCCTCGTGCCTAACCTCATGCCTAAACATGGACTGCATTCACGAAATTTCCTCTGTTCTTTGTCCAAACTGTTGTGAGTGGGATGTGTTCACCCAAAGTACTTGCTGTACAGAAAATTGCTGTGACTAACCATACTGCTGTAATGGGAAAGGGGGGAAAGGAGCAATTATTAGATCTATTAATGGAACCAAACTGGAGAAGAAAACACTTATCCACAGTTTTACAGCCAGACATCCCTTCATGATAGCACATGTATAATAAAATTTCCAGATGTAAAATTCCAAAGTTAAATTTAAGTGGTTCAAGTTCATATTTTGTGGTTTGAGCTTATCTCTAGGAATTAATCTTTATTTATTTAATTATTACTTGGTGATATCTTGCAATTTCACGGTCTCCACAATTTCCTATAGATTACTGTGTAGCTACCCTTAGTATGAATGATTTATGTCTGAGAAAGTCATGGAATTCCTGTGCTTTCAAGCACTCAGTTCCTGGCTGTAAATGTTCATAAACCTCTCAGCTTAAGAATGCATTTTCCTATATTCTTCTCTGCCCTGTGTTGTAAAAGATGTCTCATTGTATTCTGGACATAAAAAGTTTTGCTGTTCTGAAATGCCCTTAATAATTTTACCATTCTTACTGAGAACCGGGAGTATATTATTTGTAAGATTATTTTTTTTTCATCTTTAGTATGAAAAAGAAAAACCCACAAAATCAAACACCTGCTGTTCTTTGGCCTTAATAGCTGGGTAGCTAGATTTCCTTGACGACTTTAGCTTCCACCCCTTTTTTTTTTTTTTTTTAATAAATTATCATTTCTAATGATAATCTTTTGTTTTCTTGTATGTCTCATACTTCTTAAAGCATTAAGTTGATCTCATAAATCATCCCTTGATCATCAAACTACTTAAGTGTGTATTTACATATTCTTACTGAAGCCAAAAAATGCGTATGCTGAACTACGTTCCTGCGCCAGGGTAAGTCACAGTGTCTAACACTGTGCATGCTCAAATCCTGATCTGATCCAAATACTTGAGGCTCTGGACTTATGAAATCATGGAGTGTGACTATGAATATTGGTAATAAATTACAGGAACTCAGTTTAGCAACAAAAAATGGAATTTCTGAATCTCAAACAGCCATGTCAAGAGATTACTGTATTTCTTACAGAAAAGTTCAGAGAATGCTCCTACGGGATTTCCCTTATAGGAAATCCTCTCACTCTGCAGATGAAATAATGCTGAAGATAGTTGGGATACAATTCATCTGACAGAATGTCTGTAAACATCTGTAAAAAAATTTTTTTAAAGTCTACAGCCATCATTTAGTCTTCCCTTTCGTACCTGAAAAGAATGAGAGAGAGATTCTTCCTTAAGAATCAGCTCATTGCAAAATAGACGGCTACAACTGGTCCGAGGAACCCTGCTCAGAGAGTGCCTATTTCTCCCTGCTGACTGCTAAGGAAGCTGAAGTGTGGATGCGAGCAGTTAGAGGAGATTAATCGTACTCCTGGAGTACAGATATTGTTTTTCATGGTGTTCACAGTTCTAAACTTTAAAGTATGGGGGATAGCAGAAAATTAGGCTAATCAAGCTCATCTGTAAGATAGTTTATTTGGTTTTAATGTAAGAGCAATTTCTGAGTTTTCAGCGTATTTGTAGTAATGTAGATAGCAAATTGGATTTATTAATTGAATTATTTTCCTCATTGCCTTTATGAAGTCTCAATTTCTCTCTCTCTCTCTCTCGCCCTGTGACATAGCTATAGGACCTTTTCCGACATCTGAATAGCTCCTGAATTTTAGCTGAATAAATTGAAAGCATTTTTCATATGCTTAAAAGATTTTTCATATGCTTAAGGGGTCCAGATCGGACTGATGATCACACTGTCATGTGGGTAGAAAATTTGACTGTATCATAAGATGTTTGGATATGAAGACTAAGTTCAGCCATTAATAGGTGAAATATGGTTTTGATTTTCCTAACATTTTAAATGCACATTTCATCCCATTGTAAAATTTTTAAGGAGGGTATGCTACAGCCTCTCTTTGTAAAGATTATGTCTACGCTAGTGGTTTAGGTCAGATCAGGAGTGTGTTTTTGAGATGCTGTCCCAAGTTACTGCAAACTTGGGTTTGCATTATGGAGCAGCCTCAGAATAGACAGATTACTTTCACATGAAACAGAGCAAGCCATGTGCTTTGGGAGCACCTCTAGTGCATTCTAGCTGCTACTAGACATTTAGTCCATGGAAATATATTGGCAGTCCCAACCAAATCCTCCAAAGCATACCCAAGTGCAGACACTGGGGCCTCAGCTGTGGCTAACTCAACCAATCTGTGAACCATGCCAGAAAGTCACCACCAGTTGTGACTTCAACCCAACAGCTGCTCTAACAAACAGATTTCTGTACCCACACACTGCCTTCAGGACCATTCAGCTCAGTTAAGGTTTAACTGAGGATGCATAGGATGCAGGTAAATCGTAATTTATGACTGGCTGTAAGCATGTGTATTCCTGGATATTGTTTGCCTACTCCCAGTACACATGCCATCAATTTGTGTATGCAACCTAAAACTTCATCAGGTGTTTGTCTTATACTGTGAAATGAGGACTTGTTTATGGGGAATGGCAAATGTGATTCAGTCCAATGTGAAATACTATCCTTTCTGAAACTTAAGGTAAAATGCCTTTTAACTCTAGGTCAGGAATCCACACTGAGTTTATAGATTAATACAGAGCAAATTTAAACTAACACCTAATTCAAAGGAATTATTAACATTCCAGAGCTTTGTTTATTGACATACAACAGTGAGATCCTCACATTTTATTCATATGTATACAAGACCACTTAATATTGTAATATCTTTTCATTTTGTAACAGAGTGCTGATGAAAGGAACTCAGAAATGCTTGCATCATGCACTTCATTAGTAGACATTTCTTAGAAGAAAGCAAGGACTAGTGGCCTAGAGTTGACTCCTCCATTGACTCTAAAATAGTGTAACAAACTGATGTCAGAATTGTATAACATCATCATAACAAGAAACATATTACCATGCTGACAGACGAAGAGATAGTTATTGTCAGTGTCTTTCAGCCAGTTAGATAACAGTATGTAAAGATAGCCCATACAGATATAAGTACTTTTGTCTTCTTGTTGGTTTTGTTACTAAATACTGTATGAAATCTTGAACATCATCTTAAAAAGAAGCCTGTGCATTTTCACTCCATGAGCTGTATTTCAGGTTTATACAAAAGTAGGAAGATAAATTTATAGTGAAGGTACATGACTGGGCACTTTGTCAAGACCCAAAATGTGCTCTGGCACTTTGATCATTGAGACAGGCGTTTATCAAAAGACAGGTCATTGTTTGTCTAAGAAAAAGACAGCTTTTAACTGCCCTGAAAAGATTTTCTAATGGAACCTAATTTCTTTACCTATTGGTTTCCAGCGTTTTGTATTTACAGACTCAGGTCAGTATCTGCCATATGACAAAATGATTGCTAAACTGGTATTATTTTGCTTTGCTTTGGAAACCTTGAATAGAGTTGCAATACACCCAGTCATTCTGTGAATATTCAATTAAAATCACCATGAGACTGCTCCTATGGAAGGAGTTGTGAGAATATGAAAGTAAGCTAAGGGGTAGCATAAATTATCTGAGTCCCCAGTTAGTAGCTACATGATGTAGTAACAATAGCAGTCACTGACAGAGCTCTGCTGGAAAGGGAAGAGGAATGGCAGATGCTCCATCGTAATTTCTTGCTATCAGCAGAGAGCGTAACAACAGGCATTAATCCTCTGGTTTAATCAGAGATAATAATATGTCCAGGGAGCTACCACTTCCAAGGCGCAAGTGCAATTGCTGTCATTGTACATTTGTCCTAGAGGGCTCTTTAGGCAAGTGCATGTCATAATATTTTAGGAGCCAAAAGAATCTGAGTTCATGTGACTTTAATTATTAACATATTTCCCTTTTCTTAAAAAGAAGGAATGGAAGCATCATAAATCATGATGTCTAATCTCATTTATTTTCTGTTGTTTGAGAACAACACTCAGGGCTTTTGAAGTTCGTGTATTATTTGTTTCGTAGGGAAAAAATGACATTATAATAACCCTCAGAACAGCTTAGAGAGAAAATTCTGTTGGTTTTGGATATTTTTATTTTAATCAAATCCAGTTTCTCTGTGCCATGAAGAAATCTGTGTTTGGTTTAGGCAGAACCATCTTAGATACCACAGTTGCTTCAAATTGTGCAGCTCATTGAGACAAAACAAAAAGTCTCTTGATAATTGATGACTGAATAAACAAAGAGGAAACTGGAGGCAGATGTGTGCTGGAAAGCTTTCTGAAATCCTAGGATGGGATGGGGGAGAGTTGGATTTTGATTTTAATCAGAAGCACGACAATTCTCTCTTCACCCTGAACATTTCCTACTTGACATTTTTTGTTCTTAATCTTCATTGGGGGAGGGCGTCGCTGATGTTTCATTTTAAGTGAATTTCCAGTAGTAAATCTAGAAAGGTTTTAGGCTGGCAGCTGTGCAGCCTCAAGCTCTCCCTCTGCAAAACAGGCTCTGAAGAGGGAACAGCATAAATCCCTCTAACACTGTCCTGCCAGAAAGCTTCTTCCTCTATGTGGAAAGATCATCTGCAGGAATTACTAAGCTACTAGCACCTTTGCCCATCTGTTTTTTATATTCTTGCTGAAGCTGCCTCAAGAGTAACAAGATGTGCTGCAGGATCTCATATTATGGACATATTTAACTCCCTCAGTAGGAGCAACACCAGAAGTACAGGTTCACACAGGCAGGGTCCATCATTTGGTTCCTGTCTATTTCTCCCGCCGCTATGCCTGCTTATCTTCTACTCAAAAACTTGCCTGTTTCTGATGTCAAGCATGCATCTGAGCTGGCTGGAGGAAGAGTTTCTTCAGAAATGTTTGACAAAAATTGTCTTCCTGAAATTAGATCCTGTAATTACGTTTCAGTCATTGGTCACAGCCAACACGGGTTCGTGAGAAGAAAGGCCTGTTTAACAAACTTGGTTTCCTTTTATGACAAGGTTACCCATCTAGTTGACCAAGGGAAGCCAGTTGATGTCATTTTTTCAGATTTCAGTAAAGCTTTTGATACTGGCTCTCACAGTAACTTCTGGCCAGAATCTCCAGCACACAGTGAGACAAAAACATAGTGCGATGGGTGAGCAACTGGCTGACGGGTCAGGCCCAAAGAGTTATGGTAAATGGGGTTACATCAGGCTGGCGGCCAGTCACTAGTGGGGTTCACCAGGGCTCCATTTTTGGGCCAGTTCTTTTTAATGTTTTCATAAACGACTTGGATGTAGGACTAGAAGGTGTTGTGAGCAAGTTTGCGGATGACACCAAACTGGGAGGAGCTGTTGATTCCGTCAAGGGTGGAGAGGCCTTGCAGAGAGGTCTGGACAGATTGGAGAACTGGGCAATCACCAGCCCCATGAGGTTTAACAAAGGCAGGAGACAGATTCTGCACCTGGGAAGGGGCAACCCTGGCTATACAGACTGGGTGATGAGACCAGTATGGCTATACATACAGACTGGGTGAGGAGACACTGGAGACCAGCCATGCTGAAAGGGACTTGGGGGTGTTGGTTGACAGCGAGTTGAACATGAGTCAACAGTGTGCCCAGGCTGCCAGGAAGGCCAAGCCGTATCCTGGGGTGCATCAAGCACGGCATTGCTAGCCGGTCTAGGGAAGTGATTGTCCCACTCTGCACTGCGCTGGTGCGGCCTCACCTCAAGTACTGTGTGCAGTTTTGGGCACCACAGTACAAAAAGGACATAAAACTATTGGAAAGTGTCCAAAGGAGGGCAACAAAGATGGTGAAGGGTCTAGAGGGGAAGACGTATGAGGAGAGGCTGAAGTCCCTTGGTTTGTTCAGCCTAGAGAAGAGGAGACTGAGGGCAGACCTCATCGCGGCCTACAGCTTCCTCACGAGGGGGAGCGAGGGGGCAGGCGCTGATCTCCTCCTTCTGGTGACCAGTGACAGAACTCAAGGGAACGGCATGAAGCTGTGACAGGGGAGGTTTAGGTCGGGTATCAGGAAAAGGTTCTTCACCAAGAGGGTGGTCAGGCACTGGAACAGGCTCCCCAGGGAAGTGGTCATAGCCCCGAGCTTGACTGAGTTCAAGAAGCATCTGGACAATGCTCTCAAGTCATATGCTCTGATTTGGCTGGTCCTGTGTGGGGCCAGGAGTTGGACTCAATGATCCTTATGGGTCCCTTCCAACTCAGGATATTCTATGATTCTATGATTCCATAGATTCTAAAAGATGAAAACTTGACACCCAAATCCAATAATTTTTAGTAGGATTCCATTGGCCAGTAAGAAGCTTTAGATTCAGAAAAGCTGTTGCAGCATTTTATAGGCAGGGTCATTGAAAGTCTGTACACTTCAGTCTTTTTTGTGGGATGTGCATCACTGTCTCTCACTGAGTTACTCCAGCATATGACAGGAGTCCCTGGTGACACCCCACGGCAGGTACAGCTTGGCTGAGTAACCTCTGTCACAGAGGAAAATGGGATAATGACACAGACATGCTAAGGCTCACCTGAGGAATTTCTATGGCATCTCTGAATCAAGTATTTCCAGATGGAAACTGAAATTTTGTTTGTGGGAGAAGATGACCACTAAATTGCTCTGACAAGTAGAAACAATGCCTATGGAATTCAGAAACTTTTTGACAGCAATATTTTGTAGACAAAATTCCAGTTTTCTACCATGTTTCTGGATTGAGCTTAGTCACTTAGAGTTACTTTACCCAAATGAAGTGACTCTGCTTTGTGGTAGTAATTTACTTGACATAAAGTAAGGCGGAGTTAGGTTAACATATGGACGTGGATGACATAATGGGAGTGATGGAGCTGGTGTAGAAAGTGCCTACGTCAACTGTATATCAGTGCTGTTGTGTAGCTTGTGAGAGTGTCCTGCTGACGGAGGAGCTGTCTGCTCAACAAGATAGAAAACACTGCTCTTAACACCCTCTGCTCAGTGATGATCCTGTGGCATCTCTTTTGTAAGAGCAGTTATTATGGTACTCTAAAAAAGGACTTCTTCAGTTGTAAAATAAGTAAGCTGATCTTTTATTCCCTTTCACTGTTGGCGCAATGTGTAGCAACACATTGTTCTAAATTGGATTTAATTGGGCAAGGGACAAGAATGAAGGAGGGGTTTAGTCATCCTCCCTCCATTTCAGGTTGGCCAGTGCAACACCTGCTCCCATGTTCCAGACTGCTTTTTCCCATGAGTGCTGATGCACAATCACCTGCCAGTTACTCCTTGACTGTAATAAAAAAAATAAAAATAACAAAAAAAAAAAAGTTTTTTTTTAAATCAGGTTTCCCAAACCCAGGCCATCAAAATGAGTGCATTTGTCTTGGTAGAACAGGTTTTTGTCTACATTTTCCCTATCTTCATAAAGCTGCCATAAAGTGTTGGCTGGTGTGTAATGCAAGGCCTTGTGGCAAGTTATTTGTAATTCTCGTAGGCAAAACATCACAGCAATTTGTGGCTGAGTTTCAGAGCACCCGAGAAGTGCAAATATCAATTCAAAGGGAGAACTCAAATATGTACCCACTAAATAAAGTTGCAACGCTGGAACAGGGAATTGGCAGGTTCTGTCTTCTGTAGCTATGAAGTATTGACACAGTCACTCCGGTCCCAGTGGAGGTTTGAAAGCATCTGGATATAGCTTATCAGCCAATTAGAAAAAGGATACGAACAAACTAATGACAAACAGTCCCTGTTCACTTGAGGACTCTCACTCCTGCATTTCATTTGGCTCACAAGCACCTGACCAACTGTTAAACCACAGAGAGCTACTGTAACTCCAGTTTAAATTTATATATATATAAAAAAAAAAAGACTGACCTTAAAAAGCAACAATAAATTAATTTTTAAAATTACAGCACAATCTGCTCCAATTAAAATTGCAGACTACCAAAGAAGTGTTCCTACACTGCGGTCTCTGAACCAGAAGTTCCCATGAAAGTTGTGTAACAAAATCCAAGAACAGACTGTGAAGTACAGACAAGATCCCCGTTCTCCCTCATCCTAGGTGAATGTTATAACTATTACATTGCAAAGCCATTTCACTCTTGCACGCACATACACAACGAACCTTGGTTTCTTTTCTACATAGACAGGCTATTTCTGCTGAGCATACCTAATGCTGCAGGCAAAGTGTTCCGCTGGGACCTACAAGCTGTGGAAGGAGCATTCCCCCAGGCAGACAATGAAATTGAATCTGTCCGTCCTCCCCACCCCATTTTATGGACAACCCATGCAAAAGCTAAACAGCTGTATAAATTCCCTGCGCAGTTTTATTCTTATATAAAGAATAGGCACTTCTTTTTCTCCTGGTTGTTGTAATGGTCACCACTGGGGCTTGTGATGAGCCACACTCTGTACCCGGCACGTGCTGAGAATGCCGACTGGAGTGAACACAAGGGGACTCCAGCAGATGAACACTTCATATCTGGGTGCAAATAGGATGAAAACATGAAAGCAGCAGTGGCTTCAGAGCTCTGCCCCAATCTGAGGTGCTTTTGAGCATGCTCGCACTCAGATCTTTCAGATACTGACTAGGCTTTAAGGTTAAAAAGCAAGCAAGCAAGAAAGCAAAGCAAGAAATTTGCAACAGGCACAGTGTTGAAGCATTTTCAATGTCAAACAAAAGCTAAATGGGAGTTTTTGGGGTCCTACCCTTGGAACTAAGCACAAAATCCTGTTTGGAATTCCTAAATCCCATTTCAGGAACATTTTTTGGACCTAGTTCTTAACATCTTGATGTCCTATGCCATGTTCTCACATTCAGTAAGAAAGAGACTGATAGGTCTCATCTGTAATATCCATGCGTAGTAGCTGTAGGCTGCTTCTAATCATCAACATTCTTTAATTATTAATAAAATTTTTATTAGCCATGAGTCAAAAGCTTCTCTTTTTCTGGCAAAGGGCTGGGAAGATAATTTTTCTTTCTAACAGTAGACATTTTTAAAGCAATAACCCAAAATTTAAACCAGATTTAAATATATTAAATGCAAATCCCCAGATAATTAGCACATTATATAGCTAAGTTGCTAAATACATAATATATCACATAGCCATTTATAATGAAGAATATCCCAACCAATTCTGTAATGAAATTCATTCCTTGTTTTTCTGTTTTATAGAGACTGTTCTTATTCTAACACAGTACAAGATGTTACTGTACAAACTTCATTCATGTTGCCTTCTAATCTATTCTTAGGAAGCATTTTAATGATAACACCTGTTGTTCTCATAACAATTTTCAGTCTTTATTGTTTATGGGATCTAAGGCTAATCAGAAATGTAACACTTCGCTATATTTGAGAGTGATTGATCTCAGTATATATATATATTTATAATATTATATATATATATATATTTATTTATCCCCCCCCCCAGTGCAACTACTGGTATTAACAAGAACCTGGAATTAAATCAGTGCAAATCAGAAATATGCACTGATGATTTCCTATATGTGTTTGCTGCTTTGTCTCACAGGACAGACTGTCCCTGCATTCCCCAGCTACATTATCACACACTATAAAGAAGGAAGTGCAATGAATGCAGTTGGTTTATTCCCCCTAGGAGTTCCCTCTGGTGGAGTATGTCAAAGTACTCCCAGCCATCAGTCTGTCAGGTCTGCTCGGATGTTTTGGAAGACAGCGTGCTCTGAATGGGAATGTAACAATAGCAGGCTGATTTTTCAGCAGCCAGCACTGATAACTCTGATAAGCAGTCTTCTTGAGGTAAGAAGTGACGCATATCAGAGGTTCCTGCCTTAGACGCCAAGGTTATTCGTCATGTAATTGGATATTGTTGGAGAAAACCATAATTATCCCAGATTTAAAGACATAAGGCCATCTAGTTGATAATATGTGGTCAAAGATAATCATTTGCTACTGAATCCACTTTAATCTTTCCTATTCATTTACTTTTAAGAGATGTGACCTAACCAGGTCTTACTTAAACAAAGCTGTGACTTACTGGCTTCATGGTTATTGTTAAATTACAGACCTGGTGCTCTTGGAATTTCGTTGTTGTGGTAGAGTAAAACTTAGACTCTCTTAATTCAGAAGTCCAGGAAGTTATCAGTTGATAAAAGTAAGGAAAACGTACATCCCCGGCAGATGCAGAGGTCTAGGTCTAGCTCCAGCCAGCAGAGAGCAGCTGTCATGAATCACTGCTATTGCCATCAAGTTCTGCCTACACGATGGCCTATTTCACCCTACGAGTGCAATAAAAAAAATCAAGCTGACATATAGGTGGGGTCCCTCATCAACTGTGCCTGAATTTGCCTCTTTCAGCTGACCCTGGGCTGCCCAAATGATGGGAAACCTCACAAGACCTAGGGAGTCTGCTACTCCTGTCCACACCTACCTCTTGTCCCCATTTCTGCTCTCCAGCTGCTCAGCTGTCCCTGTGCAGAAACTGTGTTAGAGCTGGGTCCCAGCAGTCCTAATCTTCCCCTGGAACCATAGTGGGAGTTTTTATCACATCGCCCATTGACTGACCCAGGAGATTCTAGGAAGTAGCTGGCTCGGCTGCTCCAGCATGCTGAGACAATTAAGTCATCTGGTGGGCTATCTCCTGCTTCCAGGAAGTCAAAGACTATCACATCACAACAGGTTTTAGCTCTTGCCCCCAGGGAAACAAACACATGAAAGCTCACAAAGTTATACCAAACAAAGTAATTCCTCTGGCTCGGGCCAGCTGCAAATCCCAGCAGCCTTCTCCCTCACATCTCCTGGCACCAGAAAATCAATATATGTCTCCTCTGTCAATGGTTTGCTGAATGATGTGATAGGAAGTCAGGTTCCCTACCCTGCTCGCTCTCTCTTTCATGTGCTAACACACACTTCTGTGTTTCTCATTGTAAACATCCGCAAACTGTCCATATAAGCATTGCAAAACTTTCATGTAAATGCTATATGCTACCTTTAAAGATAGATTTCTGTTTGAACAGCCTCTTGGTTTTTCATATTCTTAGCATGGCAACTATACATTACAATACTTTCTTCCCTAAAGGCTGCACAAATAAATGAGGCTTTGGCTTTTCTCCAGATATTTTTCCATTGTTAACAGGAATATCTGTTTTTAGACCCTTTCCGTTTTTCCGTAAAGGTAGCCTTATCTTCTTGATCCATCAGTAACAGTTCATTACTGATGTGGAACTCAGGCTCTTTGAGGTAGCCCTTCCTGTAATTACTGTTTCTGTCATTCATTGTCCCCTGGAAATTGGGCTATCTAAATGGCATTTGATGCAATTCCTTAAGCTTACATAGGGAAAAAAATGTTACTGGGGTTATTTGGAGATATTTAATTTTGTTGTCTTACCATTATGGAATAGCTGTTAATGTTTGTAAGCTCTTTTCCCGGCATAGGCTGCATATGGAAATAGATAACCCTGGCTGAGTTCTAGATTGTTTTTGGTGAGTGAAGTGGGAAAAAGTTTGTAAGAGACTGGTACTGAGCCAAAATATCAAGACTCATATAGATACTAGGCTTGTTTAGTCATGTTTTATGCATAGATCCAACATGTTTTCATGCATATTTTCTCATGCATAGATACAACATATCAAATAAATTTACAAAAGAAATTATGGAATTTTATAATAAAGAATCTCCTAGATCTGAAGCCTTTGACTGTATTATCTTACCCCATTAAATTACTGCGTAAGAAAGAATTTAATCTAGGAAAAGGAAAGAAGGCAGAAGGCAGTAATAGAAAGGCATCGGAAGAAGCAGTAGAAGAGGGATCTCAGCTCTAAGCGAGGAATTTATATTGCACAATACTGAAAGTGGTAAATTCTCTTCACAGATAGCACACAGCATCACCAGGGGAGCAGCGTGCTTTCTCTTTACCTCTCTTGTACTTTCATATGTGCACAATGAGAATGTTTATATCTGAGGCTTCCTGACAGTCAACAGACACGGGCATTTTGAGAGCTCTTTTCAGCTCATAGTATAGCAACATAAATACCTCACATGAATCAAATTAACTATTTCTGTTGGTTAACTAGAGGGGACCCAAGGATAACAAGCTCAAGAATTTCCTCCTCTGTGAGGAGGAACGATAATAAAAGAAGGTAATAAGAGAGGGTAATAAGACTTTGAGAGGACTCATATGTATGAAGAGTCAGATGTCCAAGACACTTATCACTTGTCTGCCCAAAATCTTCTGATGCCCTTTCACTGAAGAGTCATTTAAAAGCAGCAGATTCTGATTATAGAATAATTAAGGGAAATTTAAAAAACTTGATTCCAACTGGTGTCCAATCTTTATTTTTTTTAAATTAATACAGGTAATTCAGCCAGAGGTGTAGAGAGGGGTTTGCATATTGCCTGATATTTATGGTTTTAATTCTCAATATCCCACATGTGCATGTGTGGGAGTCAGTATGTTCACCTTATCTTTCTATGTTTGCACACATACATGGGCATTTGTGGGAGTGGATGTTTTCTAGAAAACATATAAAGTTCATCGTACAGTATTGAGGAAATGCAAGGTACTATATTGTGTATGTAAAAGGCATTTTACATGGTATGATAGAGAAAAATTGCTAAATTGGACATGCTCCGTGAATGCAGAGAATATTCCATGACATGGGAGGAATTAGTCCAGCCAAGAAATATGATAAGACATACTTAAAAAAGGAAACTTGGCTCCTTAAAGAATGATGATACCTTTTACTCAGCTTTTATATCTTTTCCAGCATAACTCAAAACCTCAGGCTATGATTTTATGATACCAACATGCAACATATTAAAAATATATCTTTCTAAGTCAGACGATACTTATTCATTAGTTCCTGAAAATCAATTCATTTTAGATGCTTCTAGCTGGATTGTCTGGAATCAGGACACTCAAACCAGCAGTCCTCTTAGAAACCTGATGCTTCTAGGTTTTAAAATCTACTGATTCATAATGAAAAGGAATTTGATACATTTAAATTATTTTAGTGTAACACAAATGGAGGAGTTTTTTTATGTAAATTCTTGGCAAAATTTAACAACAAAATGAAGCAAGTATCTTCTATAATATGGAAAATAGCATATGTGAAAGAAATGCATGGAAATTGTTTACAGATATCCAGAATGACAACTTTCCAAATTCTATTACTGCACGTCGGTTCTGCTCAGGAACGAGACACCGTTGCTTTCAGATAGGATGGGAAGATCTTCCTCCCATCCAAGGCCACACACAGCTGGGGCAGAAATATCACACACAGGAATTTGTGCCTGCCTTTATTTTTGTTTCACAGCTCTTCATACAGCTTAGCTCATGTTGAAAAGCACTGAAGTGCTAGCTCCTCGCAGAGACGCACAGCCCTTCACTTAGCATGCAGAGCAAACCAGCTTGCCTCCAAGCCAGCAGCACTTTTTCGGTATTTAGGTGGAAAGGCAAGGATTGTTGCAGCCGATTTCAGTCCCGCAGCACGCAGTGCTGGCGACAGGCCAGACAGGGCAATTTCTGAGCACATCTCGTTTCCAGAGCATCTCCACCTCCAGCCAGGCCCACAGCTTTGCCCAACATGGGCCAGGCTGCGAGTGTGGGCTGTGGCTGCCAGCTGTAACCAGGCAGTTGATCCATCAGTCGCGGCGGGGCTGAATTAAAGATGAATTAGGTAAGCACTCTTCCCTGTGTTAAATTAAGGGAAATTACTTGTCCCAAACAATATAGGGGATAAAGTAACTGAGGCCTTTGTTACTTGTGGCTATGAAAGATGATTCTTAGAATTGGTCCTTATCCCACTTTTCTGACCAGAATTGGTCCTTATCCCACTTTTCTGACAAAAATATTGCTTTGGCCACAACAGTATTTTACGTTTTCCCTAATAATATATTCAAGTCACATAGATACAAATAGCGTTTATATCCAGCCCTTTTCAGCAGGGTTCATTCAAACTTCAGCCATGGGGGAACAGCAGAGCTTATAGCTATTACCGTAGTTTGCAACTGTCCCCTCACCTAATAGCCCAGATGTTATTGACAAGACAACATAAATAATAAAAGAAAAAATCATGTTCAAACGTGGATGGACAAAAAAAAACTTTTAAATACTTCTTCAGAATAAAAGCAACTATAAATGCAAGACACTTTTGGTCAACAATAAGTGGACTGGACAACAGGATAGCTGACATATCTAACACCTCTTGAACACTGCATCTGCTGAGGACTTCAGGGGCAGTTGCAAAGACTCTGTCCTTGCCCACGCCTGGCCCGGGGGAAGGCTGCTCACACGTCCTGCAAAGCGAGACAGACGCTCGCGCCTGGAGGTTAGATGGGGAGACAGTACTTTGCAAGGTCATGCAGGGCTGCCAGTACTACCTGGCATGACTCATAGGGGTTGCAAAGTGATGAACTCCTACTCGACTCCATGAAAAAAAAACCCGCCACCATTTCTGAACCTGGCTAACAATGTTACATTTCAACATGTTTTTGTTATTTGTACTGTCTTGCCAATTGTGCTTGAACCCTGAGGGTGACCAGATAGCTATAAATCTTGACAGTCCAGAATAACTATGTTTGAGACCAGATCCTTAAAAATACATGTAAGTATCTAAGAAGAGGTATAAGGCCTCTGTTACTAAGGTATGCTAAAGGTTCATTATACCTAGCATTTATATTTGCTTTCTTCCTTTGAAGAAAGGGAACACTATTCCCATATTAGCCATAAGAAAACAGTTACAGCCATGCAGCGTGGCAGGTATAAGACACTACAAGCCACTTAGTTCTGGTTTCCTAATCAACCAACATTATCCAGTGCAGCATGGTGCTTTTGCAGCTTACATCCCTGGACTTCTTCCCAGAGAAACCAGGGGGCAAGAGGGAGAGGAGAAGTAGGCTCCAGATCTTATCCCAGCACTGAGTCGTCTCACATCACCAACCGTGGAACCAGGAGGATCTCCTGAGTTTAGGCGGCTTAGATATAGCTAAAGTGATGAAAATAATAGCCAAAGTGATGAAAGTAATTCTTCATTAGCATGCAGGCAATGTGATAGACCAGGGAGCTGAATTCGAATCTGCTCAGAAAAGAAGTACGCTGCTTGTCAACAGTGTGGGTAATGTGTGACAAATCTTTTGGATGCTCTTGAGCTGACATCTGTAGGGATGTAAGACCATTACAAAAGCACAGTTCATTTTCCTTTATTATCCCTTAAGGACTGTATAAAGGAGAGGGGAAGGGAGTGAATGCCATTAATACAGTGAAACCCTGTAAATAAGAATAGATATCATGAAAACTGCTGAAAACAAGACTGGTTTAGTTATTCTCTTAACTTAGGCATATTCATACAGCCATTACCATAGCTGTTTTCTGGAGCTTCAAACTCTGAATTTGACAAATCTATACTTTTCAAGCAATACTTCTGATATGTTTAAGTAAGTAACAGGCAAACCTCCAAAGCTTTGGTGAGTTCATTTTATATTAAAAAAAAACAAATTACTTAAAATTCTGAATGTTTGTCTCAATTGATCTTAGCATCTTGGAATTCAGACAGAAAACCTAAGATCAGAATTTTCTCATGAGATTCTCCTCCCTGGCAACAACCAAAGCGTAGCACCTTTCTCATCATTCTCATCCTTCCACTTCTGACCTCAGCAGAAACTGAGGCGCACAGCTGACTTCAATATTTATTTATTTAGAAAGCAATGGAACAGTTTGAACCTCAAAACAAAAAGAAGGAAAGTTGGGTTGTTTGAATTTCTGCCAAAGATGTGATCAATTCTCCTAAACAATTGTTAAACAACAATTGTTACAATTTAGGGCATTTGGTCTGTGCCAAATGCTATTCCACTCTGCGTTATTGTAGCTTAGGGTGCAAGCAGCCTACCCAAATATCATCACAACACTTGGCTAGCTAAATTACCTAGCTGTTTTCCCATGGCTCCTCTTTGAGTCAAAGGGAAGACACAGCCTCTGTGATACAGTGATTCAGAGTAGAAGGCTAATTTGGGGTACTTTGAGTTGTACCCTTGGTGACTGTCTCATTCCTATTTAAGCTGGTGGCCAAGCTGGGTATCTAAAGTTGGCGTTGTAAAAGTCTCTCCGTTTTGTTACATTGACCTTTGAATGATAATTAGGACCCGTCTGTATAGTGTCTAGTAAAACAAGGCTCCAACCACACAGACATCTGTTACCAAATTGATCTAATCCAAAATGATTTGTACGCCCACATACACACTGAGGTATACTGGCATTTAGTAATAAAGAAAAAAAAGCAATTAGGAAAGTTATATTTGGCTTTATGCTTCAGGGAAATGACAGAAATAACCTAAAGTTGATGTACATGTTAAATAAAACTTCTATTTGCCTTTAAGATTTAAATATATGATCTATGAAGTCAGTATTTTTCATCTTATCTAGACCAACTATCACCTGCTTAATAAATGTCTGCTCCTTTCATTATCTTTTTTTATAAAATAAAAGGAATTAACCATAGTAAATAGCTACCAGTCACTGAATGTATGTAGTTCTCTTTTACCATTCATTCTTTCTTGTTTATCTCTCCACAGTTTAGCACTGCTTCAACAGGGAAATTTCTGCCAGGTCCTCTCACCACGGTACATCATGTCCCATTGGCCCCAGCCACAGGAAAGGGCATTAACTGCAGAGCTGCTAAAGCTGGGGTTTTACCGCTGTCGGTTCAAAGATATCTGAGTACTACAGAGGTGTGATCAGGTCTTCCCCTCTTTTCTGTGCCGCACACAAGACACCTGCAAGCCATTGAGCTCTTTACCCAAATGCATCCTTGTTCTTGCGTTCACATCATCCAGTGCTTGCTCTGGCGTCCACACACTCTCAGACAGAAAATGTTCAATAAGGTAGCTACAGCAAGCTGCATTTTTTTTAGAGGAGTAATTTTGCCTCAGAAAAGGCAGTGTTATTTTTTTTTTCTTAAAAAAATATTTTGATTAACTTTTTTTTTTCTATGAGAGAAAGTTGCTTCTAATTTCTCATTTTGTTAAGAAAACAAGTGGCATTACGTTCTGACCTTTTCTGGTAATTTTCTTTCACTATTGTTTTGCTAATTTATTTAGACTTTAATATTCTAACATGTTTATTCAAATGTTATTCAAATACCAGGTTAAATGTTATTCAAATATCAGGTTATAGGAGCTGCTATTCTAATGCAATGTTTTGAAGTTATCTCAACAGAATACTCACTACATCAAAAGGAAAAAAATATTTTCTCAGAAGTAATTTACTGCAAATTTTTAAATTTTGCCTGATGGACATTTGGTTTTAACTTCTAATTTCTAATAAAAACAAAGTCTGACATTTTCATAAAACAAATTCTGCTTTCCAACTTGCTACTGTTAAGCTTGGTTTTATTATGTTAGCAATTGTACTCTGAACTAAGGAACCGTGTTTTTTTAAAGAAAATAGTAAGGAACCAGCAGGCAGTCCTAGATGAGCAGGCACTTCTGTTTATGCTGTGACTAGAAAAGGAAGTTTATGTTCGTGCAAAAATGAGACTTAAATAAGTATTTCCTACTGGACTTATACAAGCACATCTGATGGCATAGCTGGAAACCTGAGATTTAGCCACTAAAATACCAGCTGATGTAGATGGCAAATGTCAGCAAAGGAGATGCAGTTCATTTTCCAATTCATTGGCATAGGAAACTAGTGGTTTAACAGGGTGATAGGCCAACAGATGTTTGATTTTTTTTCCACACAGTCACACAATCTGGTAAAAGTTACATCACTTCCTTGCACGCTAGCCCCGCTAAATTGTTTCCTGTGCCAATGTTCCAGCTGAAGTTGGAAATACTGGAGGATTTCTTTCCCTTTCTGAAAAGCTGATGTTAATGGTGGCTGAAACCAGTTTCATCTGCTATTACTTGAACATTGATATTATACTTTAAAAATAACAGCAAAAACTATGTAATGGGTTCCATTGAAGTGCATAAGTTCCTGATAAAAAGAACAGAAACCATTTTACTCATTTAGTATATGCATAATATTCCATTAAAAACAAGCCAGCATTATCAAGAAGATAGACTGGACCATCATTTAAACTTTTTTTTTTTTTTTTAACTTTGATTTTAGGACACAGTAACAAACACTCTGTAACATCTCCACTTTTCAAAGCACTCAAGGGCGTGAACAGAGTTGTATGGAAACTGAATACAGAACTGGGGAGCACAGTTGTCCCTAGCAGTTCAGTGATCCCTTCAGCACCAAAATTTTCTTTCCTTGGCTAACAGAGACACACAGGAATCTCCCACACTCCACTATCTCTAAGTGTGATCACTATTTGGGAGTGCTGGTTGATGAAAAGCTCAACATGACCTGGCAATGAGTGCCTGCAGCCCAGAAAGCCAACTGTATCCTGGGCTGCATCCGAAGAAGCGTGACCAGCAGGTCAAGGGAGGTGATTCTGCCCCTCTACTCCACTTCATGAGACCCCACCTGGAGTACTNCTCACTTCAAAAAAAGGGTGATACTTTGCCAAACCCATGCTTATAAAAAGAAGACACTGCCTGTCATTCTTATGATCTGAGCTTGGTTTCTGAATTAGGCATCTTCAGACTGCAACTGCAGGTAGCAGAAAATGTTTGTGGGAGCAATCACTCTTATATTTAGCTTTCTCTCTCTCATCCCACCCAAAGGTGGCTGAAAAGAGGGGTTTTGTTGTTGTTTCTAGAGGAACTCTGTCAGCAGAAGGCAAGCCGAAGAGAGTAACTCAAATGTCTTTTACAAATTGTGAGATTAAGTAACTAGTGATGTCTTGTAATTGACTTGGCATGTGATATTGCAGACCTCAGAGAAATAGATCAAGCACAGGCAAATATAGTCCCTGGGCCAAAAAGTATTGAACAGATAGTGAAAGGGAGACAGAAATTTTGTCCTGACTATCCTGCCTGAAAAATTCTGAAATCACATTGCTACTGATGGAAAGATGTTTATAGATGCCAATTCCATGACCAAAGCTCACATTTCAATGTGTAGCTAAGGTCTGGGAAAAAATCTGTATACAGTACGGTATTTACATGATCGCCTTGTCAAAATAACCTGAATGCTTTCCTCTTTTATTAAACTTTTGATCAATAAAGGATTTTTTACAATACTGTATCTTACAATTACAGTGCATCTAAATGAATATTGTTAGCATAAGAGCTGTACAGAGCCCTGCAAAATGACGTGTGATTGCCTGCATTGAAAAAAAAAAAAAAAAAGTAACAGATATCTTAGGAAACATTGGAAAACATTTATGGTTTTACATATGGTCAGGATATCTTGGAAAGCATACTGCAGCTGGAACTGCCTTACTGAGAGCAGCCTGCCCAAATCCCAAATAAGTCTGAGAGAAACAGCTTTTCCAGAAAGCTTCCCCTCCATCTGCAGAGCTAGTGGATGCCTTTAACCAGTTATTCATAGCTTTTCCTCCTAGGCTCTCTACTCAGAGCCTTTTTCTTTCTGCAGCATTATCATCAAGACTACATTTGGAGTGGAAGCTGCAGTGAAGAAAAAGAACCGACGTGTTTGCGTGATTATCAATGGGGTTTGATAGCATGGTAATAAAATGCCAGCACAGGGGTGACAGCGGAGCTCCAAAGCTGCTGACACTGGTGGAGCTACATTTACACAAACGCATTTGTAAGAAATGCAAAGAGCTTGATTACAGTAAATATGGCCTGATTTTGCAGTCATGAGAAACTAGGTCAGAGGGAGCTTAGTTTATCACTAGGATGTTTGTGCATCGTTGTTAGACCTTTCCCACGGCTTCCCAGCTGAATCTCCTGTCCATCCCCACAGCAAACTGCACGCGCTGCTGTCATGCAAGATGCAAAGCGGGAAATGAAGCCGTACCACTTCTGTGAGAGGGCAAATAACCTCAGCTTTGGGGCACGCACATCATCAGAAAGCAGATGTGCAGACAGAATAAAGACAAAGTGTGACTACAGCACAAGCATAAATGTAGAAATGGTTCTCGAGTACCATAGATATTTCATCTGAAGTACAGATCTGTATTTGTTCGTCTATAATTTAGTGGCCTAGGTATTCAACCTGACCAAAGTATCAAGCTTATTAGTCACTGTTAGTAACAAGTCTGCAATCAGACTGTACATGGCATTGGGCAAAATCCAGTTCAGTTGTGTTGCTTTACTCTTGCATTGCAAATAGGAATATATTTGGGAGAGGTCTGCACAAGGCCTATCCCTAACCTGTGCCAGCCTCCTGCTCATTATAGGGTCTAAATGGGATTACGCATAGAAATAAATTCACCATTAATTATTAAAGTCACTAGACAAAAAATGAAGAATAACAAGGAGTAGATATTCTGCAATACTAATATGTGCAGCCATCAAATATCTAACAAGTTTAAAAAGTTAAGAAACATGTATTAATTTTATTTTAAATAGTGCTTCTTTTCCTAGTCAACATTATTTCCTCTCCATTTTGAAAGCTAAACGGAAAAATTAAGTTATCGGATCTTATGATATCTGATTTACAAGTGAAGGAGCAAGCCCTATTATTCCTCTATATTTGTCATTATATTTGTGTCCCATTTATTCTTACTGTACTATGGTTTCTTTGACAAAAATTTAAGCTAGAGATCACTTAATGCAGATTTTTTGGCTACTCACTGTATTTTTATAATTTCAAGACAGGAAAAGACAAAATCATAGTTGCAAGTTTTTTCCATATACCATAAGGGGCAAGGATACCTTAGGCTATACAGCCACTAATGCTGTCTCATTAAGGTTATAGGTAAAAGAAGAAACATTTCAAATGTGGCACATCTCTCATCTTTCAAACCGCTGCCATAATTTGTAGATACTTACGTTCCAACTGAGAAAATATGTATGTACATGCTCAGCTTTAAAGATGACAGCAATCCTTTTGAATTCATTGAGACTATCCACTTACTTAATATTAGTTATTTATTTAAGGGATATGCATCTCTCTTCTGGTTAGTCCCTTTTTCTACTCAGTTTTTTTTTTACCTATTTGCAAAAAGGAATCCTGCAGGATTCTGCAGTTATTCTTGTCATAGGGTTATTACATAAAGATGATGACTAGCATTTCCACTGTCTCATATAATAGATTATTATTTTCTGCTTACCTGTTTTCTACCTACATTTTCAATCAGATGCAGTGTTCTTAACCTCCCACTCCATTACCCTAGTTCATTAAGCATCCATTGCAAAACCGTTGCAATGATCACGGCGTAAGAGCTGCCTTTTGGGATGGCAATGACTTTTTCTTAAAGCTCTTGAATTTACCCTGGGTCAGGTAAATCTCGCTTGCATGTAGGAATTGAGGGAGGATATAAACTAATGGAGTCCATCAGATATATTGTGCACCACAGTTAAATATAGTGCCGGCAGTTCCTTTCGTACTCGTCCTTCAGCTTATCATTATTATTTTCTTATTATAGTTTATTAAGATGACATGACTCTATTATCTGTTATCTGTAATTCCCTTTAAGGCCACATAGTTTCACCGTATACTGTGGGAGATTTTAAACATCAGACTCAGTATGCTGAACTTTGAATTTTCCAAAGCTGGCAATGGAAAAATTACACAACCTCACTGTTTCCAATTAGTTATGGACTTCTGTTTATTCCTTTACCACAAGCATTTTTGCTTAGTTAGTAGTACAAATTGTTAATCATAAAAATGTGCTATCTCACATATGCTGAGAATGAAAAAGGAATTGGCTCCTTGCCCTCCAGAACTCAAGCAATCCTCACTCCTCCATTTCCAGAACCCTTTTTCCGAGGAGTCTGATTGACTGACGACAACAAGCGAAAGATTACCGTGAACCCGTAGAACACCACTGCCTGTCTTCAACATTTCCCAGTAGGTGAGGCTCTCAAGGAGTGATGCTGTGCGCAGCTCAGGCAGTAACAAATAGTGCATCCCACCATTCCCTTAGAAATTCATTTCACTGCTCTTGACAGTGAAATGGTAGCAGATAAAAAAATCTCCTCCTATGTACCTTGAGTATGCATCAAAAAAAAATTGTTAGTAAATTGTTGAGAATTCATAGTAAAAATTAAAATAATATTAAAACATTAATATAATATTGAAACATTAAAATAATATTAAAATATTAAAATAATGTTAGGGTTGGGAAAAAAGTTCTGAGATAGAACTTATAGACTTTAGTATGGCCAGTCTAGAGCAAAGATATAGTAACTGTCTCCAAATAAATACAAAATTATTCATATTTAATAAAGTAATGGCAATGATAGAGATAACTAAGAGCAATTGTTCTTATTAGTAAGAATAAAATTAAAAATAATAGACATCTGGAATGAGACAAATGTGGGGCAAAAAATAAGAAAAGTATACTAAGATTTTTAAAGCAATGAAAGAATCCTTCCAGGACTTCATTAGAAAAATTCTTGCAAGCTCTGCATAACTCTGCCTGCTTATGTTTCTTCTGTCATATTCTCCAAGCCTCTTAGGCACTCTGCTCCCTTGTCCCTTCTGAAAGTTACCCATTCACATTCTTGTTTTCTCTATTGCTGCTTTCGGGCTGCCCTGCAAATGTGCAGCACCTTTTTTCTTGATTTTTTTTATTTATTTTATGTGTAAGGACTGTGTCCCAGCATTTGCAGTCTTCTCTTTTATCTTAAACTCACATCTCACCCCTGAAGCCTTCTAAAACTTGATTCCATTGATGGTGTCATCACTTGCTTCTGATCCTAGGCCATGGCCTAGGGCAGGTCCTATTGTCTCTGTAGGACTCTGTGACCCCTACGACAGAGGAAAAGCATCGTTTTCATAAGTGATTACTGATATAAGATGATTAAGCTAATAAGTGTCATCTAAAAGCAAGTGCTTTACACTTTCTAAAAATCAGTATTTGATAGTCTTTGTAACTGGTCTTTACATTTGGAGTATTTAACGTTTGCCAATCACTTTCGAAAAATCTGGTCGCCTTTTTCCATTTTTTTTTAATAATATGCTGTATAAATAGACAATATCAAATCTTTTCAGCTATCTGTTTGGGAATGCACTCTTAGTAAGCTCCAACATGACACAGTGGTGTGGATTAGCTGAAAGAACAGACTAAATTGCCAATAGTAATGAATCTGCCACTCAACTAATTTATGTGCCATTTTTTCAAACATCAGATAGAAGGGACATAATAGAATGTAACTTTTCCTTTACAATCCTGTTAATACGGAAAGGCAAAGACGCCTATACTCTGAGGAAGCTGTCAGCAAAGTTGCAGGCTGGAGGTCCCAGTATCACTTACAGTACTGGCAAGCGGGGGGTCATTGCTGGGGAATGAAGCTTGGGGAAAGAAGCAAAAGGAAAAGGCTGGGGGGGGTGGAGGGGAAGAATCAAGGATCTTTCTTCACCATTCTTTTTTTACAGCTTTTGTGTGTCTGGACTGATTTGTTGTGGGAGAGCTGCTGGAGACAGTATATTTGGCACAGGGCAGGGTAGCTCAAAGCCAAAAGGATGGTGCTATTGCCAGTTTAAACCATGGCTTTTCGCTTTTTTTTTTTTTTCCCTCTTTCTTCCTCCCTCCTTTTTCTTTGAAGGAAGGAAAAGAAAAAAGGGGAAGAAAGGGACTTGCAATGAGAACCAGAGCAGTGGGTTAACGATAGCCCTGCAGGCTTCAGTAGAACAGGAAGATACACGAGGCGCTTGCTCTACCATCTGGCATGCAATTCTGCTGCTCTTAGTACATAACTTTGGAGTGAAAAAGCAAACAAGTAAAACTTTTTGAGAGACATCAATTATGAAACACCAGCTATTAATCTGTCAGCTTACTCCCTTCCCTTTTTCTCCCACCACAGTATTCCTTTCTCAAGTCTTCTCCAGTTCTCGTGTCTACCTGTGAAAATACGCACTGCCCTGTCAGGTTTTCAGATCCAACTCCGTTCGCCTTTTCTTTGGCATTGCTTCTCAGGATGAACTGGGGCCAGAGCTAATACATTTATATTTCTCTTGTAATCATTTAAGCTTCTTTGAGTTGGGGAGAAATGCAGTTAGCAGCAATAAAGCCCTCCATCTCTGTTGAAAGATTTCCTTCAAGTCTGGCTGGAAGTGAGAATGCAAAAGAGAAGTTTCAGGTGAGCTGAGCTTGCTCAAGGGCGGTTTAAAACGCAGTCACAAATGGCTGGGTCCATTGCTGTGTAGGAGTATGTTAGGTTCTAATTCTGATGGCTTTTCTCAAGAGCGATGAAAAGTGTTATGTTGAGGTCACTTCTTTAAGTTGGGTAAGTCTTCATAGCACAACTGAAGTCAGACTAACGAGAACTTGCAAAATCTGAGTATTTTGTCTCTTAAAAGTCTCTGAGAGTGATGCTACAGCTGAGTTTTGATGCTGAAAACCTCATAAGCAAATATATATCTTCTGGCTTTCTTGTGAGCAGCTCTTATCTGGCTCCATTCTGATAACAAAAAAGGAAAGGCAACCAGTAATAGCAAAATCTTGGAAGTATTAAGCATAAGTAATCACTGAATTGTACTACAACTGTGAAGCACAAGTTTAGTGAGAATAAGATGTATTAATTTACAGACATAGCCATGAATGCCAAGTAACGTTTTTTACACAATTTATTTTTTTCATTCACAACTGCTGATCCTTAAACTGGCCAGAAAGCAGGGAAAAAAAGAAACTCCAGGCTGTCTAGTGCAGTTGATTTCATTTGACACAACATACTGTCTGTTAGGTTTATTACATAGCTTCTTGAAACACGAAAACTATAACAACAACAGATTGCAGTTTCAGTTTGGTTTTGACTGGCCTCCTGCTTTGCAGCGGTAGAGCTGTAAGTGAAAACAAACACAACAATTAATGCTTCGATTCTGCCTGCCTGATCCTATCCACAAGGCAGGTACATATCCAAGTGACCCAACTCCAGCTGGCACAAAACTTTTCAGAGTTTTAAGGATATAGAAAGGTAGCATAGATTTTGAAAACTCAGAAGATAGCTATTGGTGCTATCAAGAAGCTGGGTGGCTAAGTTCTGTTAAGCACTTAAATATTCAGATATTCATCTAAAATTTGGGCTGGGCATCTGTGAATATATTCTCTTCCAAGATATCTGGTACTTTTTGCATCCAGTGAAGCTGGAAATGCCACAAGGATAGCCCTTTTTTCACACCACTGGTGCTTCTGCTTTTTGCTGCATGGGGAGCAGGAAGTGCAGAGGTAAATAAAGAGGAAAAACAAAAACTGAGGAAAAAAAGTTACTGCAACTCCTTGTAGCTCAAAACCAAAATGAAGTAGTTAGGGTGTGAAGTTTAACTCGTCCAGTAGGCAAGTCTTCGTCTTCTAAGTCATTCGGACTTCAGTTGCCTAGTTTATCCGTGTCTAGCAGGAACAACATTGCTTTATAAAGTAATTGCACAATATGGTCTAATATGAAAAACCTAAAATATCACAAGAAACCATATGAACTTAAAACCAATAAAATTTGCTTTTTCACAAAATTATAACCATACACTGTATTAATGTGTTAATGTCTGTGGTACTGCACATCATCTATTTGTTTTCTTTGTTCTTAACCCCTTTGTTCCAAGCCTCAGGATATCCTGATGCTAAGGACTCTGCAGAAGAACAGTGCAACAACAATAGTATAATGCTTTGGAAGCACTTCATGATTTTCAAGGCAGAGCCACCTGAAAGCGTAGTACGTTAATCCTATGGCACTACATCCTGCAGTCAAAACAGGGCTAGTTTTTAACATGCATTCGAGTCATCAGTTTGAGGTGGGAACCTTAAGCATGGCAGAGGATCCTAAAGCAGGGCAGCACACTGCCCCAGCTGATGTTGGCATGAGGAGGAAAGGTTTCTGCACCCTGGTTTCCGCAAGTAAGGGTGTTTGTTAACTTCCAGTCCATTCTCTTGGCCCCTCTTCCTCTGTGAAGGAAGATCCTGCTTGTTTGCCAGTTTATTTTTCCATCTGGAGGAAAGACAGAACATTGAATGTAACCCGAATGTAACAAACGCATTAACTATGCCTGCTAGAAAATATAATGCCCATGAAAATCCTATTAAATAACTCTTCTGCAATTGTACTGACAAGTGCTGGTGCGAGCCCACTCTCCACCCCTCTGTACACTCTGTAAACCAAGGGCTAAAGCACAGACCATTACCAGCAGCAGGCTAAAAGGAATATATTGTATAAAGGCAAAATAACAAGCCTGCAAAGCGCAAGGCCCCTCCCGGCCAGGGATCCCCGGGAAGGGACGGGTGCTGCTGCGGTGCCCCCCCAAAGGCAGCCCGGGGAAGCGCCGGCCGGGCCCTGAGCGCTGCTGACGGCTGCGGAGCCCGGCAAGCCGCTTCATTTCTGCCTGAGACACAGCACTCGCCCGGGCGGCTTTGCCTTGTTTTTAAAGATTAGCGGTGAATAATTGTCTTCTCCTTGGAGTCTGTGAGTGATCGCTGCCACCAGGCAGTGTCCTAACGTGAACCCATCCAGGTGGAGCTTTGCAGCCAAAGTGATGAAGACGCGGGTCTGACCCCGCACCCTCCCCAAAACCGGCTGAAATGAAACTCGTTCCTCTCGGACCTGTCAAGCGCCGGCACTTTCGCTGCCCTTCTGCGTACCCGGTTCGGGTACTCTCCCTCGGGTCGGCGTCCAAAAGCGGAGCGGGCGGGGGGCACCGCACGCCGCCAGCGGGACTCGTGTNCGGGGGGCACCGCACGCCGCCAGCGGGACTCATGCCCCGCTCCCGGCCCTCGCAGCGAGCGGCGGGACGTGAATCGCCCACCGCCTTTCCTCCCGGCCGAAGGGCGGCCGAGGTTACCGCGGGGTTTGACTAAGAAGCCAAAACCCCCATCGGCTCCGTAGCCAGCCCAGCGAGGGCGAGAAGTAAGGCG
>VXBL01004964.1:1023638-1091698 GCA_013400195.1 Aramus guarauna
ATCAGTTGATGCGGCATCTTATCCTATGCTCTGCGTCACTTATGGTTCAAAACCTCTTGGCTTCTGTTGGAGGCAACCTCTTGTCTCCTTCAAAACCTTTTGAATTCTGTTGAAGTCAGGCTCATAGGCCTATGATTGTCTCAGTATCAGTTGATAATTTTTTATTCTCCTGTCATCGTACTACTGTGACTAAATAGCCTTGCTGAAACTGTGTGGCTTGTTTCTTCAGAACTGGATTATCTCATCTCTGCAACCTGGTCACTAAACTCTGCCAGGGCATTCAGTCTTCAAAGATTATGCCTTCATCTTCCTTTGCTGTACCCTTTATCAAGACTATAATTTACAGTATTTTGTACCAGAATAATGTAATTTCTTATGTAGCATCACCATGTTGCAGGTATTTCAAAGTGCATGTGTGGGTATGATGTAGTGTGTGTGTAACTGGATATATAAACTTGAATAGTAAGTAAATATCTGTGTATGACTTTGGAATGCCCATCAAGGTTGGCTGGTTGGTCATTGTACGTCCGTTGTTTCAGATGTTTGCAATTAAACTAAGAAATGTATGGTTCACTTCTGTTTTGAAAAAGGGAAAGTAAGCTCTCAGGCTCCAAGGAAAATGTACAACCTGCCACCCCACCCTTTGGGAGTCACTTCAATTTAAAAGAATAGTAGGAATGTTGTGGATGAAGAAATGGGAGGCCAAATTACTCTTTAAGACTTGGAGCAAATCAGCTGGGAATGTACCATAGCCAACCAGGGAGATTGAGGTTTGTGTGGTGAATGGTGAGTGTTCAGAGAAGGACCCTAATCAAACAGAACTTAAAAATGCTGCATTGCTTACACCTCATGTATGAGTAATAGTGGTTTTTCAGTATGCTCGTGTTGTATCTAGTGAAATTAATTTCATTAGGTAACAAATGAGATTCGCCTTCAGATTCCTGGAGGCAACTAAAAATGTGCATGAACGTACAGAGACAGATCAGTCCACTAGCAGGATATGAGTAACTTGCATTTACTCAAGTGTCTATTACTCGCATCCTGTGAAAGGACAGTCCTCTTCATGGTGCCAGATCCTGTTTCATAAGCTCAGTTGACTTGCACCAGTACAAATCAGAGCAGAAGATGACTCTACCTCTCAACACTTTAAATACGAATCATCAGACAGTTTGAGTGAACCAGACCTGGGTTGCTGGTTTTTCCTCCTCAGCAACAATCATCCTAGTAGTTTTCCCTCTTGTGGTTTCATTTTAGTCACTTAAAGTACATGGTAGTATGTGGGCAAACCAGTAAATGCTGAAATCTAGTATACTTAAATAAGTGCAAAATCAAAGAATGCAGAAATGGGAAGAAAAGATAATTGTTTGGAAGGATCGGTAGTATGATGTACTCAGCTTTGTGTTTTTATGGTGTTTTGTACACATTTGGCGCCTTTAAAAAAAATCCCTATACGACTTACATCTTACAAAAAGGTAGCACTTCAATAGGAAGTCGGGTTTTCTTCAGGTGAAGCTAAAGCAAATAACTTGTATTGGGTTGACTGCTAGCTAGGCAAATAAAGGTTGATTGTTCAGCAGTAGTGTTAACAGCACTTTCCACATCAAGGGCTTGTTCATTTAAATTTCTAAGTGTTCATGTGATAGCTCATGTTCTGTTATCACATCCTCATGAAACTACTTTGCTTACAGTAGAAGAGGAGGAAATAGATACGGATTCTGGAAGGAAACTCTCAGGATTTCTGCCTTGTTTGATCATGTTAATAGAGATTTAGCTAAGCAAATCCCTTGTCCTAGCCTGAGTGACTGGACGTGGCTTTGGGCTGTCTTTCTAGAAAGGAACAACCCTCTTAACCATAGGTAGTGAGGGGGAATGACAGCTATATCTGGACATGATGTCAGTTCTGTGGATGGCAATGTCTTGGGGACCCATATAGCCGTAATTCATCCCGCATTTCTCTTTCCTGAGGTAGGAGTAGAGAGCTGCTACAGACTAAAGCTGTCTATGTGTCCTGGGCTCTCAAATGAAAAAGCTGTATCTGGGTCTTTCATCTTCTTGTTCAGTACTGAGAATAAGCTACTCAATCTCCCCGGAAAAAAGCATTTGCAATATATCATGCAGCATATAGTTGGGATGAACAAAGAACCCAGATCTCGTGCCTGGGATTTCTAACTATTTTGTTTTCCTTCGAAAGCGGTACAATTCACATCTTGAGCCCTCTCTTATTGCTGCACTGCTTTAAAGTTAGTGTCAATTAAGACTGCAGACCTTTCTCCTGCTCCTGGCCTGCTGTTGCTTAGTAACTCTTTTTTCCCTGTTTCAATCCCTGACCAAATCAGCGCAAAACTGTGGTTTGGTGAAGACTCTGGCTGTGCCAGAAGCCATTTCACATACTCAAACTGGACGTGTGCTAGCAAAAAGTGCAATAATGGAAGATAATTAATTTGAAAAGTGTTGGGTGGGAAATGGGTGTCATTTGGTGTCATTCCTTACAGTGTTTCAAATAGATTATTCGCAAGCCAGCGCTTCTAATTTGAATAAAATAACAGCATGTGTTGATATTATGACAATTGAATTATTCAAATAATTCTTAACTGAAACCATCTTGATCTCTAGGAGGGAACTGTGTTCTGTTTATGACCCTAACTTTTTTATCACTCTCTCCTAGAATTCAGCAGCAGCTTCGTAGATTAAACAAACCTGATTGGGGGACGGGTATAGGTCTGCCTCCAAGAGTCTTCCTTATGAGCATTAGCAACCTCTTAAATTTACAGTGATCATCCCAGATAACTCCAGTGAAACCGCCTGTACTACTTGAGTCTTGCACATATGCAGACACACAAGACTTTCAGAGAAGGTGCAGTGGTACTTAGAATTATCGAGGTCCTTTGAGACAGTGATCTCTGTGGGGTTTTTTGAAATAACTCTGAATGTTTTTTTCCACCTATCTCTTTCTGTCTGTAGATGTTTTCTCAGAAATGTAGGTTCTGATTCATGCATGCATCACACTCATTGTTAGCTGATGAGTCCCTTTGCCATGAGGAGGAAAAATAAGCAGTACCACACATCACTCCTATTACAGTTTGCTGCTGGGAAATTTCCCCCCATTATCAACATGTCCGTTTAATTCTCCTCTTCAATCAACTGTCTCCTTTCCAGCTCAGTAATTTATTCAAACTTCTTGCAATCGCCCAAACTGACCTTGCAAACCTTACAGCTGCATGCTGAGCAATCTTGTGATATACCTGTCGGAGAGGTCAGAGTTAAACAATCTGTGTGCTTCTTCAATGGTTACTTGAAGGTCTTCCCTCAAGTTACTCACAGGACCTCCCAAAGACTCAGTTCTTCCATGACATCCAAGGAAACGTGCCTTCAGCTTCATTTTTCTTTTGCGATTAACAACAACTATCACACTGTGCAGTAGCTTTGCTGCACGTGTTAAAATAAACTTCATGCTTCCCCTTCCCATCATTACTTATAGAATCACAGAATGGATTGGGTTGGAAGGGACCTCAAAGACCATCTAGTTCCAACCCCCCTGCCATGGGCAGGGACACCCTTCACTAGATCAGGTTGCCCAAAGCCCCCTCCAACTTGGCCTTGAACACTGCCAGGGTTGGGCCATCCACAACCTCTCTGGGCAACCTGTTTCACTGTGTACTTGCTGAATCATATTTGGTTGTGACATCTTGAAACTCATACAGGCTTTTTGTAGTTCCACTGCAATAATTAGTAACCATAAAATGCATAAAATCTAAATCTGTGAATTACTGAGAACCAAATGGGGGTTTGGCTAATAGCTTAGAAAGTTCATAATTTTGTGTAGTTGATGTTGAGTATGTAAATGCCACAGATGTAAATCACAGCAATAAATAAAACACAGGAGGTACCAAATGGCATTGCCATAGGATCTGACCAGTCTCTTGTGTTATTCCTTACATTGAAAACAGCTTCATTTGTGTCCTGCTGAGAGGCGCACAGCAGGCAGAAGGGCAGCTTGCTATATCTTTCTGAAGTTAGGGTTTGGTTTTGTTTTGGTTTTGGTTTTTTTTTTAATTATTTTTTATTTTATGTTACGGTTTATGTTGAGACTTGTTAAATCCATTACACTTACTAGGGACAAAGAATGTGAATTTGATAGAATCGAGGCTACCCGTGGCAACCTTGATTGCTCTCTGACTGTTGTGTTGAAACTCCAGCCCCTGAGAATAGGAAACGTGCCTTCTGTATTCTTGTGAAGAGCTGGTTAAATCAGTGGAACTGTGTGTGATGGTCTCATTAAGAACAGTGAAATGAGACGGCATGCAGTACCACTTCTATAGTGTGTGTATGTAGACCATTGATAAGACTTAGAATTCAGATCACATCTGTGGGTAGTGCTGTTCAAACATAACTCTCCAGTTTACTGGCTGAACACAGGTTAGCAATACATGTGATTTGGAGTTATTTCTTTCTGAAATACTTTGCTAATTAGAGAATTGGCTTCAAAGGTCCCAAAAATAATTTTGAGACATTAAATTGTGGTTACTGTTCAAATTCTGGTCCTTTTTTAGCACCTGACTCTTTAGAAATATTCTTAAAATGTCATGTAGAGTGAGAAGTTGAACTGATATTAAAAGTCTTTGGTTTTGAACATGTCAAAATGAGCTGATGTGTTTGTCAACCAAATTCTCTGTTTATTTTGGGGGTGAAAATTTTCACTCAACTCTACCTTTATATGTTTAACCTCTCTCTCTTACTTCATTCTTATGTAAATTTTCTGTTGTGGATTTGTTAGGGTTTTGGGATATTTGGAAATAAGAGGTAGAGCAGGGATAAACATTAGAGAATAAATTATCTGAAAATCTCAACAATTTCTGAATGGTCTTTCAGTTCAGCCTTGCTGGCACATTTTTTGTTTGCTTTATTGTGAATGTTGGAAAACAAAATTTGTTTGCAGAAATACTTGGAGAAGCTCTTCCAGCAGCTGTTCAACTATGTACAGCCACAACAGAAAGAAAAAGATTACAATATGGAGTTAAGACTTCAGGATAACGTTAGCAGATAAAGTGTAATCGCCCAGGCTGGGTGTTGGCCAGCGTGCAGGTGATGTTGCCCATGTACTAGAAAAGTGACAGAGGTGTTATTGATGTGTCGACTCCGAGACAAATCACCAGTCTGCTAAAAACTATAAACATAAACAGAGCAAGTTCTGGTGAGTTGTAAAATGGTGGCGAGATCTCTTGCTTTCAGTGAAGGTCTTCTAAATATCAGGAGCCAAAGATGGGGCTTTATATATAAAAATAGTGTTTCTAAAGGAAAAGCTACTGCACTATAATACAAACAGGCTTTTTGACGGTTTGGGGTTTTTTGTATGCTTGTTTGTTTCATTAAGGTTAAAGCTGATAGTTTTATCTTTGGTAAATTGACTCTTTAGTGCTTTATACTCTGTGAAGAATTAAATTGATAAATGGCTACCAATAGAAGGCAGTAGTGATATTAGCATGCCTGCCTAGTAGTGATAATTTTCCGTATTGCTTAAATGCTGGGAGAGAAATGTTTAAAATGCACTGTGGGAGGCTTGATACTGCGCAGTACTTCCAATCCTTCTGAAGCGGGAGCAGAGCATTGTATGCAACGTGTTTGCTGTTTCAGCGCTCATAACAAACTTAGAGCTTGTGGTCTATCAGACTTCTTAAAACTGTTTGCTTGGAGACATGCATCCCAGGCAACTTTCTGTCGTTCTGCTTTATGAAGTGTGAGTTTGGCTTTCCAGGCAACTCAAGGAAAAGGGTGCCTGTGTCAACATTTTCTCCACTATGATCTATTCTGACCCCCTCCCCAGAGCTCTGCATTCAGAATATGATAAACCAAGTTACTTATGATGGCTTACATGCTACTCAACTACTGTCACATTTCCAAGGGGCATCTTTACGAATCGGCAAACTTGTGTGAATTGGAGTTGTACTGCAGGAGCTCCCCAGTGTCAGCTTCTTCAGGTTGACTGAAAAAAATTCAATTGACCTCAGGCTGTTTCTTCACATTAGTTATCTACCTGGTTCTGGCCGTGATGCTGTAAAACACGCTAGTCCTCCCGTGTTCTCTTGGTCTGGACTAAAAAGTGCAAATACTTAAAAGAAACCTTCTTGAGACTTCCAGCTTGAAACATGCTTTGACATTTGTTAAAATCTTTTTGTAAGTCATCCTAACCTTGTTCGAAAAGAGCATTTTAGCCTGCTTAATTATGGGATAAATTACAGTTACTTTTAAGTAGTTGGCTGGTTCTTAGTGTAGACTTGCAAATGCAAGACAAAAATGTCTCAGCTCTTCATTTTTTCCTCAGCTTGCAACATAAAATTTCTTCTGTCACTGTTATGGCTACAAACAAACAAACTCTGTATGAGAGAAGGAATAAATCCTTCTTAGTAACCTCCTAGATAAAGCATTCTTTTGGCTTTTCTGTGGACAGAAAACTATGGTTTTCCCTCTCCCCTCCTGAAATCACCGTAAGATCATAAAAGTTCCTTGTCTTAACCTGTCACCTGCTAGGAAGAGGCATCGTCCTGTGAAAGTTCCTGATGCTGCAAAGCTGAACGTACTGTGGTCTAAGGTGTAATACAAAGAGGAAGGCCAAACACAAGGGTTTAGCAGGCTCATCATCGAGAGTATTGCTGTCAGATCTGGCCCATATTATAGTAGCAATAAAGGGGCAAAACCCTTCCATTGCTCTTTGAACAGAATATCCTGAAATCCGGGCATCCTTCAAAGTTCTCTCAGAAAATGAATTTTTTTAAATCAGCTGGCAGAGCAGAGGTTGCTGGCAATCCTCGTGAGTGCTGCCCTGTGGGAGCGCTCCCCGGTCTGGGGAGCCGAGGACCTGGTTCAGACCAGTCTTTCCATGGACGTGACTGGGCTTTGTTCTAAGCCGGGATGCTCAGTGGTACTTGCAGGTGAAGCCCCGTGGAAGATGTCCTCTTAAGTGTCTCTTTATACACAGGAGACCATTTGGAGAAATTGCTGTAAACTTCTCCAGCTCTGATCTCTTTTGAAAGGGAAGCGCGTAAAGCTCCGTTTCCCTTGGGAGAGTATGAAATCCTTTCCTCTGTAGCCAGCTCCGGCTTGTGTGGAAGTAATGCCCTTCAGATATTGTTATCTCAGTGTTCTCCTGCTATCCCTGACCTAAGATAAGGGCAAAATATTAACTCTATGGCCTACTTACCAGATGCTCTGTGCAGGTGCAGTTAGAAATGAAGCAGTATCCTGGAGGGTTTTCAGAACGCACTGTGCTGTGGCGGGCATTGCTGCATTCCCCATTTGCTTAAGCACCGCCTTGAGATTGAATGTTTTGTGTTCAGCTGCTGGAATTACAGATCAACCAGAATAACTATAAACTAAGTACTACAAAGTAGTGTTTGAACACTGCTCTTGAAAGTTAAGTTGTAAAGTAAGTTCATGTCAGTAGAAGGAATTAGTTTTAGGCTTGATGGAACTATGTTCCAAAATAGTAAAAAATTAGTGTGTTGCATAGATGTGCCAGGTGAATATTCAATTAAAAATCATACAGAACAATTGGAAAATGCAAGCACAGAACGTTGCTTAAGCCATCAAAACTTTGACAGGTGCAGAAAACATCTTAAGTACACAGTCCACTCGTCTGTTTTTAATAGCTGTTGGCTAAGTTCTTCCTTGTCTAAGAAGTAGTGCTTCTCTGAACAAGCTTGCCGTTAGTTAAGGTTAGCAGCAGTTAGTCCCTGGGGAGGTGATGTCTGCACGTATCTTGACTGTCGGGAGACCTGGTTCAGTGAAGCACCCAGGTGCTTATCCAAATAGCTGTGTGTTCCAAACTTTGCTTATCCAAACATCTTCCAAACAGTTCATGTGTGCAAAACTTAAGCTGGAAATCTCGTAATTATAGGCTTTCATGGAAGATTTCTTATTTCCTGCTTCCAGCCTGAGTGGATATACTGCAGGAACAGCTGCCTTCACAGTAATTCGGCAATTGCATTTCCAATTCCAAATGGAACTGGGAGAATAAAGGGGTGAGAGGGGCTGGGCTCCTGTGAAATGCCGAAGAGAGTGATGTGATCCAGCTTGGGTTGTGCATGCAGGTTTGTCTCATTAAAAGAAGAGGGCGGGGAGGGAAGAATTCTGTACGCCTTGCTTGCAGATTACTGTACCGATTCAGATGATGTTCCAGCACGTTAGCAGCGAGAAACAGAAAACCGCGTGTGAGATTCTGAACTTTATACGTGCTGCGCAGCTATTACACTTGCTTTCTCTTCTTTCTGGAAGCACTAGTGAGCATACATTTCATGCTCTCATTTGGGAACTAAAGCGAACTGAATAAATTAGTACTGGCAATAGCTCAGGGCCTTTCTTGAGCTCCAGTTCAGTGTGTGTAAAAGAGGTGTGTTGCTTTCCGTGACCACTGGAAAAGAGACTAAGCAGAGAAGAATTTACTGCACAGCTGAGAACTACAGCCCTAAAATGGCAGAGGAGCGAAGCTTTTAGGTGAGACAGTGTAGTGTATGCTTCCAAGCAAGGTCAGCTTGAACATCCTGCTTAGAGTCAGGAAGCTGAAAGCTCTGAAGAAAGCAGAGCAGAGAGGAGCAGCGGGCACTTACGGGAGACTAGCAAAGGATAGGAGCTGGAAGGAGAGAAGAGCAATTTCTTTAGTGCTGTTCAGTGCACTGCCATGTCTCACTTAAGTTTCATCCCAAGTTCCCTCCCTGTCAGTCATGAAAAAGGCAATGATCACAGCTGTGTGTCAGCACTGAGACAGCTTTTTCCGCACCTTTTTTCTGTCAAGTAGTCCTGCTCTTTTATTGGAAACCGTAATTGCAGCTGTGGATCAAGGGCATGGTGACACAGATAAGCTGGGCTTGGTGCAGTGATGCAGTTGTGCGTTGACTCTTGGATACTTTTTTGTTTTTAAGGAGCATCTTGTGAATTGTGATTTATCAGCTTTTCCTACCTTCATGCTTCTCAGCCTGTGTGCCAGAAAATAGCAAGGGTAGCAACTCAAGTTACAGCAGTGTAGGGGGCTCATGTTGAAGACATACTGCTGGCATGAAGGTAAAGAAGCTGATACAGGACTACATTAGCTCAGCTTCATGAGTAATCCGAAGGAGGTTTCAATATGATATCTTCTGTTTCTTCCTCAATGCTAGTTAACTCACCCACGGTAGAAGTGAAAGGGATAGTAGGACTTAACTGGCTAGTGCAGATAACATACTGCATGCAAGGTGAAGTGCAACAAATAGTATTAAGTAGCTGAAGACAGAAGTGTGCTTAAAGACCCTGTTTTGCCTGGGGAGAAAATAAGAGAATCAGGAGGAAGGGATTTTCCTGTCTTAACTAGAATGGGGTGTGTTCACCGGGTGACCCACATGGCTTACCCACTTGGTGCACTCATGAGAAATGTATGATCTTTGACAAGATTTCACAGGTCCTTGGTAGGACTTGGATGCTCAGATCTTCACTAATAATTACGTCTGAAGTTCTGTTTCATTAAGGTACAAGTCCGACTTTAAGTGTCTAAGAAGCTACCTGATTAATGTCAAATAAATACTCAAGTTACCTACAGAAACCAGTGTTCTGGTTTTCTGAGTTGTGAGATGGGATCTGTAAAATGTGATCATCTACTGAAGGTGCATAGCTATTAAATCATAATTACATTAAAGAGATGGAATTCTGAATAAAGTTATAACCTCTAACTAGGCAGACTCTGCAAGCTCATTTCATTTCCCAGCGGAATAGCAGTAGAATAGATCTTCCCTTCCCCCCCTGCCAGCAATGCATATCATTAAATATGTACTTAGTAGTTGGCAAAACAGACTAAAAGTTAAACTAACTTTGCTAATAATGGGCTGGAGTTCTCATAATGAAAATGCAAGGTACCTTATTTAAATGTTGGCCCCTTGACAGAATCTGCAACACAAGCCTCACAAGACTGTCACTAATCTTTTTGTAGGTGCCCTGTAGCCAAAAATGTGCTGATGTCTGGCTTTGCACAGACTGGAGACCTGGGAGATTATATGTTTCGAATAGGATCAAATGACTAGAAGGGGAAAGCACTCTATACTTAGCTGTCTTGTCATACATACAGAAAAATGTTTTGCATGTGACCTTGTTAACTGCATGAGTTAAGAGCAACACTACAAAGTAGAGGCAGAGCTACTGAAGCTTAGATCATAATTGAGAATCTGTGTTTTTCTGGTCACCTGCTGAATTTCCCCCCCGCCGCATTCTCCCATTTAGACTTAGTGACTTCCCTTTTCATGCTGAGTCTAGATCAGGTGAAGAGATGAGAGTGAGAAAATGTTAGAGGGCTAGAAGATCCAGCCTTAGTTAGAAAGGCAGAGGACCAGTTTGATACAGCATTTCTTTTCCACCATCACTGTCAAGTCCTCCTTTTCTCTTAATTTGTTCTCCTTTCCTCCTGCAAAGTCTGTCCTGGCGTATTCCTCAGCTGCCATGCCTTTGAGCATCTTTCAAATGACTGTGACCAGGCTGACTACCTCACTACAAATTAATTCTCTTCTGTTGCAAAGCACACCTCTGTCTTAACCGACTCCCACACCTGCAGTCTTACTTGCCTCTTCTCTATTTTAGATAGCCTTTTACATCTTCCCCTCCTGCAGCCTCCACCTCTCTGCATCACAGATTTTCACTGATGCTTCTTTCAACAGAAGATTGGCATCCCCTATCTCCTGCCCCCCTTCCTCCTTGTTACAGGCAGAATTTTACTTACAGCTCTTTTCCTTTACCAAAGGACAGCACGTGGTAGAGAAGACTGTGTCCTGTTGGGATCTGCAGACACTTTATCTCCCCTACAAATACAGCTTTCACTGTCACTGTCATTGTATGAATGGCTTGTGAAATGCCTCATAAATATCTAGTCCCCAGCTCAAGTCAGTATAGAAGTCCTATTTTTCCCCAGGTATCACCCCACACCTTCTTTTAGTTAGGGTAGATGAAGTTACTGGGAGGACTGTCACCACGCAAAGGCGCGCATGCTTCCAACCAGCAACTATTTAAATGATGTGTCTCAGCCAGGACGTATATATTCTTTGCCCTGGGGAAGCTTCTGTTTCGCCTTTGTCCCGAAGGAGAGAGTAGGTACCGAAACTTAATTTTCTATGAAAACCTCATTATATTCAGGATCTTGAACACTGCAGCCACCAAAACCATATGGCTTGTAGGAGTCAGCAGCTTTCCCAGGTGAACTGGTAAGATGGTGCCAGTAGAAGCTTGTTTGGCTTTAATACTGTTGCTCCAAAGTTCTGTTTCTTTTCCCAGAAACATCTTTTTATCAAGAGAAGGGCCTCAGCCTCTTGTGAGCGAGCGCAAGTAGGAAATACAAAGGCAAGACTCGGTATCCGTCCCACGTTGCTCTTGCAGTTGGAGGCTGATAAAATAACACAGGACATCTGAGCCACACACAGAGGCAGAAGTGGAAGGAGCAGAGATCAAATAATATGAAGCAGCATGATAGTAAAAAGAAAAGCATGTAAAAATATGAATGCCAGACAGATGGTTGGGGGGGAAGTGCAACTAATCCATGGGAAATCAGAACAGTTGGATGACTGTTTTAAAATCTTTTATGGATGACTGTTTTAAAATCTTTTAAAGGGGGAAAACAGCAATTTAACTGGACCGGATAAGGAGAAAGGAAAGATAAACCGCACTAAAATGAGGAAAGAATGGCTTCTCAGACATTACTTATGTAGTGCTGTAGGAAATCACAAATCTAAGTAGCCCATTTTACTTCAGTGCTGTATAAATCAAAAACTTTTTTTGAAAGCAAAGGTATATATCGTTTCAACTGTAGGCTGTCATCCTTGACGAAATAAGAAAATGCTTTCTTTAGGGCTTGGTATGGGTGAATCGATGTCTATGGATGAACTTCTTACAGAAACAGGGGATGGTGAAGGTGGCCAGTGAACAGAGGCAGCAATGCACAAATGAGGTGACATTCTGTCCTTTGGGGATAGGAGTACTTGTTTTTTGGGGAGGAAGGAAAGGTGAAGAATTCAAACTGTTTTCTCTGTTACTTTCCTCCCTCTGTTATCAAATGTAAATCTGCAAACACAGGAGTTACAGTGGAACCAGTGAAGAGCTGGGCAAATATTTAATTTTGCTGTCTCTGTTTACAGGATGTTTCCACAAATTAAGAAACATGGGAGAAATTAAGGAGAAAAAAAAAAAAAAAAAAGAGCTGCATGCCAGCTCCTGTTCTCGCACCTCAAATGGTGTATCTTCCTGCTTGCTTTGACTGGAAAGCCACACCTGAAAGCATGACCGGCTGAGAGAGGCAAAAAGTCAAGCCGGTGGAGCCGCAGATTGTGATTATCCTAAATCACCAGTGACAGGCTCTGAAAATGCGACCTGCAAACTGTTACCACAAGAGATGGCTTTCCAAGAGCGGTCTCCACTGCTTGAAAAGATACCTAGGAGAGGTGGGGGAGGATGGGTGACCACTGCGATGAGTTTTCTATACGAGTCTGTTTTAAGATGCAGGGCGGGGGAGGGAACGGACTTTCTTCTATTTCCTTTTTAGCTAGCGAAGGCATGAACTGGTTTACAGGAAAGGTGCTAGGGTTTTTTTTTGGGGGGTGGCGAACAAAGACTCTGTGTGTAACTTAATGCCTTCTGGGGGAAGTCAGCTAGCATTTAAAGCTCTTAGATTCCAGTGTGCAACAGATCAGAAATGAGCTTGGAGTGTCAGCCGTCAAAATACACACAGAAACCACTTTAAGGAAGCATGAATTATGTATGAGGCACTCCAAAGTTGCTCGGGGCTAATGGTGTTGACATGTCACAGGTGATCTGTGCATCGGATCAGCGGTGGTCTGGTGGTGCTTTCTTGCTGTGTGGCAGGGGGTTATGTTTCCTGGGATGCAGGAAGACGTGGAGATGGAAAGCAGACCTGCGTCTCTGGCTCGGGCTGCTCAGCACATCAAGAATATAGTTGTACAGAGCTAAGCAGGGCCACAAATGGGGAAGCAAAAGGAACGGTCTTCTTTCCATGCAGATGCAGACCACTTTGTACGGCAGAGTTAAGCAACTTCAGGCAGGAGAGATTTTGAGCTGCTGTGGCACCTTTCCAGGAGCTAATAAGAACTTGAAATAGAGCCCAAGCCCTCACTGCACTTTATTTAGGCTCAGAGTGGCAGCTTTTCTTACTGCTGTAATTCAACAAGAAAAAAGCTCATAATCTTGTCTTTGAGTTTCTAGCTTTGAAACTGGATGGACTTAGAGAGCCTTCGTGTTAGTTAACAGGTAAGATGAGGGCCAAACTGTCTTCTCATTCTGGATTTACTTTGCCATCAGTGCCGGTAATCTCCAGTACAGAGATTATTATGCCTACCAGCGAGGTGAAAACAGAGTTTGTCTCATAGCATCCTATACAGTTCACCTCTAAAACCAGCCCGCAGAATGTGGGTACAGATAGATGATAACTTTGGAAACCACAGCGGTAGGTTCAAGTTACTGCCCCACATTAGTCAGGTTCATTAGTCAGGTTAAAGACTTTATCTGGCATTGGGGGAGGCTAGGGGTGCTTGCGTGCTCCTCTAACCCAACAGCTAGAGGGATGGTACCTTCAGCAGCACGGCAGTTACTTCACAAAACAATACACACTTCGAGTACCATCACTTCATCTTCTTTATACTTGAAGGTTGGTGACTGCATCGTTGAAAGCAGTGGCCTGTTAGCAAGACCAGCTACCAGTATGGTTGTTGTAACAGAACGGATTGGGGCCCCTGTTTTGTAACTGACTCAACCTTTCCCAGTTTCCCAGAATTAACTGGGGTGAACCAGAAGGGAAAGTTTTTCACAGTCTGACCCCATTTTGGCTGCTTGAGGCCCACTAAATCATAAAGTAAAGCCAACGTTGTAAGAATCACTCAGTTGAAGCTCTGATCCTTCTTTGGAAACATTTAATGTACTGATTTATAGTTTTCATTTTTTAAAATATATATTGTCCTTTTGCAAATTTTAAAACAAGGAAAAGTAAAATAGCAGTTGGCCAGCAAAGCTGACTTCTCAGGTAAACCAACACAAAAATCAGTTTTGACATGCTATTGAAGGAATTAAATTGTAGTCATCCCCACAAGATCATAAGTATGTCTAATTCAACCAATCGATACTGATTTACACTATGTCTAGGCTGCTGATCTGTAATTTATGACATTTCTAGAGGTGCATGTTATTCTGTGTTCAGAAAAAACTGATCGAAGTTTAAGATATATGTTCCCTTTGTGATTATCCTGATGATAATGAAAATCTTAGAAGTGTGACTTTAATAAAGCTTTTTCTCTCCTGTCCCTCTGTCCAGTAAGGCCCACTCTGCCCCACTTCATGCTCACAAATGAATGGGAGAGAGGAGCTGAGCCTGCCAGGGCCTCTCGGAGTTTCATGAGGAGCTGAGGCATGACTAGAAACTGGAAAAAGGAGACCAGGAACTTTTATGTGCCAGTGAGAAAGGATAGGAGTTTTACAAACTGTGTGTGTAGAACGTGAGCCAAAAAAAAAAAAAAAAAAGGAATTTAAACTTTTGAAGATCTAGCTTCTGTTCCTAGGCATGATAGAAATAAAGAACTAATTGAGCAATAAAACGTGCTTATTGGAGTTGGCTAGGGTGTGATCACTTGTAAAGGATTACTAACAACAGGATGAGGGTTTTTTCCTCTGCAGGGAAGAGAAATTAAGGAATATAAAATACAGGGCATAATATAGTCACGAGCATTTGAAATGCACATGTGTATAATGTCCTCCAACTTTTGCCTTCTTAAAACATTTCGGTAGTTCTGGGGAGGAAGGGAGGAATAAAACCCCAGCGCTGCGAACGAGCGGCAACTTCCCTGTCACTCGTGTACGTCAGTGCTGCTTTGGGCGTTTTATATCTGTGGGGTCTTGTTTCCGAGGTGCTGGTAAGCTGTGTCGGGCAGGTTGTTCTGCTCAGTGATAGTCTTGATAGCTCAGGATAACTCCCAAAACAAACAGCACTCCCCATCCTTTACTGTTCATACTATCTGTAAAAGCTGATCATAGAGGTTGCCCTATTGTGCAACCTAGATACCCGTACTGTGTTATGCTAGGCACTGTATGGGTTAAAAAAATCAAAACAGTTACTAGGTTGCAGAAAATTGAAAAGAAAATCTAAATAAACAAATATGATCAATGGATGTGTTTGGAACTGTTCTCAAATAAGCGCTAGGATTTGTAAGGCTAACCACTTTGCTCAGCAGTAAGTAGTTGTAGAACTGGACTTTAAAGAAAGACTGAAGGAAACCAAATTGCTCAACTGCCACAAATGCCCTGCTCTGTTCCTGTAAGAGAACATAAACCAAAAACTAATAAAAAAAAAAATTATTAACTGTTGGAAGAATTATTTCTATCAGCATTTCCCAGTAAAATTGAAGTGACTTAATTCCCAAACTTTCTTTCAAAAAAGGCGTTTTTTCAGGCTGTTGGAAGTTGGCCACTAAATGTGTCTGTAACACATTAGGCACTGTTTTTCAAAACACCTTGTGGACTGCTAATTGGGGTTTGCATAATACCGCAAAATTGCAGGCATTCCTTTGAAATAAGTAGGAATGAAAACTGCTTTTCTGGGGGAAAAGAAAAAGGAATTTTTTATTTTTAACAAAAAGCCTTAACAAAAATCCTTTGTTTTAATATGTTCTAATTATTGTTTGCTTTTTTTTCCTGAAGAAATTAGAATCATTTGAGGAAAAGTTTCTAAGCAGTTTTGAGTTACAGCAGTTCAAGGGGGCCTTGTACATACAGTACTACTGTTCAGGCCAAGAGGTAAACAATTATGAAATGCCTTTGAAATGCAGGGTTGGTGAGGCTTTTCAAGGTTATGCATTTTGTCACTGAACACAACAGTAAGTTGGTGGGGGCAGGAGTGAGGGATAGTTACTTATGCACAGATGTGCAAATGAAAAAGTTACGAAATTTAATAGCTCAAGGTCCAAATTCTTCATTATAACACCCTGTTGGAAATCTGACTTACCGTGTAGGGACTGGGGCAGGATCAAAAAAAAAATTTTATTTTTTTTAAGTTAGAGAAATACACTTACTTGGCCAAAATCCAGACTTATTCTGCTCTTTGGCTGGTGAGTTTACATGCATTTCAGGCCTGTCCCTCCTGCAGATCTAGGGCTGCACTGGGTTTGGCCTGAAGGTGTTTTTAGGGTGGAGCAGGATCGAACCAGGGCTGGCACAGGAAAGCATTAGGCTGCATTCTCTACTTCTGTCCTTTCTAACCATTGGGCTACTGTGAGCTGTGAATCCTTTTCATGGCTTTGAATTCTCTAAACGTCAGTCCAAGCAAGCTGGTTTTGGTTGTTTCCTAAGTGTCCAACAACTTACCATGACTGGACGTGAATAGCAGCTCTTGCAAAGGAAAAGCTGGAAAAAGCCACTTTCCGAGCATCGCCGAAGAGTGGCTGGGTGCGTGAGAGAGCCAGTCCTATCCAATTAACTCTTATTTCTGTCCTGAAATTCTGAAAGTGCAGTTGTAACATCTCATCACGCTCTGGGTGACATGCCCAGCCTGAAAGCATGAAGATGGTATTTCCAGATCTGCTTCACCTCACTGCATGATTCTGTGTTTAATGAAATACAGCAAAAGGAAAGCTTTTAGGGAAGCACATGTACTGGATGCTAATAGAGTTGGAAACTTCCACTGTATTTACCAACAAGAACAGTCTCTTACGGTCAGAAGCTCACTACAGCAAATAATACTGTAGCTCAAAGAACAGAGAGGTGTCGGGGAAGGGAGAATTTTTTCTTCTGAGTGTCAGGTTTGACAGTACTTTTGTTTGTATCTTACAAATGTCTCATGCTTATATCTAAGACATGCTATTTCAGGCTTTTATAAAGGCTTTAAATGAAAAGTACACGTCCTTCACGTTAATCAATTACACAAAAATAAGGAAAGAAAATTACCTTTTGGTATATTCGAAGCAGAGGAGGAGGCGGCAAGGGCAGATCAGCAGGGCTTTGTGCGGCAGTGCCGATGTATGAAATAAACAACTTTTGACAGGAAGATTACAAAAACTGAAATCATAAAGAGAGAAAAGCTGTTGCTAAATGGTAAGCGTGAATTTGCTTTACTTACCCACCTTTTTCCTTCTGCTTAAACAGAGATACATTCCAGATTCTTGGAGATTTTAATCGTCCCTGAGCTGTTGAAAACTTTGTCACCTGCACAGTAAACTCAGGTTTACACAGCCTGTTGGGTGGGAGAAGCCCTCTGCCCCTCTCCTGTGGTGCCTCATGGGCTCCATCGTGCTGCTAATGACGGGGTGCGGAGTTCGTGCACAAAACTGGCTGGCAGCTCTACAGAGATCACAGAAAGAAAGTGTCTGGTGCTGTGTATTTTTAACTTTATACATCTCTGTTGGAAAGATAGTCAGGTAAATGAAGGAAATGCGGGAGGCCAGAGGTTGGAAAAACATCCTGATGAGAGAAGAAAATTCCTTCTTCTAATGCAAGGTTTTGTCACTGCGCCATGAAGCTCAGAAAATAACGATGAGTGGTCATAGCTATCTACTACATGTAGAATTTGCTTTAGATTGAAAACAAGAGCAGGAAGACGAAAAAAGTCTCTCCAGAAGAGCACAGCATGCACCCGTCTGTCTTTGCAGCAGTGATGAGAATATCATCATCCTCTCCATACAATTCTTGTGAGTGTGAAGGTGAGAATCACAGAAAATAGTCACATAATGACTCAAGCTTTTCTTCCTTACAGGTCTGTCTTATTTTCTCTCATCCCGATGATACTATAAAGAACAAAATATGTAATAAAAATACTCATGAGTTAAAGTACTTTTGTTCATTCGCTTACTATTTCTGTAGGAATTGATCCGCTCAGAATTACAAAGAGCAGAGATGCTAGTGATTGTAATTAACTGGAGATAATATGTCAGTACGTCAGCACTTTTCTAAAAGTGCCATTTCTGTCATAGAGTTTCAGAAAACCCTAGAAAAGCAGAGGAATGTAATTGTTTGCTGTCATAAGAGGTGCCTTTGCAAATTTGTATTGAAATACAGTTTCTTGTTGCAGGCACGCCCACCCATGGTTCAAATATACGCTGTTCTAGTATTTATTTTAGACCCACTTCTAAAATTAGAAATTGCAGGGGGGGACCCCAAAAGACAGATAAACCACACACTGAGAACAGTGTCTTCTGAGACCTGGAAGAAAGTTTTCTTTGCTTTTTGTTTTTTCTAGCACTTGTTTCCCCTACAGTTTCTGGGTTTGGCCCACACTAGTTGAAATGTATGCTTACACAAAAGCCTACAAAGAAGTCTTATCTCAATATTATTTTGAGGACGTGAAGGTTGTGAATCATACAAGGCCTGTTTACATGATCCTTGACTGGATTTGGACCAAAATAAGTGGTCTGCCTTAGCAGCCTACCTTACGTACGTGGAATAGTCATAGCCACAGATGTTAATTTGTGTGCTCATAGAGAAATGTGTTAATTTTACTCCTGACCTGAAGATGGTAGGTTTGCTTAATTTTATCATAGCCCGTTAAAATTCTTCACCTAAAATCTAGTGGAAACTGAACAAAAATACTGTGAGATGGACTGTTCCCTTAGTATTTCTAATCCAGCCAACATGTGATTTACCTTTCTGTATGACTCTGTGCTCAGACCAAAAATGTTGCCTTTCCATTAGCCTACTCCACCTAAAGGCAAGAAATTAAAGCAAAACCGTATCTCCAGCAATGAAAGCTGTTCATTCTAGCACCGCTTCCGTTAAGCAAGCAGAATGTCGTCTATATGTGAAAATGCACTGAACATTATCTAGGTGATCATAGCATTCCTCAGTTAGCTGTAAACTCTCATATTGGCTCAAATCACACACACACACATCCCCCAATAAATTTCAAAGATCCTTTTTTCACTCGCCTATTGTTGAAAATTCTCATTTTCTCTTGTTACATATAGCTGTTGTGCAGTGCAGTGAGTGCAGTAAGAGTATTAGATGCTTGACAAGACTGGTGATTTTTACGTTTATATGGTGGGACTGCATTTGGGGAGACAACAAGAGCCTTTAAATTAGTATTCACTAATTTCAGATAGCAAAGATTTATAGATTTAGGCTAGCTGACAAAGGATGTTTTCCTGTCTTGTAATGGGTTTGTACAGCCTGAAAGCATCTTACGTCCTGCTACTCGGGAATGTGAGGTGGTAGTTAATGAACTGTGGTAAGCTATAAGTTAGTAAATATTCAGATATGGGCACCATACTGTGTAGCTTGCTGAATCTGACCACAATTATTACATAATTATTGTGGTCATGAGTGGTTTCTGAGTTTTGAATTAACAAAGCGTAGTTGTGTACTGTTAGTAGTTGGTTGCTAGGGGTTTAGTTTAATTAGTCAAGTTTAAACGTAGCTTGCTATGAAAAGCAAATGTTTTAGTGTGTTATGGTTTTCTTGAGTTCAGACTGGGAAAGTATGAATTTACAATGAGAAAGCATAGTGCAAACTACAGTGTTCTTGGGTAATATCCAGAAAATAGGTTGCTGCTGAAAACCGATTTAGCTGTCTTTTTTTCTGTTGGTACTATTGAACTAATAGCCTTTAAATCCAATTAGTTTCATTTCAGATAACATTTGAAAATATTTCATCGCATCCCTACCACAAAAAATAAGGTGGCTGTAATAGAATTTTACACATTATCTAAATTACCCCCAGCATTTAACATAGTTATCTCTTTTCTATACAGCTTGTCCTGGAGTTGCAGTCCTTCTAGAGATTATTGTTCTTGGTCACTAGGGGTCAGTGATTCAGCTCCATGTTAAGGTTCTTCGAGGTATTGAAGTTAGGCACCCAAGTTCCCGCTGTAGCCGGTGGAAGTCGAGGCAACTGAATGCTCCTTAGGCTCCACCGACTTACGGCTTTGACTGTAACGGGGGCTGAGATGTGTAGCTCACATGTAGATGCTTACATTTAAGTATTTGAATTAGGGAAATAAGTTTCAGCCTTCAGGTTCTGCTGCGCTCTGGTGAGGTTACTTTGTGATGGTCTGATCTAGAGCCAATGTAAGGTTTCTCACAGAAAGCAAAATGGGATTTGGCCACTCCGGGAACAAAGACACGGGAATACGTATTTTGTCTTTACCTTTGATGGCCACAGAGCTCAGTATTTTGGTACCAGTAAAAGAAATTTAGTACAGGGAAGGCTGAGAAAGGCTGGTGGGACTTGCCAGAGAGGGAGAAGCAGATGTGTGTGTGGAGAAACAGGCTGGGAGAGCTCAGAGGATGTAGGGGCTGTGACTGGGAGTTTCTCTGTTCCCCAAATTGACCTCCCCAGAGATTTTATTGGAGGGCTGTCATGGGTCCCTGGGGCTCTCACCTCGGTGGCAGTACGAGGCATGGATCAGACGCACAAGAGCAACCTACACCTTAGCTTCTACTTCCACTCCCTTCCCAAAGCTGCCTTTATTTCTTACGTTGGCAGAGTAAGAGCAGCCAGGAGCGCTCTCATACCCCCAGAGGCAACGTGCATGGCAGGCTTGGCCCTGGGCCTGCCCGCCTGCGCTGCTGCCAGCGCCCAGCGGCTCCAAAAGCATAAACAAACCAGGCAGAGGGCAAGCAAGTACAGCTCCTGCTGCTTACCCCAGTCCCATCCCACCGCAGTCAGGGGGAACGGGAACAGCCCTTCTCCTTCATCCTTCTCCTGCCTGAGTGCTGGAGAAGTCAGTGCAGCAGGACCCAACACTGAGTGGGACCCAGTAGACCACACAGCCGCTTTGCCCAATTGGGCCTTTAGTGGGTTGCCCCCACTTCTGCCTAAAAGCTTACAAAGGGTTTTTTTTAAGGATTTTGGCCAAAATAATTTTTGGTAAAGCTCGCAGGATCTGAAGGTTTGCTGTTTGGCCAGTGCAACTGTCCTTCCTTTGGTGTGATGTTAAAAGAATAGGAAAAAGTAAAAGAAAGAACCAAAGGAAATTTACTCACACCTGATTCTGTCTGTCTGACACATAACTTCTCATGAAGTAATTGTTAGCAATTCAAGCATGATTTTGATGTCTCTTAAATACTGTGTGTAACTGTTGAGCACAATTTTGGACAGTTTCCTGATTCTGGATAAATGGTATTCTCCTTCCATGTACTAAAGCGTTAAGGAAACATCTCTACCATGTTGCAAGTTTATAGTTTTTATTTTCTGTGAGTTGGGGGGGTAGTGGATTTTTTTTTTAAATCTCTAATGCATTACAGCTTAAAACAATTCTAGCCTTCTGATTTTCTCTTGGTCTCCCTCAGCACAGAAGAGTATCGCAGTATTTTCCCCACTTACTTAAATTCTTTAATTAAAAAATTAAATTCTTTAATTTGACTTGAAAAATTACTAGTTGACAGGTAATTATTTTTTCCAGGTAGGATGTGCTGCTCTTGATAGGTCGTTAGGGACAGCATGGAGCCGTTAGGAGCGAATTGCTCTGTTCAGTCCCGGCACGGCCAGTGGTGGCTGCAGCTGTTCCCTTTCGGCTCCCTCCGCGCGGTTCTGCCCTGACCCGCAGTGCGATCCTCGGGAATAACAAACAGGGAGCGTCATCCTCTGGGCCAGCAGAGCCCTCGAAACTCCCTCATAATCTCCCTGAGAAGTTCACCCAGTAATGTAAATGGTAGCGGTTGCTTTATGACACGGAGTCTTGGCTCCAGAGAAGTGAATGCAAACCAACTTATTCTTAATTATTTTTTAAAGGAAAGCAGATTTCCTGCATAGTGATAATCAATGGGACTTGCGTTTGAAAGAAAGATGGGTTATTCAAAATGAAACCAAATCTGCCCAGGGCACATTTCCAATGGAGCTTACTTCTTTTTAAGTTCACTTATGCTTTCATAAGTAGTTCCTGAATAATCTTTAGTAAGTGTAAATTAAAGAGCCACCCGTACTAACAAAATCAGCCAAGGTCTAAATTTGCTTTAGGAACAATTTTAAAAGCAGTGGTCCAATTGTGTCAGCCAGTACATTCTTCTTGCCTTTTATGGCTTTCCAAACTGTTCAGTTTCCATATCTAAATGCCATTATAAAGCACTGCCATATGTATTTATTTCAGAATGGTAATCTTTCTGATTAGAAGTCAGCGCTGCCTTTCCCTACATTTGTCAGTAAGAAATGCAGGAGATAACGTGGGTTTCTAGGATTTGAGAAGACACTCTTCAAAAAAATGTGTTGCAAACACCATCGTAATCAACTGCGTCGGTCACGCCCAGCGAGAAGCTGGACCTTCTGCCTGGGTTCTTCTACCCGCCGAGTTCAGGTCCATCCCGTGTAATCCAGAACAGCCCCTTTGATGGGAGGATGCTTATGCTACATCTTTTTTGGGTGCGGTGTCTCACAGGCACGTGTGCAGCCGGGACGCTTTTAGCTCCACGCTGCTCTGCCGGCTTGCCGTGTCATGGACCAGCGCGCCTCGCCTCGCTCCTCCGGCCGCGGGACTGGTGTGGGAGGCAGCCGGCATTTCCAGCGCCTGCTGCTTCTCCAGGCTTGCAGCTGGAAATTGGAGGCAACTTGTGGCCTATTCTCTTGCTGGCAGTTTTCAGGCCTGCAGAACTTAAAGCCTGTTTTGGCACGTAATCCTCAGAAGTGCCTTTTGTGAAAATAAAATTCAGGTTTTTTTGAGAAGCACTGAAGCCGCATGAATTAAAAACATCACGTTACTGACTTTCCAAGTGGAGTGGCAGATTGTTCCACCCTGTCCTGGTGCCATTGTCAGATAAGAAAATTGAATTCTTCTCTCCTCACGTTTCCTTGGGTGAAAAAAGAAATATAAAGTCTCCATAGCTAGAACTGATTAATGTCAATTCTGTAATGACAAGATATTTCAAAATTACTGTCTCATGTCCTTTAGAGTTTTTTTTCTTCTTTAGCAGTCTCCTCTGTTAGAACATGTTTACAGTAGGTACTCTCTTAAACTAGAATTTCTAAAAGATTTCAGAGAAAGAAAACAGGGAAATTACCTTGACATTCAGTGACAGCTGTAATATCATGTAAATCATTACTAATGGAGAACAATTATGGAGGCTCAGAGTCGACTGTAATAGATTTTTCACACAAAGGAGGAAGGATGTTGGACCTGCTGTAGAGCTGTGAAGAAGTAATTACATATCATCTTTCGTACCTAACAAATGAGATATTTTTAAAGATGTCACACTAGCCGTGACACGCTCAAGAACATCATGTTCTAGGCAGTGAGGTGTTTTGTTTGCATTTACATCTTTTAGAGCAGCCGTCTGTAGTGCAGCATTTGTGTGCCTGCTGCGTATTTTGGGTGTGCGTGTACGTTACCGTATTCATTTTGTGCGGTTGTTCGGTAACCTGTTAGTGGGTACGTCGCAGCCATTTGGGATCTGTGCTGTATATACTGACTGCTGTCTGCTGTCTTGCCTCAGCCAACGTGCAAGTTCTTTTTCAAAGTGACTTCTTTTCTACTTAGCAATGTGACCTCCTCAGGACTAATACCTCCCGTAGAGGGAAGATATCCTATTTCTACAGTGGTATTTATACTGAGGTCTGAGAAGGTTTAATGAAATGTAGTAATTTGAGGTTCAAAACTTTAGTGAGAGATAATTATCCATAGCTTATGAAGATGGAATAGATGCTATTTGAATGCTCCATTGCTTCAAGGATATAATGCCGTTTGCTTCTCGCTATTCTGTTAATTTTCATCTGATTTTGCAGTTCTCTGTATCAGCACTTCCTTTAGTTATGAGTGGGTTTTAGTTAATGCCACTTGTCTCCTGCCTCTGCCTTACAGATGGTGAAAAATCACTGTAGGGCAGTGTGCATTGACCTGATAGATGGAAGGCTTCAGTTGCACCTGCAATTAGACTCACCTTTTATTGCATCCAAGTGGAAAAAGAAATTGGCACTAGGACATAGCATTTACTCTGCCCGTTTGTGGACTGGAGCTCAGAACCAGGAGCCGCCCCACCATTGGACTGCATTAGGAGAATCCCAAAACTCAGGTCCAGCCCTGCATCTTGCTCTGTACGTTGTAGTGACATTTTGTGTCGTAGAAGCTCAGACCTGTGTTATAGTATCATTTAGTGACCCGAGTATAAATACAGGACCTTTTTCAATTTCAACATTAATTTACTTTAACACAAGTCATATTTGGAGATCATGATGGTTTTCATTTGTTTGTCTGTTGCAATCATTTGGGCACATCACTTATCTGCCTGTTGTAGGTACGATGAGCACTGAAAACCTGAGGTGACAGCATGTTTTCCACCTGTGTCCTGAAGTGCAGAAGTCTCTTGGAGACCGAAACACCTTAGTTTAAACTCAGTCTTTTAATTAATAGTCAAGTAAAGGATGAGAAGTGTTTGATATGAAGGAGTTTGGACTTGATGGTTTAAAAACCGTGGATTCTCAGAAGTCAGTTTCTGTTTCCAGCATCAGTTTCCCAGCTGTGAAATGGATTTTATATTTAACAGCTACATGAGAATGGACTGAGCCTAGATTACATTCATGCCTTGCTTGCATTAACTGGAAGAGGCTGGTGTTCTTCCTGTATTTTGGACTGGCCAAGATCCATCTGACCATTTGTAGAAAGCTTTGCAAAGGAAAGCAACCCCTAACAATACTAGTTGAAAAAACCTGCATATTTTGTGATCTTAATCGCTAGTCACAATAAAAAATCTTCAGTGTTTCTTGAAGACATAACAGGGTCAGGGCATATGTGTTTTCCTTCAGTTTATCCCCAAACATCTGTTTTCCCAGTGAATAAAAGAGTAAACAGGAGAGTGAGAGGACAATTTATTTTCCTGATTTCAATCTTTCTGTCAAACTCTTTCATCTTAGAATCGCACTGTTAAATAAAATTTTGGGAAAGGGACATGTTCCTGAAATATTTGCAATGTTTAAACCTTTGTTTCCCTTGATAAAAAAATTTACACTGAAACCATTTGACTACTTCCTCAATTCACTGCTGTGGGAGTTATAATGTCTTTAAAATCTTTAAAATGTGTTTACATATATGATTCTATACATAAATATGTATTTTAAATGTGTGTAAATATATATTTATATTTCATTTTTCTTTGTGCTTTGCTTTTCTTCCCATTGGGGGATTGTTCAGGCACCTGGCTGCTCAAATGCTCTGTCAGTCTAATTTAATTCATGGACAACTTTACCACTTGTTCCTTTGCCAATATAGCCTTTAGAGAAGTCCTGGATCATTGCTGTGCATTAATAGTTTGTCTTTACAATAATTAATGTGTGCAATCTATCCCGTGGTTTTAAAAAACCCTCAAACAAACCAAGGACAAAGTACTTGGGTTTTACTCCTGGGCAGAGTTGCCATGTAAATGTTTCTAGTGGCGATATTCACTTCGCCGGTTCTCATCGCTGTGCTGATGCCAAGTGATAATTGGGAAAGTGACATGGCTGAGAGAACCAAATTTGTACTGGACTGCTTTTGCTCCTTTTCAGACGAGTCAGTTTTCATCATGGCTGTCACGCAAATATGTGCAGCAGTTAAAACACTGGAGGCAGTTCAGGGACAGGAACTTTGGGGTAATATAGAGAAGAATAGAGATGACTTGGCCAAGCTGAGTAAAATACACGTTAGTTCAGGACCGTTCTGTCCAGCTGCTATCTTGAATTGTCTTTGACTTCTAGCCTATGATGAGACTAGCCTACTCATCTTTACTGGTCTTGCTATCAGATACATCACACGTATTATCTATTTCAGGGTTTAAAAGCATGTCTTTTTAACTGTGGGAGTTGAAAAAAAAGATCATGTGCTCTGAAGAAATTGCATTCTAAAAATCACTGAATGCATGGGAAACTTCACAGATCAAAGCATGGTGTAATGTCTTATGATGGCATGTTGTCTGAAAGATGCCGAATACCCAAGTGGAACCTGAGAATGTTTTATTTTTCAGTCTTATAAATTCCTGGCATGAATCTGCCTAGCTGAATAGCTCCAGTTACAAAGTATTGATTCAGCGTCATGCAACTGAGATGAGGGAGTAGGAGAAGGAACTTTTCTCACAAGATTTGAATTATTTCTGCAAACATATGTAGTGAATTTCAGTAGTTGTGTTGGTTAAGGAAACTTGTTCAAAACTTTGTCCCACTGATGACTAGTTGCTCTTCAGACACTTCTAGGTGAGAAGTATCTGGGAAACAAGATATATGCATCCTATATAGCAGGGAACTAATAATTACAGAACTTCAAATAAGGACTTGTGGATGAGAAGGTGGGGTTTTAATAACAACCATATTCTCATCAGGAATTTGGCAGCCTAACGGTTCAATGGCTCTGAACAGAGGTTCCAGCAAGCTTTCTTGCAGGATTTCTGGCCTATTCCATTCCTGATGCAGCTGGACCAATATTAAAATGGCATTTCTTGGTACTGTCTGAACCCAGAACATACAAGGAAGCATCAATGAACAAAAAAATGAATGGTGGAGGAGGAGAAGAGGGGTATTGAATTTTTTGATGCGGAGGAAAACTATGACAGGTCGCAAACGGCTGCCTGGACCCAGACCTCCTCCACTGGATCAGATGGTGCTCCCAAAGTGGAGAAGGAAGATCCCGTTAAATCTTTAAAGCAAGACATTTTTTCCTTTCCAGAAGCAGAAACAGCTGCAGCAGTAAAGAATCACACAGAGCTGCCTACAACTCTGCCATCCTCTACTCTCAAACAAGCCCAGAGTCACAACATGGAGTTAAAATCCCCAGGACCACACAGGTTGAAGGGCCTTTTTGCAGGTCTCCAGTCCAACCTGCTGCTCCAAGCAGGCTCAGCTGGGAGCTCAGTTGCTCAGGACATTACCCAGCCAGGTCTTAGGAACCTCTGAGGAAGGAGACTGCACAGCCTCAGTGGGCAACCTCTTCTTGAATTCGAGAAAATTCAAGAGAGATCTAGAGTCTTCCTAGTTGTGTGGGAGGGCATAAGAGTGTTTTCAGGCACTGTCCCAGACTACTTCAGTGAGAAATGGTCTCTGACAAGGATAGTACGATGCTGGTCTTTCAGAGTAGTTGCCAAAAATCATCTGAAAAGGAGACCACTGCTTGGGTGAGGAGAGGTTGTATACCTTTGTTGCCAAGCTAGGCCGATTTTCCACATTAGGGAAAGAAGGGGCAAAAAAAGAAAAAAAGAAAAGAGGAAAGGATCAGGTGGATGGGATGTACAACTGAATGGTTAACAAAGGTGAGAGATGACTGGGCCTTCCTTGCTACAGTATGTTTTAAGGTGAAAACATAAAGGAGGGGTGAAAGAAGATGAGACCTTATTAAAGAGACTGGAAGAGTGACCTGGGTGATGATTCCCCTTTATGTCAGAGAAATAAAGGCAGTTTTCATCAATGAACTTCCTAGTATACTTGGTGACATTTATAAAGGCATTGGATGGGTTTCTGTTTATGAGAGGAGTAGATATATGTCCTGAAGACAAAGACAACAAAAGAGTAGAGGCTTAGTGAGTTATGGTGGAAAAGATCAGCCAATAAAAATTATTTCACTAACCTGTTAAAGGGATGAAAAGTGATTTTTTTATATGAACCAAAGACAGACAGATGTATTATTGTGCCATTATAAGGCATGCATTTATAGAGTGGTCTAAAGGAGATACCTGACAACATGCAGACTGCTGCTGTGTGCAGTCCCCTCTCCACCAAGTATTGGGGGAACTATTTCCTGAGCGGTCTGTGTTGGGGGCAAAGGCAGTGGGCAGGTTACAAGTCTAGCCCTGGATCGATCGAGAGGACTGATAGCTACACAAAGTAGCATACAGAAAAGTTAGCAAACTCTTTACAAGGCTTGTTTAATCAATGCTTTTAAGGAGGAGAAACTCCATCCTCCTGGAAGAAAGCAAAGGTATTTGTAACACTTGAAGAAAAGAAGAGACTGCTTGTCACCTCTACGTATTTCATTCAGGCAAATTGTTCTCGCTCCCCCGTATTGACAGACTAGTAACATGTGAGGTATGTATGCCCAGAGCAGTATGGATTCATGGGAGCAGGAAAAATTTCAAGTAATAATAGAAAAGCTCTACTATGAGCTATACAAGACAGAATAACAGATAAGTTACCTGGGGATCTAGAGGGGATATTTAGAAATACTGCATTTAGGAAAATGTGGCTTTGGAGTTAAGGTGAGACCTTGTGTTTCTGCTCTGTATAAGGGTGTTCAGGCTTCTGAAGTAGGGAAAGGAACATCTTTAAGATGGTTAATTAACGTGGCAGGAGCCTCCGTGGTATCTACAACTACAGCAGGAGAACATCTGTCTGCAGCAATTAGGCAGGAACTTCCAGACTAAAGGGCCGCTCACAGATGGAGCCGATAGCTTGCCAGGCAGATGATATAGGGCTGTTTATACAAACCCACTTTTCCTCTTAAAAGCAATAGAATAGCAAACACATATCGTTGGCAGTCGTAGGGTATGAAATTAATTATGATGACTCTGAAATGTTAAGTGCCTGCTATTTTGAAAAAATTACACTAGGAGGGGGAAGAAACCTCAGATTCATTAAGTAGGGTAAGAATTCATACTAATGTGACAGAAAAACACAAGGTCTTATTGCAAGTTTATTATACTGTATAAAATAATAAAAGCCTTTGAAGAATGGGTAGAGATTAAGCTTTCTTGGATGTGCAGAATAGCTTTCAGTAAAATGAATATATTTTTCCTATTTATTACTTTTGTTAAGGTTAGAGAATTAAGATTGTTAAATAATTTCTTCTCAGAATCTATCAAACATGTAAGCCTGTTTTGGTCAGGGAATATATTGCCCTGCAAGGAGTAGGATATGAAATCTTCTAGGTATTTGAAGATACCCTATGGTGTAGGAGGGGTTTTTCAGTATGTTTATTTTTACTGTATGTGATGGTAATATTCATAGAAAAGTTCTCATAACACTGCATGCTCCACTACTGATTAGATGACATAGAATCTCATTAGAGCTAAAATCTATTTGATTTCAAAAGAAAATATGGTACGACTTAGCATGTAAAAGAGAAAAAAATCAAGGAAAGAAGTTTTAACTAAACAGTGGGGAAGGAATGTAAAATAGTTGCCTTCGGTCTCTCCCCACTCACTCAATCGTTTCCTGAATGTAGTGCAAAGAAAGCATTTGTACTCTATGGCTACTATTTCTCTTTATAATCATGCACATTTTCTGATGATGTAGTGCTACGGAGGTTGTTGGCAAAGGTGCTTCTTTTTCCAGTACCTTGTAGTTGTGGAAGAAACTCAATAACAGGCTCTGTACTGGTTTAGCTACCTGTGCTTTTCTCTGAGAAGCTCATTTTACAAAGAAAGAAAATCCAATATCCTACCTTTTACAACTGCTAGACAAGGGGTTGCTCAAATCAATAATTACCTACCTTACCAAATCCTGTGATTTGCTGGAACATAGTTCAGTTTCTCCATAATGTATCTCATCTTATTAGGCTGATAAAAAAAAGGGGGAGTGTCCGTAGCTGAAGGACAAACATTCTGTAGCCAGAATTTTCTGAATTCCAATAGACATTAGTGTAGAATAACGTATTTTTCCTTTGTATGTGTTAGTATGTTGAGGATGGATACAAGGCTTACTTCTTATTAACACTAACAGATATTCCATTTTAGAAAGCAAATATTAACCTCATTTTCTTGCAGTTTCTGTCTGTTCCACTCTGATTTTTTTACCTGACTGAGAAAAAAGAAAAGGTGAATTTTGGATCTATTTTTTGAAAAGCATATGGAGTCTCTGCTGAATTGTCCGTGCAGCCTGACATGACTGCCCTAGGAGTGTGGGGTGTCACTGCTTGTTTTCAGGAGATGGAGTTCTGTGGCTGCTGGATCAAGGTCTTGAATCCATGTGATTTTTTTCAAGTTGTAATTTGCAGCTCCGTTTCTGATCTGAAATGCAAAGACTCCTCAGTAATGTGCAAACAGAATAGTGTGTCTTTATAATTATGATAGGACTTTGTTTACCTGAGGTTGTTTCCACCCCACACACCCCCCACACCCAACAACTTTTGTTCTTTCACTGACCCCAGCGGTTCCTGCAGCATCCGCAGACTGTGCAGCATCTGAATGCAGATGCAGCCCCTCCGTTTCTGAAAAAGAAAGATTTGGGAGCAGCCCTGACTCAGGGGCCTGGGGGACCACTGGCTGGGCTGCTCTTTCCGTGGAAGGCTCAGGGCAACCTGTCCCTTTCTTCTTGTCATTCACAACACCACCCCAGACCAACACATTTACTTTTCCAGGAGCCTCGGTGATGATGTCAGTTAGTGAGAAAGGTAAATGAAGTCACAGAGAAGATCAAGCAACGGGAAGGCGTCTGGGTCACCTCCAGAAACCCATTCTAGTTTCCACAGAACTGAAATCTTTTCCCCTTTTGTATACAAGTGGAAAGTCAGTTCAGGTAAATGAGATTTGTCTTTTCAGGTGAAAAAGCAGTACAGGCTGTTCAACTCCCTTGTGGGGAGTAAACCACTTGTAGCCACTTCCACTGGCCCTTGCGCACATGAGATCTCTCTGCCCAGCAGCCACCTGCGTCCAAGGCTGCAGAGACACCTGGAGATGGGCCAGCAGATCTCAGAGCAACCGCAGGAGCCAACACAAGGACTGAATGCCCCAGTACTTGATACTTGTGATCCTGGAAAAACTGTTCTTCCTAGAATTCAGAAAAAAAAAAACATTTGCTGAGCTTTAGTTCATAAAAAAACGGAATAGGAACATCTCATAGTGAACCAACAAACCTGAAGTATGAACTCACAGCTGCGGTATACTTGCCACACAAATAAGATGGTGCTGGAAGGAGTGATTTATTTATGCCTTCGTGCTGCAATGGATCCTGTTGCATTCTGGAGAGAGAATACTCAGCCATTAGGTTTTGGGGAGGAATCAAACAGGAAGCTTAATTTAAGGTGAACTGGAATATACGTTCTTCGTTAGGATTTTAGGCACGCTTCTGTCTGCTGGTAGAATTTTAATCGGTGTTTTCCTCCGTGTAGTTGACGTAGGATCTATGTTTGAATAGCCATGAATACAGTCTACGTTACCTTGCTACACTTGTGTGGGAACTAACAGAGTACAGCATTTTTCCCAATAATATGCATCTGGTATTAGAGCTTGGTCCAAAATATTAGTCAGTTTTACAACTATAGACAGAATTTTATAACATTCTTCCGTAATGTGATAACGACGAGCTGATTTTTACAAATCTTCGTGGACTTTCTCTTCAGTGTATAACCAGATTAAAATTTAACTTTTTCAAAAGTTTCACGTGTTTAGCTCTTTCACTGGTTCACTGAGACCTAGCCAAATATTTGGGGAGAGAAGGTTCTTGTGAGTTTTCTAGCAGAGTTCCTGAATTGCTTTTCTGTCATAAATTCAAAAGCTATTTTGCAGAAACTTGGTATTAGATATCATTTGTAAGAAGACTCTTAACTAGTTGAGATTATTTTTCATCTAGCTCTTGATTTTTCTTAGCTACTGAATATAGTGTTAAGGTAGAGTCTAGGAAAAACACAACTTTTTTCTAGATGTTACTTTAAGATATATTCAATGTTTATTCCAGCTGATCTGTTTTGAAGAAAAAGACAGTAATCTTACTGCTTTTACTGTGTTATGTCTTGCAATTCCCAGAAGAAACAAACAAAAAAACAGAAAGAAAACCAATCTCTGCTTAGTAGGAATTGCACAAGAGTATGGTGAGTCAAGAAATACTTTTTATATGCCTTCACACGCACATGCCAGAAAGTCTCCGCCAGAGTAATTCTCTATTGGAATTTACAGGGGTTTGTGAAGAGCAAATACTGAAGTGCTGTCTTGCTCTTTCTCCTTTAAAATACTATTTGAGGAGGAGCCTGAGGAGGTGGATTGCTCAGAAAAGGATCTGTTCAATGAGTATCTAAGAACTCTTGAGTTGCTAAGCTGTAATTTAAAGGTAAATTTTGAGACAAAGCACAATTAAATTATTGTTTGTACAGTTTATTGTTCCTTTGGGATTTATAAAACCGTCTCCAGTATTTTTTGCCTCCACCCAAAAGAGTTTGTTTGTTTGTTGTATTAGAAGTTTTAAATTGCAGTTTTCTCCTCTTTCTGAAAGACTTTAGCAATTATTTGAATTCCCTAAGAACATGTTAAAACACAGGAGACAAAAGCCTCAGCTTCTGTTTTCAGCTCTAGCTGTGGAGAAAGGCAGTGTTGCAGCATACACAGCCAGTGAGAGGACCAGGCACTTCTAATGTAAAACAGTTTGAAATATTTGTAATCTTTTTGTTGCTGGTTTGGTTTTGGTGTTTTTCTGTATTAACAAAAAACAAGGATAAAATGCACAGGGCTTTTGGTTCACTTCAAATATAAAGTAATACAGGTAGCACAATTAAATATCTTTGCTAGTGGCACTTCTTAAATGATGAAGTAATTGGATGGCATTAAGTGAGAAGTTCTTACAGGGTGTCTTGGCCTCCAGAAGGGGTATGATGCCGGCACGCTCTGGACCGCCCCAGCGTCCCCGGGAAGCTGCCTTGCTGGGTCCCTGGGACGCGGGGTGCCTGCACGTGCCTCCTGGTAGCGTTCTCGGCACTGACACAATAGATAAAGATTTAGCATGGTTTATGCCAGTGGTGGGCCCGAATTGCGGACCTGGCTTCTAGGTGTAGTTCCAGTGTAGTGGTTCATGAATGGAGACTTCTGCCAGTTAGCTGATAATTAGTAATACGATTTTTACAGTGTTGATTTGTGTTTCTGCCCATTCATGGTGGTTATGGAAGATTATTAAAAAAAAATGTATTGATGCAAAGGTTGAGCAGCAAGTAGTTTGCTGTCTGAAAACCAGTTTTTCCCGCTTCTTGTGAATGGATGTACAGGGTAGGAGGAAGGAGAAGAATACTCTCCCTCCCCTGCTCTGTCCATCCGCCTCAGCAAGAGACCAAGCAGGATCCATTTCTGTCTCCGGGGCAAGACAGGGTTTCCCTCCCTTCGGGTATGTCCTTTCCTCCCAAAGAGTAGTGTTTGGTTCAGGTCCCTTATGTGCCATTGCTATTCGTAACTTCAGTGTCAAAGTGAAATCAAGACTAGGTGTACATAATTAGGGAAGAAGATGGTGATGTAAAGGATCATTGAAAGGAGCTCTGGTTACAGTGAGCTGTGTTTATCCCTCTCTGCGTATCTTGCGAGTTGCTCTTCCTTTCAGATATTAAGGATTTCCAGTTCCTGGAATAAGGAGCTGGGGTGGAACCCCATATTCACCAGAACAAGTCAGGCAGAGGGTACCTGGCAGCAGCTTGCGCATTTGATGGGCTGAGCGAAGCCACGGCTGCCAGCGCGTCTGCTGGGGAAGAAGCCCAAGCGCCAGCTGCTCCTGCCGCTGCTTGGTGTCCCAGTCAGGGCTCAGCCATCAAACACAAAACCAGGTTCTGGGAAATACCAGTCTTTGCCAATGGCAAGCACCTAATTAGATGTGTTTATCAACTGTTTTGTAATTACAGAAATATGTCGCTAATTATTTTTCTTTGAGCCAGCTCATGCTTACCTCTCTTAAGGATGTGCCATGAATAAAAAAGGTAAACTGCTATTTAATTGTACTTTGGACAGTAAATATTTAATGCAACTGAACCGTAACAGTGGATGGGGCTACTGTTTGAGTAACAAAACTTTCTCTTGTACTGCCCTTTTCTAAAGTTTTAAATTTTAAATGCATAGTACGTAGCAAAGATGGTCCAGATCAGTGAACTGTTTATGCGCAAAAGGTAGCGTATTTGCTAAATTCTAGCCAGGTTAGGGTGCTGGATTTGATGATTTGCCTTTTTTTTTCTTTTTTTTTTTTTTTTAAGATACAATTAGTTGTTCAAAAAATAGAGTGCAAAAAAACAGGAAGAAAAAAGTATTTTCCAAGCAGTAGAACAGTCAAGCTCAGCTTCCACTTTATGCAGCTTTATTCCTGTGTCTAGCATCAAAATGAAAAAGGTTCCACTCCAAATAGTTGTATTATCTACATATGCTATTTCTATTTTTTTTCTAAACAGAATAACATGAGAAAAAGGGGGTTTTATCAAAATAGTATTTTCTGATGAAGAAATGTTACATGATAAAATGTGGGCTAGCTCAGGAAATACTCGAATAAGCAAATAATATTAAAGTTATCTGTGCTTAGTTTGGACAAAGTTCTCTTGCCTTATTGTTCAGTAATTCGCTGAGTTATGGAGGTATTTGTATGTTCCACAGAGAAACAAAACCAAATTTAAAACCAATAAGAAAGAAGGTTTCCAGCTATTTGCCGTAGATACTCCTTTTGAATACAAAAAAGAATTTCTTGCAATGTACGATGTACAAACAAAAGTCAGGTCATTGATCTCAAACATTTGTTCCTGCAGTCTCATGTGTAGATAAAGCTCTTAATCAGAGCAAACTTCAGGTGATGAGTAAAGTTTTCTCCTGCAAGATATCCCTGGAAGCGTTTAAGACCAGGTTGGATGAGACTTTGGGCAGCCTGGTCTAGTGGAAGGTGTCTCTGCCCATGGCAGGGGGATTGGAACTAGATGGTCTTTGAGGTCCTTTCCAACCCAAACCATTCTGTGATTCTGTGATATTACAAGCACCTTCTTGTGCTGCCGAGCCAATGCTCAGCGCTTCTTTCTCCTCCTTCACCCTTCCATTGGTCTCTCCCAGCCATGAAGACTCCTGGGGCAGAGCCATCGGGAGGAGTAAGTGGCCAACACTGCTGTGCTTGCTGCTACAAAGCCGTGCAGTACTCCAGCCTTGGGAGAAGGCAGTGAGTAGAGGGGAGGCTGAATTACCAGTGAATCAAAGAGAAGGAGAGGAAGAAGAAGGGTCACACCTGAGTGAGGAATAGGTACGTATAAACATATATAGTGCAGAGGGGAGTTGGAAAAGAGGAGGTGAAGAACGTGCAGAGGCTGATGAGGAAGGATCATCCTGTGGTTAATGCACAAGACTGAGACTCATTTACTTTGTTGTGTCTCACTCAACTCTAAGGTTGACTCTGTACTGATGTACCTTAAAGGGTTGTGCAAGCACCATACAATCTTTAGACAGAAGTGTTGGGTACAGGGAGACAGGGTGAATCAGCAAAGACTGAATCTCCTCTTGTGCGAGGCGAATGGCAGCCATGCAATTCTAGCACAAAAGGAGAAGGGAGCAAATCCCAAAGGTCTTGCATTTTTCCTACTCGGCTCTTCCACAAGCAAAACTGCTATTCTGTAAAAACTATTGACAGACTTCAGGTTTTGGCTGCTGCTAGGCATTTCAGAAGTAGGCAATGTGTTGCTATAATGGCAATTTCTGTATTACTGCTTACAGTTTTGATCATGTCTCTTTTGTAGTTCCATTGGAAAGGGAGGGTGTAGAAATCTCGTGGGCAAAGCCGTGGAACTAGAGGGAAATTTTCTTAAGTGTCCTGTTAAAGAGTTGAGAGCAAATTTTGGTCTGATGGCATGAGTAAATCCCTCTGCATTCATTTTCTTTGAACGTTGTCTAGTTTTAATGTTGCTGGTATGAAAAGCAGAGATAATTAGCGTTTGCATTGTATTGATGTGGAAACCATGAGCAGGACTGCAGGTAGAAGGTGCTGTTGAACCACTGAGGCCCTGCATTAGAGAACTCACTGTCTACACGGAACAAACAAAACACAGAAGTGGAAAGCTGAGGCATGGAAAGGAAACAATTTGTTCCATAAGAAACCAGGAAATGAGCTCAGGGCTTATGATTGCCATCCTGCACTTGAATTCTGAGAGTGCCCTCTCTTTCTCTCTCAGAAATAAAAAATGTTAACCTCAAATTATTGAACATTTCCAGAAAACAAGCTCCATTTGTTCTATTCCACTTTGGAATTATCAACATTTTTCTATTAATGTTTATGTCATTATATCAATTGGTATTTTACATAAATTAAGTATATATAATATATCAAATTTTAATCAATGGTTATGTTAGATAAACGTGGATTGTAGTATCAACCAGTTTCTGCTTGTCTATATAATAGTGCTTTAGCAGAAAATGAGACTGATATCTTGTTGCTCAGGTAACTCGTCAATCCATCCCATAAAATGTGTATACTTGCAAACAATGGTTCCTGAGGAAATTATAGAATAAAAAATAAAAAGTTAATTAAAAAAGCACTTAAATATTATAGGAAGGACAGAAATGAAAATGCAGAACAGTAAAGCAAACTTGGCTGAATAAATGCTTGACAATTACCTCAACTTTCTGCAGAAAAAGAATCTGTTCTTCTACTGCAAAACCCTCACTGGTGGATTCAAGGAGTCCGGCTGTGTTCTCACAGTGGAAACAGTCAAAGTGTTGATAGTGTTCAAATCAGAAATCCATGTAATAGAGTAAGATGCAGATGTTTGAGAGAATTCAGTTTGAAGTTGCAATGCATAGGCAAATGCAAAGGGGTCTCTGAAAGAGCAGCTATATCTAGAACATTATTACAATTAAGAAAATACTTATATTTTGGGTAACTTAGGGTCTAGGTGTAACTACGAATGAAGAAAATTGTATCTTTTGTGCACTGGCAATAGAAATAGCTTGACATAATGCACTATGCATAGAGATCTGAACTCTATACCTCTTTTTGGCATTGCTTTTGGACAAAACAGATTCTTTGTGCTTTTTCTTTTACACAAAATGAAAGTCATAATATTAAACTGCTTAACCTCTTTTGGAAATTTGTGTTTATGGAAATGGAAGCATGCAAGTCTTATAGTTTTGTTACTAAATACACGTTTATTTTAATACTTGGGAGTTTCGCAGAATACTAGAATCCAAAAAGTATTGTTTAAATAACTAATAATGTCTTTTTATTTATGGTGTAATTTATTTGGGAAAGGGATGGGACTAGCAAGACAGTAAGATATCTTCAAAGTTGCCATGGTAATGCAGCCTACTACCTGTTGCTAAGAACATGCTGTAGCTGTTGTTATTACTTTTATTACAGCTCTTAACAGTTCAGGATGTTTTTAGGTGTTATTTTAGATTCAATTTCATACGTGAGAAAACCAGTAAGTTTTACCACTTCCCAGCAGGGCTCTAGAGCAATGATAGCAATGCAAGAACCTGATTCTGCTAGCATAGCTCCCACCCTCTAATGCAGAGTAATTTACAAGCTATGTAACCATTTAGGAAGACAAGAATTACCAAGACAGTTCAATGCCTTATCTATAGTAATATCTGCTTTCCCTGGAAAGTCAGTGATCAATATTTGGAGACAGAAAAGACTAAAACCCCAACAATAATGCAACATGAAAACTTCAAAATGCAGACAGGTGTTTCTTAGCACTAGAAATGGTATTACCCCATTTACTAAGAGGATCCTGGCCATTGCAAGTCTGGTCTCCCGATGCAGCAGGGTGCCCCTGGACCTCTTTTACTACTCTGAACCCTGCCAAGCAGCAGCAGTATAGTAAACCTCAGGTCAGCCAAAGTGCTGCCATTCCGGACCACGGCAGCGGTGAGACTCTCAAGATGCCATCAGTGGTATGCTGCTGCTTGTGAGTACTGTAAACTGCAGGCAAGAATCGCAATTATAAATGGATCACTCAAACCCCCACCAAACCAGAATCACGTCTCCTCCTAGCTGCCTGTTCTCCCAGGCTTTCATTTTCATCTTCTACTAGTGAGTTCAGCCCCCCAGATAGTAGCTGGCTAGCTCGTTGCATTATAGTTCAAGTACCAAAGTCAAGATGTTTTTCTAAACTGTTCCTTTCAGGTATGGAGGTGGTAATAGATGACTTCTGTCATAAGCATTTTCATGCTTTATTTATACAAGTTTCCATGCTTTCTCATTGGATTCTTTTTTCCAAGACCTGTCTCCTGCTTTTAGTTCAGTTGAGAACTATTCTTTGCTGCTAGATACCAACATTTGTCTTATCTTTTCTTCTGCGTATGAAAGCCATTGGCTGAATTTTGCAAAATTCATGCTGGCAAACTTCTACATCTGAATTTCTCATGTCTCCAAAATGAAAAGTTTGTATGTGAATCAGCAATCTGTGTAACTCGTCCATGTTCTTATGCTCCATTTGTCTTTTTGTCCTGTGGTTTAGCACTTTATGTAAATTTTTATATAAACATTTGTATTTTTGTCTAGAATATACTGATAGTTAAGTATCACACAGTAGTACCAAAGAGCAAGTTACTTCTTCTTTAGAGAACAGTACTCCAATGACTATTGCATAACAAGTGCTGATTTTTGTTTAACTGAGCTGTGGGATAATGCTACACTGTATGAGCGTATACAGTTCGTGTTTTGAGGGTGTGCCCACATTGGTGTGAACTGAAGGTATCTGTGTCTATTACATTTATTACCAAATAAATAGTAACAGTCACGGGCATAATCACAGTGAAAAGCATACTTACAGATAAGAGGTTTAGTGTGGTCTCAGCTGTCTGAATACAATCCTCACAGGCAAGGTCTTGGATTCTTCCCCCAGTATGCTGTACTCATAGTCGTGGCACCTAATTTAGGCACAGGAGTGTCTTAGACTCCATCTGCAAAATCAAAAACATGCAACTCTGAAAGGCAGTTCAGTCTCTTTAAGCATTAGTCACTGGGCGGAAGCACCTACTCCTCTCCACTGACTTACACCTACGAGTACATGAAACACATCTGAGCTTAAGGCAGTAATTTGTAGCCCATTGTCAAACTCAGAAACAACTGAAAGCATTTCCAGTGCAGTGTAATGTATTGATATTTTGGAAAGCTCCCTTCTTTAGCACTTGCAGGATTGTCTATCCTAATCAACCGACCATTTTTTCAGTTGGCGGTAGCTACTTATTTTTTTGCAGGCACTACGATTGCTCATGCAAGAATAAACAGGTCTATGAAGAGGGCAGTGTGGGTATTGCTTCAGTATCTGAATTTCTGATGACTGCTGTTACCTGGTTTTCCTTGGCAGTTTTCTCATCCTCTTGGATTTCAGTTGTCTGCAGGCACTTTTTCCAAAATAATAGGTTCACCTCATTCGTGAGGTAGGTCCACTGCAGGGGGAATTAGGTGATTTTCTGTGTAAAAAACATCTACAAAACCAAATGATGGTTACTACACTATAATTTTATCCCCTTTTTGTGAAAAGGCAGTACCAACAGTATCTTACCTTTGCAGAACATTCTGAAATGAAACTGCAGAATGCATTGGATGGAACACTACTTATGAGCTAATTAGGGCTGTTATCAGAAATAGTAAAACCATGCGTCATATAGCACAGAAAACCTCATGTTTTGGACTATTTACATGCTTAAAAATTCGGTCCTTACAAGTGGATGAAGTGAGGTGGCTGCCCCAGTTTCTCCTGCTGGAAAAGCAGAGTCACCCTGTCTGTGTAACCTCTAACATCAGTCTCACCATGTCTGCTCAGAGGAAATGTTCTTGTTCACTGAAAATCTTACACACATTAGGACATCTGAAATTGCCCAGAGAGGTTGTGGCTGCCCCCTCCCTGGCAGTGTTCAAGGCCAGTTTAGATGGGGCTTTGGGCAGCCTGGTCTAGTAGAGGGTGTCCCTGCCCATGGCAGGGGGGTTGGAACTAGATGATCTTTAAGATCCCTTCCAACCCAAACCATGCTATGATACTATCTGCATAAAATGCTTTCTGCAGACAAGAATTTACAACAATAATCTTCATAACAATAATACAACCAAATGAAAATAATCCAAACAAGTACAAATCACCATGAACAAGCTTTAGATGTCTTCAAATCAAAAGTAATGTCAATAATTCTGCTACTTGTTTTTAACCTAACTTTTCATCTGAGTTTGCTGCTTTTACACAGCAACACTTGCCTCTTTTAGAAAGCTTTCCACCAAAGCCAGAATGATGCTTAACACATCAACAACTCATCTTCCTTCATCTCAGAAATCCCAAGCCTTTTCATAACTGAAATAGTGAAGGAACCAGGGGGTCCCTGGAGTCCGCCAGAGACCTTCCTACTGCCACTCGGTTTTCCATGGAAAGTACTCAGCCACTGCAGTATGTGTCCTAAAACAGTCAGCTTAAGAAATATTTGGATGAAAATTGTAGAAAAGCTTGACTAGAATAAATACTTGTAACCTCTTGTGAATTTGCTGTGGTATTGCTGACTTACCACATGGAGCTGCGTACTAAATAAAATCAATAATTTGGTGGCTGGTCCTAACTTCTGCTGCATGAAGCTGCTCTGTTGTTTTGTCACAGCTATAGCCCTGTTTTCCCTCCTAATTTGTTGTGCTTGCTCAGTGAAATTGAATCCCACGTCATTTCAGGCAAGTCTTGGAGAAGTTGTTTTTCCTCAGTGCAGATGGCTCTTTCCTCCAGATGTGTCAGGCAGCTAAGAGCTGCCTCGGTCTTTTCTTAACCCTTCTGCCCATCTCGAAATCACGCTGACACTACGGCCGCAGTAGTACCGTAGTTCTTGGCCCATTTCCGATTCTCCTGCGACTATGAGCTGCCATGCATCATGCACAGGCTCCTGTTACCTAACGTAGGTTTCTTTGGTTTGTTTGGTTTCTTTTCTTGACTGTTTGTTTTAACAAGGACAAAGCAAAACTCACGCGCGCCATGTCCCCTGGGAGATGTCCCCGCTGGAAGCTCTTGTGGCGACTTGGCTCTGGAGAGAGTGCAGCCCTTTGTGTTTGCGGCTGCGAATGTTCCAGCCTCGCATCTTCGGCCCGAAGCAGCCAAGGAGAACCTGTACCCTTGCCGTTTCCCTTCACCCTGTTTGTTTCACTTGGGAACACAATGAGCTGTCAAAATTTCCTGCCCTGTTTCCACAGAATCCTTCCTTTTGCTCCAAAAAGGATTATTTATCTAAAACTGCTAATTGCATATATTGTCAGAACAATTGTTTAGCTTGATTTTAAGGTGGAGAGCAAAGAGATGTACAGGTCTGGTGGACTGATGAAAGTCGCCCTCAAAGTCCTCTGTCAAAGTGAAAAAGAGAGTCTGGTGTGTTGCCATGAACAACCCTTGTTTCACAGAACTTAAAAATCATGTGGTACGGTGTACAGCTGGTGCAATCCCTATTTTTAGTATCTCTGTTGAGTGTACTTAGAGGTAATTAAAAGTAATAGGCAAGAATATAAATGTTTTCCAAATAAGTGAGCCAAGAAAAAATAGAGGAAAGCAGGTGTGGTTGTTGTAACCCACCACCACTTCCTAACTAATCTTTCTCTAATGATGTATAAAGAGACTAGGTGGCACCTGGCGAAATATTCTGAAATAACAGATTCACGAGATAGAGCTACCTGATAACATCTTTGACTCATCAGAAACTTGCCTTCCCTGAGGGTAAATTTAACAATCCTCAAACATAAGGATTTTAGTGGCTCTAAGTCAGTGGGGATGCAAATTTATTCTGCATAGAGACAGCCTGAAGTTTTGTTATCTGTAAAAAATGTAAAATGACTCAAACAGCCGATTGGAATCATCAGTAATCTTCCACGACTTCTTGCCCTCAGTTTTGCTGGTGAAGTAAAACTCATTCACATTTTCTTAGTTTGAAGAACATAGAACTGGTAGTAAGTTTATTGATCATCGCGCATAGTCCTTAACTATTGGAGGTAATCTTTTAGTGCCATCAGCTGCTTTGGTTGTTTTCATCTCTCCTTCAGAATGATATTCTTCTGATCACCTCAATGGTTCTTTTCCCACTCCGCTGCTTATCAACAGTGGGCATTACTCCAGGGTGATTTTCCTTTTATGAAATGGCTCTCTAGTGCCCTGATCATCTTCCTAGAGGTCCTTCTTTCCAGTTTTTCCAGGAGGAATTCAGCTTTCTCAGAGACGGTATTTCAGATGAATTTACCCCAGGTGTCTTGACTAATGGCATCGATACCTCCCTTGCTTTCCCTGTCTTTACTGGAATTTCCTTGCCTGAATAGACACATTTGAGTTAGCTGGTCTTTAGTTCTGTAGGAGACAGCAGCAGCCCCATGGGAGGAAGCTGGACTACCAGTAAAATGAAAGTAGAAGTTAAAGGTAGCTAGGCCATACAGTAGTTGAGGCAGAGAAGGCGACAGTAGCAGTGAAGTTTATTTAAAATAGCTGTAGCTGTATGTATCTCCCAGCTTTGTGCTATCATCAAATCTCACTAGTGCTCTCCTAATTCTATGCCAAGATAATCAATAAAAAATGTTAAGACCATTCCCAATATGAATCTATGCAGTAATTGTTCCCAAGGAAAAGTTTCCTTTCAGTGCACCTTGTCTTCTTACCTTTATTCAAGGTAATTCAGTATCAGGTGTTACCTTGTATAGTCTACTTTTGGTAAGCCCATGTTGTATTTTCTTCTGTGGTTCAGTTGTCCACCTACTTTTAGCATTCTCTTTATCAAAATTCGGGGTCATACTATTAAGAGCAGAGTTAGGCAATTTTTTCCATATGTAACGGTGTATGATTTTGTTATTCTGTAGTACTGTGGTACCTCTTCTGATCTGATTTATTCTTTCATGTCCAGAAAGAAAATCAGTCTTACTGCATTTACTGTATTGTATGTCTTGGGGCTTTTTTTTTTATTTTCAGATTTTTGGGGTTTGAATTTCTCTGTCTTTTTTTCAAAGTATCTGTTGATTTAGTCACAAGTGACATGTTTATCAGTGTTTTAATGCAAGGGATTATTTGCAGTTTCCCGTTAATTCATACAGAAAACCAAAAGCTTCAATCAAGGCATGCTCTGCATTTACACCCGTTCTTAATTTGCTGATGCTTGTATTAGTGACAGGCTCAAGCCTGTCTGATTTTTGGGGGTTTATATGATGTGTACCATATGCTTGCCATTCTTACTCTTTCTGCACGAATCAGCCAATCTGATGGGTCTACTTGTGGCAGAGAGCAATGCTTGTAAGTCCGGGTGCTGCCGTTTGAGCTCTGACTCATGAGCTCTGACTGATGAATCTTGCTTCGGTGTTTTACGAACTCTCCAGCTAATTGCTCCACCCTTCTGCCCTTTAACAGAAGGATCGCAGGGGAATAGGTTTATCTCCCTCTCTTGCCACAAGTTGCACGTGATTTTAAACTGCTGATGAAGGTAGACCCATGCTGTTAACCATACTTTTGAAGTGCAACAGCTGAGGAGCGGGCAGAGGTTTGCACCTCCTGCCCCTGCTATCAGGAGGGGTAAGTGGGGTCAACCACGGCTTGAGTCGTTTTGGGCTGGCTCCTTGGAGCGAGCGGTTGGCAAGCGGGAGCCGGTACAGGGAACACGTGTTCTGTCTCTGGAAACAAAAAAGCAAAGCGAAAGTAAGGATGAGAGAAAATAGATGTATATTTATAATCAAAAGTCACTGTGTTTGGAATAGGCTTAATTTGAGCGCACGCTCCTGTGTCTTTCATACCTCTAAGGACCCCTAGAGGGCACGGAAGTTTTTGTCCACAAATATTTAACTTAATAGTTCTACTTGCCTTTCTTCCCTTAAACATGATTGTGAGCACATTTGAAGTGAACATTAGATAGAAAAAAAAATAACAGCATCTAACTAGATCCTTCTTTTATGCTGCAAGATGTTTTCTTGTTTTTAAGCACAAGCAGTAGAAGCTAGTACTAGCAGCCAAATTCTTCCAATTATTTTTGTTTAGATTAGTCAGATGCTATTTTCATATCCCAGAGGAAGCACAATTCAAACTAACTGATAATTCATAATTTGACTGCAAACTTTAAGAGGCCTACAGCGTGAGCTGTTTTGGGAAGTGCAGTGGGTATGCTTTCAGCGCTATGGCCTGTGCTTCTGCAGAGAAGGAATTGGTATAGTGAAGAACCAGAGTACTCTAACCCGAACCTCTAAAATCTCCAAACTTCATCTTATTTAAGAATGTTTAATATTTTGGTCTTGTTATTTGCCTGTAAGGAAATGAGTAAATTACAGTACAAAATATTTAAAGTTACGGAAATGGAAAAATGACATTTGCTTCCCACTACTTCCTATTTACTTGGAGAGATGTTTTGTAGCTCTTACTCATCCTGAGTAGCATCTTTATCCTTATTTGAGTTTTGCCTATTTCATCAATGTTACATGGAAAGTCAAGTACTAATCAATGTCAGTTACACAGCGATACTAATTCTTAGTATCGTGTTTTCACTTTATGGTATTTAAATATACATTCTAAAGCTCTGGAGTGCTGCTTATCTGAGAACATCGGGTTTCGCTTACGTAAAGCAGCTTTGGTGTTTGAGGAGAAGGCTGACATTTTCCAGAATGCTCCAGAAGAGCAGAAAGTAAAACAAAAACAAACAAAAATTTAAAAATCTTCATATTGTGTTTGGGGATTTTTTTCATCAACTCGTAATATTGAGAGCAGTCCCACAGCTTTGGAGGTCAGTTAGGCTGTGAGCCTAGTCCAAGGTTGAGGCCTTTGTGGGTGATGCCATGACAGTCAGAATACAACTGGCCTTGTCTCGGCGGAAAATTGGACTTCTACACTACTCCTGAAGCAGTGAGAGTCTACTTACTGGGTGAGAAGCTGTTCAATAGGATACACATGGGGGGTTTTCTGCCTTAATCTGGATACGAGGATCAGCTGTACTGCTTTACCCAGTTGCCCAGAGATGTCATGGGAGATGATTTTTTGGACCTTAGTTTTCCCACTGGAGCAGCGTAACGTCATCACGTTGAGTAGAAAATAGATCTAGATTGAAACAGCAGGGAAAGGCAGCTGTCCCTCCTAACGTCTCTCGGGATTTTGTGTTTTGCAGGAGATGCACGGGTGAGAGGTCAGACAGGGGTTCTCTCCGAGCGTCGTGGCTCCTACCCATTTATAGACTTCCGTCTTCTTAACAGTAAGTGCAACCCTTCCTTCAGGTCTGTATTTAAAAAAAAAATAAAAATCTGTATTGACAGTATACAAACCAAACTATCTCATTTCATACATATCTGTAGTTCAGCTGTCTTCATACGGTCAGCATTAATAATTCGATTATTCCCACCCAGTGTTTGGCTGTGAAATATTTTTATTGTATGTATACTGTCCATAATGCTGAGTCTGTCAAGTAAATACAGTAGTGCCATGGGGTGTGCTGGGGGAGACAGGGGGTGCTTCAGAATTAAAAAGATAAACCTCTGTGTCCTTTAGCCTCTTAACCAACAGTTGGAACAGATTTATGTGAGGCTGTTATCCGGTCATATAGAATTGGCATAGAAGGGGAGCATGTGACAGCACTGACCAGTGGTTTACAATAACATTAATTTTTCCAACAATTAGAACCCAATCCAAAGCCCCATGGAGTCTTCTCATTGACGTCAATGGATTTTGGGTCAGGCCAGCAGTGAACATCTGTTAAAAATAATCTTAACCTCATTTTGATTGAAGTTATTTTGCCACTGTTGTAAATAAAGGAGGGCAAATCTAAAAGAAAAAAATTGAGATCTTGTTGGGGTTTTTTTTTTCACCTGATGGATTCTCTATACAGATGCAGACCTATTAGCCAGTGTGTAAAAAATAAAAAAACAGAGAACACTTAGTCTTGGGCCCTGTGGCATTCAGTCTGGATGCTGCGTTAACTCCAGCGTTCAGACACAGGCAGATCGAGATGTGTCCTTGCATACTGCACGGACCACTCCATGTAGCCTTTGAGCAAAAGTTCTTCACTGTCTTCCCCCAAACAGGCTGAAATTCCAGCAGTTTGTTTAGTGATGACACTTTTAAGCTTCTAGCAATTATGCTTTCCATTAAAAAGCAATTCTCAAACCAAAAGTTTTTCGTTTCCTTTTGTAGCTGCTTGCCTGAGTGCCTGGGGAAGGGGAAGGGAGGTAGGGGGCTGGGAGAGGGGGAAGAAGCCCAGCTGCAAAGGGGGAGGTCTGGCTGGGAGTCAGGAGAAAAGAAGGGCTAATAGGAAGGGGAGGACTCGGGCTCTGAGCGGCCGCATTCGCCCAAGCTGGCAAAGTTACTGCCGGCTGGCAAAGTGCTTGCTTTCGGTCTTGCTGATAAAAGGTATTTTCTAGGTCCTAAGTCCATCAGAGTGCTTGCTGTGGCTGAGGTAGAAAGACATAAGGGGTAAGATGGGTCCAGCAATTTTCCCCGGGACAAATAGGGAATAATGCACTGGTTGAGCAGAGCTCTGAGGATAATTTAGTCCCAGCTTGCCAATGCAAAATGTGAAGAAAAAACTGGTTTAGGCTAGCTGGAAATATTACTGTTGCTGCCTGTATAAAGACTGAGAGAAAATAAAACACTCTTTTTCATTCATGAAGCAGAAGTAAATATATAGTCACATTTGAATGTGACTAAATTAATTCTTTCCTTTTTATTTTGAATATATAGATGTTATTTAAAATTATCATTATACGTTCTTTCCTCTCCCTGGTTATAGAAACCAAAAACTTTTCAGCTCTTTTTTTTTCTTTTGGCAAGAGTGCTTTTACTTCTGTCCCCTGTAGATGAATCCTGCCATCCTTCAGATCCTGCCAGCTTCTGGGAAGTACTGGTGCTGTCCATGGGCTGTCTAAGGAGATTTTGGATTTCCCATTGTTTTCAGGGGTTTATGTATTTACTGCTTTTTCCCTTTCTGAGACTGGTATTGGCTTAATTTTTCGGTGTAAATTTAAGTGAGATTTCTAGGCACTTGGCTACTAATTCTGTAGACAGCAAGAGCACTGAGCCTGGCTCACTCGGTGACCTGTAGGTAAATGAAGATGCTCAGTGTCAGAGCATGCAGACGTGTGTTTTGCCAGAAAGTAAACAGACTTTTATATTATTCATATACAACTATCTGTCAAATCCATTTCTGCTGTGCATACCATATAAGCAGCAAAACCCATGGTGCTGCACACCCTATCAAAAAGAAACACATATAAATGTCACTATTGCAAACTTTTTTGAAAAGTGACTAACTAATACGTGCAGTAAAAAATTTTGGCACCATGTTACATTTGTTTGGGGGCAATAACTGACAGCCAGCAACTGCATACTGAAAGCTGTTACAGTAAGGGAGGGATGAGGTCGAGAAAATTTTATGGTAAATATCCTCAGAAGTATTTATAAAGAAATGCAGCATAAACATTACTCCAGCTTCCCACTAATCCAGACAAACTGAGCTTACATAGTGATTGTTCCCTCTACTATCTGAAATATTATTCCAAATAACAGTACCACCCTTGTTTTAAAGTAAGGGAAATCGCTGAAGCTCATTCTTGAACAGAGTTTACATTCATTTTGCAAATTGACATTTTAAAAACCAGTTCAGGGCATTGCTATTTAATATCAGACTCGAGGTTCTTAAACATAACTTTTTTAACACACTTAAAGGTTCAGTTAAACGAGCAGATTTTTCCCTCCTATGGCTATTAAGGGTTAACACTGAGTAGACCGTATCTTCTGTTTTTTCTGGAGTCCTGCAGTAAAGTCGCTGTGTAACTTAAGACACCGTTATGTCTTTTTGGATGGGAACACTTCCTGCGCTCTGCAAATGGGATCTTCTGTAGCACTAATCAAAGCCAACTGGATTAATGTTGGCTTCTTGCTGTTTGAGCTAACGTCTGTGATGCCATCTACACATTCCTCCGGTGCCTCTCTGCAATATATAGAAACTTAGTGAGTGTTATTTCACCTTGTCAGTGCCAGGCTGTCAGGACCATGAGGATTTTGCAGGATCCTGTCTGGAGGAGATGCAAGGCTTCAGCATCTTCCTGTCTTTTCTCTGCCTAGTTGCGAGCTTTCCCTGAGGCGCAGTTGCGCTGGTGGGTTTGGGGACTCTTAAGATGACTCTGGGATACAAAACCGAATGTAAAATATCCCCGTGTCACCAAGAACTCCTTGGTTCTGCATTGCGAGGAGCGTATGTTTGCCTTGGCCTCTTGAATCAGTCCCTGCAACTTGCAGAGACCTGCATGACACACCAGATACTCGCTTGTGTTGGCAGTATCGAGCCTGAAGCTTCAGGGGAGGCTCCGTGGTGGCTCCGCTCCCCAGGGAAGCTGCGGCAGCCGATGCTTGTTAGCCAGCCTGATGTGAAGACCCCTGGTAGGCAAGCCAACCGTCCCTTTTCCCATCCTGCCGTCATAAAGCAAGGAGACCACCTGTTCCTGACAGCCGTAGATGTACCCCAATAAAAAATAAACTGGACGTGGCAGACCTGAGGCTCCACGTTCACTAGGGTGCTTAGGAACACAGACTCAGACTTTACAAACTCCTAACCTAAAAGATGCAAGTTTTGCATAGCCCTGTAGGTTTACAGGAAAATGGGGAAAGGGTTTCCTCTTCGTGCAAATAAGGCATTCCTTAATATGGGAGCAATGGAATTAAAAAAGACACAGTGTTAGAAACTTATTTTCCAGGAGTAATGGGATGGAACAGGCAAGTGTTAGGTGCCATCGAGCAGCTGAATACAATGTATAAATGATGTAAGATTGATTCCAAAGCAAACCTCACAAATTTTAGGAAAGTTTGACTCTGAACTTGGTAGCTCTAGCTTGTAACTGAACCTAACGGAGGTTGTAATTAATGATGGCAGTTTATTGGCACTTCTGCATTTCTGTGAATTAAATGAACCTTTCTGTGTTCTCAGGACAGAAAAGGAGTTAAACTGAATATGTGCAGTGTAATACTTTAGAATCTGAAACACTTCTGCAGTGAAAATTAACTTGATCCAATTTTCCTTTAAGTGAAGTGTAGTTAAGATTTGAGAAATAAAGGACCGTAGGGTAAGGCAGCAATAATTTAGTTCTCTGATTGACAAAGTTGCTCAGTGAGTCATTGGACCAGATCCCTCCACTGACTAATGTGCATTGAATAAAATAGATTTCATTATCCCATGATGAGTTGTGCTGGTGACTGTGATGGTACATTTCTTCATTGCATTAACCACAAGTTGGAGGGAATTCCTTGTGACAAATCTAGAATTGTAGGTGGGCATCCAGCAATAACCAAGAAGACCTCACCCTGCTCCAATTATATTAGATACTTTGTTTTACGTCCATTAAAAAAATGAGTAACAAAATAACATGGATCGAATTTTTGCTTCCAAATGACAAAATTATTAGCGTCTATAATTGACTGTATTTAAATATGCCTGTCATGGAGGAATATGATTGAAGTTATTTCTGCTTGCATTTTTAACTTTTCCTGAAAAATTCCGTATTAGGGACACATTGGTTTTGTCACCATATCCGTCATACCATTGCTTTCATTACCTTGCACCCACTTGTTTTCAGTAAACCATCCACAGTGTCTGATAGAATTAATTTCTCTATATATTGATGTAGGAGGGATAACAAGGAAGGGGAAAGTAAGTACTATGCAATGTGGAATCTCTATACAAAATTGATGTTACCCAAAGAGATTTCTGTTTCCTTAGCCCTTGCTCAACAGGAACATAGAGTGGGATCTGAGAATATCTAAAAGGTCAGAACATGTCTGTTGACATTTCAAAGGTATATCTGCATATTACCTAGGGTCTTGGTGTAGTCATACAGGCAGAAGTTGAGTCCAAAAGAACCCCAGCAGCGTTAAGCTTGGCTTAGCAAATTAAGTTAGTATAGATGATATACTTTAGTACCAGATGGTGATAAACAGTGATACTAGGTACTATTCAGTCTCTGTCCTTGATTTGCTGTCTGATTTGAGTCAAGCAACATCCTTTGGTTTTCAGTTTGTTTGTGAATAAAGTGATGCTTTGCAGGCATGTGATGAATTACGTACTACAGAAATGAAAAGTGTTGTCAGGGTTAGTAAGGGAAGATAGGAACTCATGAAAAGGTCTCCATCTCAAAGAACCCAAGTCTGTGGGTGTTTGAATCTGTGGTTTCTGCCTGTCTACAGAAGGGTCCATTTGCAAAATTTACATTCATTTTCGGGTTTGGATTTTGTACAACTCCAGGGCTTTCAGGTAGGGCCCATCTCCAGGGAAAATAAAACTTAACCACAGCCACCAACCCAAAACTGAACCATCAAGTAACCTGAACCCAAATGAGTGAGGTTAAAAGGAGTTTGGTTAACTGTCTTGTTTTGTTACCTTTGGCTAGAAAAAGAAGTGGGAGTGAGAGATGCCTTTTTAGATGTTTCTGACCCAGGTTAAATTAGGACACTAAAAGTCTTGTGAGGAGGTTTCAAGGGCTGATTGGATTACTCAGATCCCAACCCATCCTGTGGAGATGAGTCCAAAGTTCCGGATGGTTATTAAATTAGAAAGGGAGAGATCTTATGAGGTCTGCATCATTTCTACATAATACCTCCCTTAGTTCCTCATGGATAAGCATGCCCAAAAGATACTCATCAACATCCTGAAGGCACATGGGCTTCTTAATCTGGTTAGCTTGTGTCTGGTTTCAATGGAAAGAACATTTCCAGAACTGGCCGATGGCCTTGCTTTCAGTTTCTTATTCAAGGAAGAGGAATTGGGATTCTCTTAATAATGTTTTAGCACAAAGATAGTTCTGTTTTCTAGTAACACTTCATTATATTCAGAAATTCTTTCTGTCATTGGAAGTCAGTCTGATTCCCCCCTTTCCCCTTTACCTCAAATATCAGCAAGATTTTTTTTTGGTTCAGGGTGTTGGTTTTTGTTGGTTTTCTTTTTTTCTTTTTTTTTTTTTTTTGGGGGGGGGGTTTGTTTTTAAGAGTTGTTGTCTGCAAAATTTAATAACAAGGTAGATTGAAACATATATTCTTCTTCTCGCCATTCATGCTCCCTGTTTAGCTTTTATGCTACATTTGTAGAAAATGACAGCCAGAATGTAAAACTGATTGATGCACATGCCCTCAAATGCTAACAAAATACAGTAGTTTGGGTTATGATTGCTTCAGGAGAACTCGTGAAAGCAAACAGAGCAAACAAAAAACTAGATGTGCTTCACACACAAAGTCTTAATGAACAGTGACCTGATTATACAGGTTTGTAACTTATTTTTTTTATACAGATTTAGGATTCAGTTCAACTGAGGATGTCCCTTTAAAAGTTTCCAAATGATGCGTGACCCATTCTGCCACCCCACCTTCTTTTCCCTGATTAGAAAAGGGAAAGGGTGTACTGAAGATAACACTGAGGATACTTTCCAAATGACCGGAGGAAAAGAAAGAACAAGGAGAAGGGATCATTAAGATGATAAATGAAAGTTGGGTTTGCTGTTATTACAGGTTATGTTGCTTTTTCTCAAGGGGAGTGAAGGGGGAGGGGATGTACCATTTCCTGCTGGAGGAACTATAATCAGCTATAGAACGTTTGCAGTTTTAGGAAAAAAAGGTCCTGACTGTGCTACTGTACGAAGACTGAAGTGGCAAAGTGAAGGTTCATATTGAAATGATAACGACACAACATGCCATTTCCTAAGAACTTGTAGGAGGCTTAATAAAAGATGCCAAGATGTATGTTTGCATAAAGATGATTGATGACCCATATAAAGGCTGCAAATTGTGAAGAGAAACCTATCTAAATTTATCTTAAATTTGGATTTAATATATTCCTCTTCCTGTTATTAAGGGTAATATTCTGCTAACTAGTCTTTGAAACCCTAGTTTCTCCAGAACTTGGTGTAGTGGGATAATTTGTATATAGAGTGGGATCATCTGTGTAATTCTTAAGTTCTGTAGTCTCTTTCAAACAGTATCAAAAGGAGTATATTTTGGGATGGAGGGGAAGGAAAGTGCATGACTTGTGTTCTTCAAGGTGCCAACAATTGTGCAGGAACTTCATGATCTGGAAACCGAGCTATTACAAGCTACCATGACCTCAAGTGATGTTGAAAGAAGAGCAAGCCCCACAGTAAGGTGACTTAGAAAGTTGGCATCCCAGAACCTTTCACATTTCATTAATGACATTAGCCAAAGAAGCACGCGAGTACCTATTTTGTAAACAGGGCTCTGCATTGATTTTTCTGCACTTGTGTAGGTGGTTGAAGAATGGAATCTTGACTCAAAGTGGAAGGTTTTAACGATCTTTTGTTTTACTTTTAATTTTCTGCTTCTCTCTGATGTCTTTAGAGTCCTCCTCTCTTTCTCACAGCCTCTTCCTAATTGAAAAAAATGTTTACCCATTTAAAGACAAATAGTGCAGTTGTAACCCATATGAACAATGACAGCTAACAGAAAGCATTTGACTTTGAAAATTGAATTTTATCAAAAGTCAAGGAACAGAGAATTTTTTAGACGAGAAGCAGATAAAAACAAAAAGTTTGTAACATAAACTTTTTGGATTCCCATATAGTTTCTTCAAAACTGCAATGTTTCCTTTCCAAAGAGTTTTTGGACTGCAAGGTGCAAGGTAACAGGAAAGCCTAGACAGTGCAGAGAGAAGAGGTTACCTGTTCTTCTAGTTCAGCAGTCCTTCTCCAAAATTCAGGTTTGAAGTTTGGAATTAATTTTTAGACTACCTGCGCTAGTTCAGCAATCCCTACTCATGCTGCTGTTCTCTTTTGGATAATACGATAAATATATAATGTAAGAAGATATTAAGAAGGCATAGCAATTTTTTTCTTCAGAAGATATTGAGAAGGCATAGCAATTCTTTTCTATCAGCAGTGCTATGCACTCTTCCTAGTAAGAAAAATTTAGCAACCGAGTCATGCAGTGAGTTTGCTGAACAAGATTTCAGTAAAGGTGATCTAAATGCCTGGCATGATTTTACACACAAAAAAATGGACAAACACCAGTTATTCCTCATAAGTCAATTACATATCTCTTAGGCTCTCAAATAAAAGCATTCTAATCGGCTGTCAAGCCAGGAACCAGTGCAGGAAATTACCTCCGTGATGTATAGGACCGGAGACAAATTGTTTCCCAGAGTCCTCGCTGTTTGCAAACTGGACAGTAAATTGCTGGTCTGATCCTCTCACCTTATCTTCCAGATACTCCAGCACTTTTCTACCAATCCTGCCTTTTTGGGCATAGAGTTATAGAGCAGTGACTGAGTACAGAATGTCTTTGCATCTTCGGAAGGGGGGAAAGGGTATTATGAACCGTATGAGTCAAAGGCAGGTGCCTGATGACCTGATTTCTGTATGTTGGTTTTATTCTGCATCCTTTTGGAAAGAAGAGGAAAAACATTTTCTGTTTCTGAATCAGTTGGCTTTTGAAAATTAATAAACCTGTTGTTATGCACTCGTGCTGCTGAGTGAGTGACCTGTTTTTATTGTACACTGAGGTGCAATAAAATAAAAAAGGCAATTCTGTGAAGGAAAACTCGCAGGCTTTATTTGAATGCATAACCAAGTTTGTTTACTTTGAAAGAACAATAACAGTGTAATGAATGTCTGGTGCAGAGTTAAGTACATCCTTGTCCAAATTTGATTTATGTGATAGTTTCTGGATGTTAACTATTGTTAACATAACCTCCGTCATTTTTATATTCACGCTGCCTGCGGGCACATGCTAGCGCAGCAATGTGAAAGAAATCTGAAAGAAAACTGGTAGCAGTTCCTAGTGCAGGAAACCTCTTTCCCTGAAATAACAGGGCTTGGGGTGTAGTGAGCCGTAGATCATGTTAAGGCGAGCAGATCTGTGTAACTGGAGGAACTTTGTTAGGAGAAGAGAAGGCAACCATTGATTCCTGTAGCTTATTAACCTCTTGAGGGCCACGTGCAGTATGCAGACATCACCCGTGGTCTGATAGTGTGTTTATGTGATGTGGGTATCAAGTGACCCAAGGAAAAAGGCAGCCACTTTCTCTGCCTGCTGAAACGCGTCAGGAGATAGGGCTGTGAGCTCAGGCAGCCTGTGTTTTTGAAGGCAGAAGTTAAGCTTTGTGAGGAAGGCTTAGACGGACGCTTCTGTAAATGTGCATGTAATTCATACAATATGTGTGTGTAATTCATACAATAACTTTGTGCAGTATACAAAGAAGGGTTTCTCCAGCCACTGTGCCAGGAGTAACTCCACAGCATATGAGAATGTGCGTCTTCTAAGAGATACAGATGAGGCTTTTTTAGGTAAATGAAACATTCAGAAGTTGCCACAGTGATTAAAGATAAACACAGTTCTGAAGGGAAGTTTTATGGGTATAAACAAAAGACATTCTTCTTCGCCTTTCTCGTCCATTTCCAAATTGCACATAATTACTAAATCCTTCCCACGTGAGCCTTGCAGCTTGTGTTCTTTAACTAGATAATAGAGCGTATGTTTTAGTACCCATAGTTCCACAACTGAAGTTCAGTGATACCTGCAACGATATTTTTGGTTCATTTACTTGTAATTCAGTTTAACCTAATTAGAAATAGCTAACAATAACTCTTTATGTTTCAAAGTCATTATATGACTTACATGAGGTGTCATCAAGGAAATTTTATATTTACAATTTAAATTGAAATTTGCAATTGTCAGTAAAGAAGGAGTATGTTCAGCATGTGACTGTAAGTCATTCACATAAGCCCTTAATTTCATCTTGAAACTGCATCTTGATTTTGTGCCAGCTGGTGGATCCCATATCCTGGGAACGGCTCTTTGCTGCTGGGCGATTCAGGGGCGACTGCTGAGCTGGGGACAGAATTTCAGCATTCACTCTCAGCTGCCTCACTTTTTGCTCTTCTTTTTAAACGTCCTTTTTCTCTCAATTTCATATGGCTGGGCTTTTCTTTTTTTGTTTGACACTGATCTTTGGAGGGGAAAGAGAAAATGCTGATGAGATTATAATAGTTTGGGGTGTGTTGTGCTCAGAGCGGGGCATAGTCTTAGTCCAATTTTATGCAAGACACCATCATAATACGGTGTATTATTGCGGATGGCATAGTAATCTGTTAACGACCATAGCAATCATCTTACAAGTCCTGTGATTCATGGACAAATCGATTATTACTGAAATGACCTAAAGGACATGATTTTAACGTGATATCTGGTGTTTGCATGTGGATAGACTGCAGCGCGGGATTTGGGCTGTTCTGTCAAGAGCCCAGTTTTGAGAATACATTTCCTACCATTCTTTATCAGTATTATGAACTCCTTCTCTTATGAATGAAAATACAGGGCAGCAGATTATTGCAGGTAATCTTTCTGCTCATCTGAAGCAGCAAGTCGTGTTTCAGAGGCGCTGTCTGCCGATGAATAAATTCCAGTTGAGATCCGTGACAACCATATGGAGCAATGTGACAAAGCAGTGGCAGCGAGTTTGACAGTTCAATTCAGAAAATATGTTTCACAACAATAAATTATTTATTTCAGCCTGGTGGTTTGGGGGTTTTGTGAAGTATTATTTGTGCTACTGAAATAATCTGATAATCCGAAGGATAAAATAACCACTTCTTCATAATGCAACGTACAGCTGCTTGTGGGGACTGGGGCCAAACCTGCCCCCTCGGATCATCCACAGCAGCTCTACGTGTGAGTTTTAAAGACAGCTGGGGGGAACGTCGGTAGTAATTTCAATCGTCTGTCTTTAACTGAATAAACAGGTATGAACTTAGATAAAAAATAGTTGGAGCAACTACTCATTTTTAATGTACAAAAGGGAAGTTTTCTGTACTTAAAAATTTAAAGTTGTTACCTGAAAGCAGTGACAGTTTGGGGGCAAAGATGGAATTCGGGAAGTTGGGAATTCGAGAAGCAGCTGACAAAAGTTTAGAAACTGAATTAATTTTAAGAGTGTTTTGTTATCCAGGAATTAAACTGAATGCCAGCCACTTCTTAGCAGCACTGTATAAATGAAAAGGAGTGCGAAAACAAGCCTGCCAGTTCCTCCACATGCTGCTGTCACTGGGTGACTTAGCACCTACCTTAGTCACGCCATGAAATTGGTCCAGCTTTTACAGTGTGTGAGAGAATTAAAGCAGGTGCTGGCACATCATAAATGAAAATCTAACCTTAAGGCTGGTACAGTAGTGACATTGTTGCTGTTTGCATTCTTGAAAACACATGGCTTGTCAAGTTGCAATAAAATTATTTTGTGCTTTTATACTGTTAAAACTTGGTGGGGCCTTTGGGCTGCCCACGAGAAGTGGGAGACTTACAGGTGTAAGAAAATATATTAGTTATTGATAGTATATGAGTATGTATTTTTTGTTGTTGTTACTGACATTGTGTCGCTGTTGGATTGCTTAAGGAAGAAACTTGCTACAGAAGGTGCTCGCACATCTGCTGGTCAAATACTGAACCCTCTATGATCCAAAAAAAACCTTAATGACTTATCTGAAAAACCTCTCAGGATAATAATACTCATAACAGCAGCATACAAAGTCATATTTTAATTTCACAGCAGAACAAATGCTGAGCATTTTTGCATGAAAAGAAAAAGCAGAATAGAGAGAGTCATCTTCAGTCCATAGATATTTTTCCTGGGCTCTTCTTTAAGCCTGAAATCCAGTGAATTGCTGTGCAGCTTCTTATCTCAAGCAATCATTGTTGTTCTCTAAAAGGGGTGCTTAATCTTCAGTTCCTTACACGGTTCCTCTTACGAATAAAACTGTGTTGAATCATACTACCTTCGAACAACTGTCCAGTTTCCGCCCTCCCTTTTTCCAAAACTTATACCAGACTGCAAAATGAAAACATCACCACTGTAAGTGAGGCTCTGTTAAACGCTCAGATGAAATTACCTCAGTCATTATCAGTTTTGGGAAGCCTTACTAACAATAAGGTAATTTAATTACTCTAATTACTGATTTAATCATTGTATAAAAACTGCCTGGGTTTTTGTGTCACGTTTAGCCCTATATGAAAAACTCCTAATACAGCATTAGGGAATTAGAATTATCCTGGTACTGAGTGAAAAGAACGTGCTATGTTGTGTAACCAGAAATGCATGTATTGCCTGAATATACTCGCTTTCCTAGTTGTAGAACTAAAATATTTTCTTCATTTATAATTTGCCTTAAGATGTAGGAGGGACAGCGGACAATCCAATGGGATTATTAACCTGTTCTTACTTCTTTCTCTCTTTCTCATGTTCCAAAAGCAGGTCGTGCAATTGTGCCTTCCAACTGTATTTTGAGGCCACTTTTTTTGGTTTTATATCCAAGATCACGCTGTGTGCTAGTGCTATGCTATTTTAATATATTCCAGTGACGCTCCTATGAGGTAGCAAGGTAATGCTATTTTCAGTTGTATAGGTAGGGACCAGAGGCGCAGAAGCCTAAGAGCAGCTTTCCCATACCTAACTCTGCCTGGTCATTGAGGCTCCCTCCAGACATCCACGATTAGGTGATCTATCACCTCGCCACTGACTTAGTCTGGGTCACATTAAAGTCTGTGGCAGGCCGTGCACTGAATTCAGATCTTCCAAGTCCTACGTTAGTACTCTTTTTGCTGGAAGGTATTTCCTTTCTGAAATAAACAAATGCATTATGCTGAAGTATAGGGATCTGAATACTGCTCCTTTGTGTGGATTGGCAAGCAGCGTGAACTTGATGGGTTTTGTATCACTATTTTAAAGTTTTTGCTGTCTGTCATTAAATAATTGAGAATGTCATCCTTCATCTTGGGTTTCATGGTTTCTGTACTTACTGCTTTTCGTAGATACTACGCTCTCAGGGGAAATCGGCACCAAGAAAAAAGTGAAAAGACTGTTAAGTTTCCAGAGATATTTCCATGCATCCCGGTTACTGCGTGGAATTGTACCACAAGCCTCTCTGTACCTGCTGGATGAGGACTACCTTGGGCAAGCAAGGGTAAGACGGGTCTCTAGATCTCCATTTCTTTTAATAATATTCCAGAGTGCCGGTTTTGTTTCAGTGTTCAGATAAACAGGTATATGGCTGATCTGCCTTAAATGACCCACATTACTTGCCTGCCTGCCTCACAGCAAACAGACTGCCCGTTCCTTCTTTACGGTTACAGCTTTAAAGGCTTAGTCTCAAAGCAACAAGAAAATGTCTAAATTTATTCAGCATTTTCAGATTCTGTCAACTGAAATTATAATCTGGATTTATTAAAGGATGAGAGATCCCTGGCTGAGTTACTGATTTAAGTAAGTGCAGCCTCGACACGGGATTTAGTTCATCGGCTTGAAAAGAGACAGCTGTCTCTCAGCTGGTATGGAGCAGCTATTAGGCAATCCACAATAGCTCTCCATAATGGCAAAGGCTAGAAACCAGGGAACATTCACTGCAAAGAACTTCACAATAATCAACACATAATTCTTATTTTGCAGCTCTTAAGCTTGCTTTGAATTGTATTTTCTACCAAAACTTGCACAACTGATGGCATTGAGATTATGTGCCTAGGCAATTTTTATTCTCTGCAAGAGAAGGTTACGTGCCAGGTGTTAGAAAGTAATTAAGAATCCAGAACTGGTTTGAATATAGACTCAGCTATGGGAGTGAAAGCGTATTTGATTCACACGTATGCTGTGGTAGGTCATACAATTAGTCCAGGCTCAGTCTCTTGACTGAACTGACATAGCTGTAAAAGCACTGTATGTGGTGGTAATGATGGGTTCTTCTGCGTGGCTGAGTGGGCTTCACAGAAGCACTGTATCTCAGTTTATAAAAGCTATTCCTGTGTATTGGTTTGTTTAGCAAAATGTAATTCGTATCCACCATGAGAGCTATGATTGTGTTTTACTGTGATAAAAACCTAAGAGAATTTGTGTTGAATTGATTCAGGGATGTGAAAGAATAAAAAAGTTGTGCAGTAAAAGGGAATCTTTTCATAATATTTTGGTCTATATTATTCCATGTTTCAAACTCCATTTAGAAGATATTTTTAGTGTCAAGTTCAAAACCTCCTCCATTAAAAATGCAAGTGATATTTTATGCAGTATAGCTAAATTTGATTCCTGATGTCTGACATTTCAAATACGTCTGTATAGCTTTCCCGAACAAAACTTTAAAGCTGCAGCAACCAATCTTGTGATTGATTAATGTGGAATAATAATGTAAATCTGCTTGACACTTTGACATACCAGTCATTTGCCTTTTCATATTTTTTTTTCTAGCATATGCTATCCAAAGTGGGAATGTGGGATTTTGATATTTTCTTGTTTGACCGCCTGACAAATGGTAAGTAATTTTTTAAAAGATTTTATTTTAATGTCTTTCATATATGAGGATTCTAAAAATCCCTAATTAAATAATTGCTAAACGTTTCCAGTTTAGATTACTGAAGAAAAATTGGACACAGTTAACTTTTCTTAAAATCATATCCTTGAACATTTTCAGGCTTTTCCCAGAATATTCACAACTGTAGGATAATGTTTAAAGTGTGTTTTTGTATTAACCTCATCTCCTACATTTGTTATGGTCCCCTTTTCAAGGAAGTGTTTCAGTTCCCTTTACCTGGGAAATTCAAAGGTACTTTAAATATACCTAATAGATACATTGGTTGATAAGTCCAGACCTCCATAATCAGTCGATTTCTATCAGCATGAAGTACCTTTAACTGAAAATATCCTCCTTCTGTTTAGCAGCAAAATTAGGAAATTCATTAAGACAGTAAAAAATCTGTGAAATGTTTTGTCTAAATATATGCCTGTAACACCGCACGCCCCCTCGATGTCTAGGCAATACCTCTTGATCAGGTAACTGCTGAAGAGGGTCACGATTGCACCTTTCTCCTTTCTGTATTGCTCGTAGAACTGAGATCCCTCATTCCTCACCCCCAGTCTAATTAGGCTTGGCTGGGGTAGACGGTGTAGAAAAAAAGTTGGTTTAGAGGGTACTTTAGCTGAGTGACTGGCAGTGAAGAGTGGAAAGGACTGCAAACGGCAAGGGAAGCAAAAGCATAATTCTTCTAAATTACCTTTCTGCGCCCCTGCTCATTAGTCAAGGCCAAATAAGTTTCCACATCCTCTTCGTACATCTATTTATTTTCTTTCCGGAGTTACATTAAATAAGACAACTTCCTTCAAACATTGTTTGTATGTTGTATGGGTTGGTTGGTCTTGGGGAGGGGGGGTTCTAACTTTTCTGGAAACATTGCTGCTGAATTATGCAGTGCAAACTTTTTAAAATAACCCATATATGTATAGTTGATCATATAATACTAGTTAGGCTCAACTTTGCCAATTTTCCCAGTATTGGATTCACGGTATGGCCAGCGTAACATTACAGTGGGACTTGAGGCCATAAGTGCTGCAAATCATTTTTTCTGTCTGCATCGTCATTATCAGGTGCAATTGTAGCTGAGCTAGGTACGTGGGTTAAGTACCTGTTTGTACAGCCAAATTAAAAAAAAGAATTAAAAACTGCTGAATTCTCAATAATTAATAAATTAGTACAGTATGGTAAACTGAAGTGGCAGAAAAGCCATTCTCCCTTCTGTTGTTTCTGGAGGCAGACCTGGATTATGAAGGTGATGTGGTTCTCAAACAAGCCTGTCAAAAGACTTCCAGTTAAAACCATGTCAATTTGCCTTCTCTGTCATGTTGAAACAGCAAACATGACTTTATGGCATCTAGGCACAAGAATGGCACTCCACCGGTACAGCCGTACCATCAAATCTTGATTATATGTAGGAGTAATTTATATAATATGTACTTCTGAGTATATGAGTGTCATCTAAGCTCACATGATAGGAGCTAAGGGGGTAGGAGCTAATAGTTAGGAAATTGCCAAGACTTTTAGTCCTGCTTGGTTTGTAACTACGTTAAGGGAACCTAAGAGTTGTTCCTTTCTGTTTTTAGGTAACAGTCTTGTAACGCTGCTTTGTCACCTCTTCAATGTGCATGGACTTATTCACCATTTCCAGCTAGATATGGTTACATTACACAGGTTTTTAGGTAAGTGCTCACCTCAAAGCCATCTTTAAGTCCAGTTTACAGCTTAAGAAGGGCATCAAAGGCGGCACTGGCTTGCTCTGCATATCTGTGTAAAATCATGATGTTGTTGCAAATATTTCAGTAAAACCTTTCTGTGATATATATTAGCATACAATTTGCAGGCACTCAGGTACTTGGTTCAGTACCTATGAAGTCAATGGAGGGACTTCAAAAGGCGCTCCATTGGGCTGAAGCATCCTGGTACGACAATTGCACTGGTGATTTAAAAAAAGTATGTCATGCAGAGATGTGGCCAGCCAAGTAGGCCCACACAGACAGACAGACAGACAGACAGACAGACTTTGCAGTGTGTACCCGTGCACAGTACAATTGTGGTGCAGTGTCATTATTTTAGTGACTAATAGACCACTGAGACCCAGGGCAGTTAAAAGCTTATGTGCAAAATTTAACAAATTATATCAAGCTGTCTGGACTGAATAGTGTTGATGAAAGCCCCTGCTGCTGTTACTGCCAACAGAAATATTAGCCCCATGCTGACAGGGAACCAAAAGAAGAAATTGGCCAAAATCAATTACTTTTTGCATCATGTTTTGAATGCAGCTGAATGCCGGCTGTCAGACAGAGTTTCAAAGGCAAGGTCTCTTGTTTAAGACTGCGTAATTGTCACTTCTGGAAAGCATTCCTCCGGTGTGGAGACAGACGAAATCTCCCTGCCGCTTCTGACTCCTGTGGGCGGCGGCGAAGTGGACGCTCGGATAATTAGAGCTAGTGGTTTAAAGGATTACCCGCTGTAGCTTCAAATGCTTGTGGAGCTGGAAACAAACCGAAGGCTAGGACTTTCTTTGGCGTTCCCCATGCTGGAGACGAGCGCCATGGTAAATTTGCCCGTTAGCTCTCTGTTTGATGAAATCGATAGTGTCTAGGAGAACGCTTTGGGCAAGATCACGCGCAGCTTCCACTGCTCACCTGGTGTCTCCCCGAGCCCACCCAGTGGTGCGGGCACCGCTGCAAGGAGGGGGTGAGCGTGAAGCACACACCTCCGTGATCTTCGGTGTGAGTGAAAGCTGAGACTTACAAGGCTGTCGCTCGGTCTTCCAGCTGGACCTGTTCCAGCACCGCACACTAAAACAGGAGGGACTAGTATTTTAAAATGGATGCATAGACGTGACTAAAATTATCACAGAAGATTTTGCTCTGAATACCCCAATGCTTTATCTTTAGATTCTCTGTCTGGAGGATGTAGGAATGCCTTTGACCGTCACTAGTCACTCAAATAACAAATGATGCCAGGATATTCGGGGCCTCACCCCCCGCCGCTGTAAAATAGGTGCTACTGCCTTAACGGCATTACTCCTCTATGACAGCAGCATAAATAATTACACTCCGTTGTGGATAAATTTGCCTCTCTTCCTTATTTATTTTATTCCTGAATGAGAGCCTTCACTAAGGCAAGAAAGAGCTGATTTATGAACTAGACCCAGTATATCCCCTTGGGCCTCACAAATCCTTTCATGCATTTTTTCTCTAAAGGTATCCCAGTGAGAGCACCAGTCTAAGTAAGCTGCAGATATTTGAAGAAACTCCTTAGGCAGCTGACTGTAAAACCTCAAATTGTATTTTAAATCCAGTTCCCACTTGTGGCCATGGCGTTCAGAGACAAAAGGATCTTTATTTTCTGTTTTGGTTCCCAGTTATGGTTCAAGAAGATTACCATAGCCAAAACCCGTACCACAACGCGGTCCATGCTGCTGATGTCACACAAGCTATGCACTGCTATCTGAGGGAGCCCAAGGTAACGACAACCTTTCACACTGATGTTGCTTTCAGATAATTCTCAATTTTTTCCCCAGGGTTGGAAAAACCCACCAAAAAACATTTTTAGATAGCAGAAAACAATTGTGTACTTGAAGTCAGCAACAAGGCAGTAGTAGACTCAGCTACAGATTACCGACACTTTAAACAAGCTGCTGGAGTCACTCGTCATCACGCAGGTGACGTATCAAAGTGCTGTCATATGAGTTCCACCAGGTTTTCCCGTGGCCGTGCGTACCAGCCGCCCGCGAGTGGCCACAGCCCTCCCAGCAGAGCCAGCAGCGGGCAGCGCGTGCCCGCGCCTCAGTCCCCTCAGGGCATGAGCCCTTCGCAGCGATGTTTCAAAATACCAAATTTGGCAGAGCAACACCAGTAAAAGGGGAGACCGTTCCCTTTTGACTGGGTCTGCTGCAAGGGTGTCCTCTGCACCAGTGAACGGCAGCTTTTGGCTGCTGCCGCAAGCCCTCACGACGTGCGGGTGCGACGTTGCTTTATGCGTTACTGGAAGGCACTGTAATACTGCACTGCTGAGCCACAGTGTAAGAATATGACTAATCTTTCCTTGACTTAAATGAAGGGAAGTTCTGCTAGAATTAGCAAATGGTTAGACCAGCATATAGCAATGGTCAGCGAGGACAGGAGCAGGACCCAGCTTTCCTGTATTTCCATCTCTTGTAAGATCTGCAAGTCCCTGCTGTGAAGCAGTGCAGAGGACAGCCAAAATCCAGACTCTGTACCATGCTGCTCTTCATTTCTCATCACAGGATGCTTCTTTCAGCTCATAGACCTGTACTCTGTACAGACTCATCGGGCCGGTAATAACTACCTCACGCTCAGAAACAGAAACGCTAAGACTTGAATTTTTTTTCCCAGTGATAACAAAATTTGCTTCTGAATGATAAGCTGTACAGTAGAAAAAAATTGGGCAGGTTTTCAAATTTGGATGTCTGAAGTTAGAAAGGTAAATTACATTCTATAATAAAATACTTACATTTGAACTGAGATATCTAACAGCCAAGTTTGAAATTTCAAGAGTTTATAAACTCTGCATTTTACAGCACAGTGCTGCACTAGAAAAATGAAGCCTGATGTATTGTTGGTATTACTAAATACTGTGTGAGGCAGTATGTTATGCTGTTTTACTAAATACTGTGTGAGGCAATATGTATGCTGTTGACATATATGCCAACCTGCTAGTATACTTACTCAATTTTTAAAACCGAATCTTTTAGTCTAAACTCAAGCACTTTTATACAACAATCCTTATATTGCCATAAATGATAAAGAGATAAGTACAAACTGTAATAAAATATGACTATATAGTCTGATATCTTTATAGATGTTTGTTCAACAGTCACCTTAGAAACATTGTTCACAAAACTTGTTTTATATTTGGCATTTGCGTACTGTCCTGCAAAACTGAGCAATGCCATGATGTTAGCTGATTCCTTTATTTGCCAAAAGAAGAAAAAAAAAAAAAAAAAAAGAGTTTACTGTTCACGTTCTTGTTGTGATTAATGCGTGTGATTCAGCTTGCCAACTTCCTTACCCCGTCGGACGTCATGCTCGGACTGCTAGCTGCTGCGGCTCATGACGTGGATCATCCAGGGGTCAACCAGCCCTTTCTAATCAAAACTAAACACCACCTTGCCAGCCTGTACCAGGTAAAAACTGCTCATCAAGTTGATAATATGTGAAATGGTATCAAGGAGGGTCTAAGCAATTTGCAGTGAACTTTCATGCCAAAATCTGGCAGTGGGGGGATGTTGGTCAAATCAACCTGCGCTTTAGAGTCTGGACAATTTCAGCTAAGGTCCTCACTGGGTGTCTCTTCGCCAGCAAAGCTGATACACATGAGAAAGAAGGTGGAAATGTCAGATTTTTTGAGGACACTTAAGCCAAATCAGTTGCCTGGGTTATTTCTGCTGCAGATCATCTAGGGTAAGGAACTGTGGGTAGGAGATTTCAAATCACGGAGAGACAATTTGTACTTCATCTTCCTTCAGTGAGCAAGCAAGCATGCTCTAAATTGGTGTTGTATTAAAAGAAAGTTTTGCTTCATATGACTCTAGTAAAATTAAACACTTAATGAATACTGCAATTTAAAAAAAAGATAGAGGAAACCAAGGGAAAAGTTGTAGATATTTGCCCAAACATGCCTAGAGATACAAAGAAAGAAGTTAAAACAGCCACCGTAGGTCACACCACAGGCTGTCTAGACCAGTATCCTGTTTCTAAGAGCAGCCAGCAACAGATCTCAGAGAGAAACATAAGCCTGGGATAAGTACAGAGCTGTCCTTCACCTGGAATACATCCTCCCAGCTCTGGCAAGCTGTAGTAGAAGACTTCCTGAAACAAAAACACAGACCCTCTTGTTCAATAACTGTCAATGAACTTATCCTGCCCTGATTTTTGTGGTCCTTTTTGGATATATTTGTACTTTTGGCCCATGGCAATCACTGTAACTCTGGATTTTGTCTGCAACTGTCATTTGTGTATAATTTCTGCATGCGTGTATACATGATTATGTATGCACATGGTTTTGGTTGCACTAACCGTAATGCGTAGCTAATAAATGGAGATGGTATTGTTTTGTAGCCTTCGGAAGAGTCAACTTCAGCCTTTGTAATAAGGTACCAGAAACAGAATATCCCAAGTTAAAAATTACTCAAACTGAAGAGGACTCACTGATAGCTGTGTACCTTTCTACATATACTTAGCAAATGGAGCCTTTTCATACCCGTACGTGTGCGGTGCGTTTCGCTCCAGTCTTTTCTAAATGCCAGGCCGGCTGAGTGGGGAGGGAGGAAAGACAAGGGACTTAAGCCGGGGGACTTTGGGAAGGTTGTGTTAAGGATCCTTTGAAGAGTGGGTAGAGCCATTCCACAAAAACCCTGACCCTATGAAAAGGTATAAACATCTCCTTCTCAAATTTAATAGTGGGAGACAGTGATATATAATTAGGCTGGAAATTCAGGCTAATCTGAAGGAAATGTAGCTAAAATAAGGTATTACTATCTCGGAGAGATGTTTTCTGCTCAGCTAGCTGGGCTTGAATATAATTTCAAACGTTGGTTAGAAAAGACAGTGACAATACAGCAAATGCAATCTTTCAACAGCAAATGTGATTTTTAAGTATCCTGTTTAGGGATGTTCACTGTCAAGTTTCACCTATTTTACCTGAAATTGATCCCAGATTATTTCCGAAGATTATAGTAGTATACAGTACATGAATGCCAATAAAAATAACAATGCTGGAAAAAAGTTTTGCTGAAAACATTTTTATTCAAAAATTTAGATTCAGTGTCTCTAAAACAATAAATTATATTCTCCTCAAGATTAGTACTTTAACATGTGCTTGAAACAAACAAAAAGAGTTCTAGGGTTTTTTGTTTTTTAATAGTAGAGCCACAGAACTGCTGAGACTAATCAGAAAAATAATCAAACAAAAGTAAGTTTTTAACATAGTCGGCAGTCATCTGTCACTGAGACAGTAGTTATCTGTCTATGACATCTCTTTGCTCTTGATTGTAAATTTAAATTAGAACTTTTTATTTGAATCATCTGGGAAAAAAGGTTTTACAAAATGAGGTCGGTCAGTATTTGACTAAGATGCAAAGTGTTTGGCAGCTTCTGAAGGACATATGTGCAGAATTATGTTTCAGGAAGACAGGTGTCATCACCAAGGAGCTCAGAACTTTCAATATTCATTTTCAAATTAAATCCGTATTTTATGATGCAAGACTCTTTTTTTTTTTTGTAATCTATAGGGTAATTTCCACAAGAGTTTATTGCATGTGAGGCACTGTAAGCGTTGACAAAAATAAAGGTGCCTCATTCGTGTCTGTAGCATTACAAAGACAGTTGGGAGTGTAAAAGGTGACAGTAGGGACCTGCAGGTCACTTAGCCTCCTGTGCGGAGCACAACAGCATTCCTTGTTTTGTGACGCAGATTCACTTCTAACTTTCGTTGGCCATTAAAATGAAAAATAAAAGTTTTATTCTTGCTTGATAACCATTGTCTTAGGTCTCTGTAGCCTTAAAAGTCATAAATAACTCAAATTCTGGTTGATGCATTTAGCTTATCCAACATTATTTCTGCTTCTTTTGACTGAAAACAGTATAGAATTCAAGGTTGCTGCCTTGTATTTATCCAAAACCTCCACATCAAAGTTAACACCAGAGAAAGTCATACTGCTTTTTTTAAAAAAAAGAAACTGTATTTTACTGGAAAATATTTATTAATTTCCTAAGAAAACAAGTAGCATTAATGTAAATAAAATGTTATTTTATAACTTCAGTAATAGAGAGGTGAGATCTATCTTTCGGCTCTTAAATGAAGGGTAATAGATTAGAAGTCTGCAGTGATCACCTACAACATCTGTAGGAGAAAACAGAAATCTATGAAAGAATGCTTTACAACTGTAACGTAGATACATATAAACTAGAAATAGGAAAACATGTTTTGGGCATCAGTTATGACAGTTCTACTTTGCAGTCTTCCTTAAAAGCACCATTTCTAATTAAAGTATGATTTTCAGGTATTTAACATTGTGTAATTGCTCAATGACGAAGAATGGATGACCAGATTTAAGGAAATTTAGATTGCCTTCCCATTCTGATTTAAAATTGAAGTTTTCTCCGCACACACCTAATAGCAAGTCTTCCTCTCTTCAAGTTATTATTCTTTCCAACTGCATATGTCAAGTGTGGTGGTTTGAATGGCTCAGGGAAGGTCACAGGTTGGAGATTTTGTGATAGTCTAAGTGAAAAACCATTTTTTTTTCCCTCACAGTCCTCAGGTCTGTGTTACAACAATCCACTAATTTTAGGCAATATATGTGATGGAGGCTTCCTAGCATACAGCCTTTAAACCAAACCTGTGCTACTAAGTTCTTTAAAAACTTAGGGGAGGCAAGCTCTCTGGAGATGAGAGCTGAGAACCCCAGTCTGCAAGGCAGCCCATGGCCTTTTCCCTGCATGGGTTAGCTCCCCCCCCAGCCTAGGCAATCAGATAGCTCATGGCAATTAGTCTTAATAAGGTGGAATAGCTGACTCTACTAATTGTTGGCAGCAGCTTCAGGGGTTCTGGCTGCTTGCATTTAACAGGGGAGTCATATGACTTCGTGCTCAGTTGTCGCTTGTTGGCTTGACCTTTCCTTTTCGCTCTTCCGTGTGCTTTAAGCGTGGGGAAACTAGACAGTGCAGCAGCTGTGGTTTAAGTTTGCCCTATAGCAGCAGGCAAAGAGTGGAAACAGAAGCAGAAATACTCTGGGGTGGATACCTGAGATTGCTTTCTCCTATGAGTAGCTATTAGTTGGGTGTAAGAAGTCCTTGGATACCTACGCACTCAGCTCTGTTCTAGCTGGCCTTCAGCATGGCCAAAGAGCAACTGCATCTGTGGAGCATAATTCCCCAGCTGAGGTAGGTGAGCTCGTCCCAGCAAGTACTGCTGCTGTGCTGGAAGGGACGTGGGGCACAGGGTGCTCTGAGGGAGATCTCCCCAGCTGGGATGTGTCAAGGGTACAGTCAGACCGGGGCCACAGGACCTGTGCACAGGCTCTGTCTTAAGTGAGCGTAAGCCTTCTCAAAAGCCAAGGGTGACAGGCAGGCAGGGTTTGGCTGATTTACCTGAGGGTGGGAAGATGGTAGCCTGTGGATTTGGGGTGACTGTTGGGATGAGGATTCAGCTCTGAGATGAGGGAGGTGAAAGAAGAAAAAAAAAAA